>JADLZK010010715.1:0-73638 GCA_015847255.1 Hyparrhenia diplandra | reverse complement strand
AAAGAATTTTCTGGCAGGGAGGGAAATTGAAGAGAAAATACCACTTAATTACGTGGACTAAAATTACTAAACCCAAGGCCAGAGGTGGCTTGGGGGTCAAAGACCTTAGAAAGATGGACATGAGTTTGATGTGCATAGAAAATTGAAAATGGTAAAGGTATTTGGCAAGATATTATTAGACACAAATACATGAAAAAAAGGAGGTATTTGCCTGTTATCTGCTAATCCCAAAAAATTCCCCTGTGTGGAATGACTTGTTGAAGGTTAAAGATTTATACCTTAAGGGTAGGTCTACGATAGTCGGTAATGGTAAATCAACTAGTTTCTGGCATGATAGATGGTGTGGGGATGTTTCCTTGCTGATAAATTTCCCAGGCTATGATAAATTTCCCAGGCTATATGAAATCAACCAAGAGCAGAATAGCTTCGGTGGAATGTATGAAAAAAAAAAAATTGGAGATTGACTTTTAGAAGGTGGCTATATATGAAGATTTGCAAGATCAGTTGAGAATACTTATTAACATGGTTTTTTGGTTTTAGTCCATGTGACAGGGAGGATAAAACCCAAGTGGGATTGGGAAAAATCGGGGAAGTTCTCTGTAAAATCTACTTACAAACATTTGTGTAGACAGGAGTGTGGGCCCAATATGAAGAAACTGTGGAAAGACAAGCTTCCCCTGAAGATCAAAATTTTCATGTGGTTGATTTTACAAAATGTAATACTAACTAAAGATAACCTGAAAAGAAGAAAATGGAAAGGAGATTTGAAATGTTGCTTCTGTCCTGAGACAGAAAGTGTGAATCATATTTTCTTCAATTGCCCAACTGCTAAATATGTTTGGAGCTTGCTGGCTCATTCTTTGGGAATGGATTGTAGACCTGGGAACTTTGATCAATATTGGATTTGGGTACAAAATTGCCTATCACAATGTCCCAGCATGCATGTTGTAGGGCTGGCAGCGGTATGCTGGGGCATCTGGCGTGTGCGCAATGATATTTGCTTTGAGAAGAAAAGAATTAAATCACGGACTGAGATTGTGTGTGTGATATGCTCCTTCCTGACATACTGGGCAGGGTTATTAAAGGACGACGTGAAGGACCAGGTGATCCAAGGTGCGGATGCAGTGAAAGAGGGAGCGCTGTTCTTCCCTGGGCAAGACTTGAAGAAGTGTCAGGGCGGGCATTAGTTGGTGCCGTTCAATGGATGAATACGACATCAAGAGAAGACACAAGCTCTGAATGAAGATTATCAGAAAAACTACCATTAGTTACTGGAGACGTTTTAGCTGGAGATATTTTTGTCTTGGAGCTTTGTTAATCATTTCTGTTAGTTATAGCTCTAGTCATGTTCGATATTTTGATGTAAGGGTAGTAAAGTCTGGAAGTTCCCTCATATGTGCCCTGGGTGCCCATATGATCGACACATCTTAAGCGCTATCTTTCTATATTTCCTAGTCGTACTGCTGAACATCTGTGTAATTTTATTGCTTCTGAGTAATGAAAGTCGGTTTTACCGTGGTGGAAAAAAAGGTACCTCTGTTCCCTTTGATGGACTTTGGATCCTTCTTCTCCTTTGCTATCCCAAAAACGTCAAAGCAGAGGTCTGTCATTGATGTTGAAACCTGCAATCAGAACATCTGAAAGTAAGCAAAGAGCATATGCACAGTGCAGCTACCTACATGCATACATACAAAGAGGATATGAATAAACTGTACCGTTGTAAACTCGGTGCTGGATGTACCACAAAGATCGATCAGCTTTAGTTTGTCAACTTTGAGCTACAAGAAAATAAGGAAAGCTTCAACACTAAGGCAAACCACCTATGCAATGAAGAAGAAGAGAGTACACTGTTACTAAAACAGGCAAGTACCTTGTGACTCTTTGCACACAAGTAGAATGCTGCTGCAGTAAACACTGGCTGACCAAAATCAGTGCTTGCCTGGCGTGAAGGTGGCAATGCTGCAAGGAAGCGCTCCTTATAGCTGAAATGTATAAATTCTACCCTCAATAACATCGAAGCCTCAGGCTGCAACTTGCAAACTTGGGGATAGTTTCAATGAATCTCATAGTGACAGTGTCTACAGTTTCATGGTGTCAAGATAAAATTTACAACCAACAGGCCCTCAAATATTGATGCAATTCTAATCGGACTGCCATGAAAGAAGACTTACAGACACAATCCCTTCTGAACGAAAGAAGACTTATAGATACAGCATACACGCATACAAATACACAGCATACTGCCAATCTGCATGCAGAAACCGAACTGAACCTAATCAGGCACTGTTCAATGATGCTAACACAGGCAAGTCCAGTTCAGCATTACAAACACGCCTCATTCCCAAGTAGGGAGGCCCTGGACACGGCTTCAATTAGTCAGAATGAAGGCCTAAACACCAACAAGCAAGACGAACCATGATTCACTATCAGCTACATCCTTAGCCTTACCTCATTCAGACAGGAACTCAAGTGCAAAACCAGACTCAGGAAAGTAATAAAAAACAAAGAGCAACGAATTTGTATCTGTTTCCTATGATAATAAGCAGAGGTTCACCAACACGCTGTAGCACATGCCAAACAAAATAAATTAACTACTACAGATGTATTACAAACTAAGATGAAAATAGTTGTGTACAGCTTTCATGATATCAGTTAGTTTTTTTTTCTGGCCCATTTGTAAATTTACCACTGGTTCTTTTCTTTTCTTGCAAAATCAAGATGAAAACTGATGTGAAGTCATATACTGGTTATTTTTTTGATGATGCTATATCTCCCACAACCGGCGCTGCCCCCAGACATTGACAAAATATGATTATATCAAATAGTACATTTTGGTTGCAAGATTCACATAAATAAGGTGGCTGACTTTTGTATTTCTACCAAGTTGCCAACAAAAAAAAAAAATGGAGAAAATTATCACAACAAATAGAAAGTTTCTGGTTATTATCCAAAAATCCAAATGAATTTATGTGGGAACAACAAACAGGCTTGCAGCATATGATTTTATCACAAGCAGGAATATGAAGCACATTTAACAACAGATAAAGTAGGACAATGTAGGGGTCCACAGCTTCCTTTACAACTCCGATAGAACTTGGAGCCAATGATCAAGCTAAAAATTTAAAAAGAAACTACTGCATAAAAACAACAATGTTCAAGGCCAACAAATTATCGCTAACACCAATCCGAACGATGCACAAAATGCTGCCCAACCACATATCTCACTGATGCACCTTAAGTTTATCATGCACTTGCACGACTCACACTAGGTCCCTCTCCTGTACAAGGGCTCCCAATGCTGCAAGAATTAAAAAAAATGTAAGAAAATAACACCAGCTGGTTGAGGAATCAAGTTTGCCCTAGATAACACTTATGTCCCGGGCTTCAACCAAACATCAATAATTTATTAATTACAGCAACAACAGTTAACATAACACGTGCATGATCACAATAAGATGCTATGTCCCTAATTTTAGCACCGATATACGCATCGATCGATAGAGGAGAGCTAAGGAAATTAATGATAGGCAAGCTCATCCAAGTAATTAACTTTTCATTATAGCTCCTGATGCATATCTTCCATGGCCCTAGCTGAGGCTAGGTTGTTGGGACATTGTTTACAATGAGAAAAAAATGTGTATAGTGGATGGATAAATTCATAGGCATACCCAATCTGTTTCAAAATTATTGCACTTCTATACATAAGTTATTCAGGAGAGTTTTTCTATGTTAGTAGCTAAATTATTTCTAATTCTAAATATTGTAAAACCCAAAAATAAGCAGAGTTGTACCTGGAGTATAGAAGCTCACGTACGGAAAAACTCTGCCAGTTGTGCCCTTGTATACCTTCTTCACCTTATAGGTGTTTAAATCAATTGTGTAGACAACACCGTCCACCAACATGAAAATAATACGAGACCATCAGCAGAGCCAATCACAAAAACTCTGGTTAAGACGACATCAACGGGAACACTGTTTTAAGATCAATGATGACTCTTCTTTCCCATATAGCATCTACTTCATGAGTATCCTTCCTGGACCACATGTAGAGTTTGGAGTCATCTTCAGAGGCGAGCCCTAATTCACCATCCTCAGTGGTTGTAAGCACAGATACCCACGACTGAGTTGGAGTTGGAGATGGTAAATGAATCCAGGACATTTGACACGATTCCAAATTGTACTTTAGAGCTGTGTTTGCCGACAAACTGCCAAAGTAGAGTGTGTTCCCTACAAGGGCACTGCCCATCAAGAAATCAACTTGGTAACCATGTTGCTGAGCACATACTGGATCACCCCAAGCGGCAGCATCGGATGAATAGGTGTAGACCAAGGTCTCCTCACCCTGATATTGAGAGCACACATAAACCACGAGGAAGGGTCCATGGTGGCAATTAAGGTGGTTGCAGGCGCCGGCAACAGCAGAGCAGAGAACTGCAGCACCCTGGAAGACCGACTTCCATTCCGGAACTGGAACAGGAAGCTCCGCTCCTCATCCGCGATGGGATCCCAGACAATGACGCTGCGTCTCCCTTCCCCACTGAGGAGAACACGGCAGTGGCGGGCGTCTAGCGCTTGCAGGCAGCTGCGGTCGGCCTGCGGCGGGGAGCAGAAGGCGGTCAGGGGAACGAATTGTGTCGAGCGGCTGCAGACCATTCCCAGCACTGGGGGGCGGGGATGGAACTCGCGGAAGCGGCGGTGGAAGCCGGGGTCGGAGACGAGGCGGCGCCAGCGCCTGCAGACAAGCGCGGCGCGGACGAGCCCCGCGGGCTCGTGTGGCGGCAAGCGGAGGAGAACCTGCTCCAAGAGATCATCTACCAGCGCCGGCGGCATGGCGCTTTTGCTCGGTCGGGCTCCGAAACCGGCGGCGCCGACGGGTGGCGGAGCGAGGCTCCGGCTCTGGATGGAATGGGGAAACCGCACGAAGACACGGTAAAGAGGCAGGGGAGAGGAAAAGCCTTGAGACTTCCAGATGGGCCCCACCTCCTTATGTAGATGGGCTCTCTCTGATGTCGTTGTAGGCCCATTTCCAAATTGAGGCCAGCCCAATTTGCCCAGCCACTGCACCTCCTCTCTCCTATGCTAAAAGTTGTCCTAAGCCATTTTTCAATTTTTTTCTAAATTTATAGAAAAAAAGAGCACCAAGATTTATGAATATATTTTTCTAGAAATTTCATATCATATATACCGTTAGATACTTTCCTAGAAATTTGACTTTAACTCTAGAAACTGATTTACTTAGGGGTTTAAAATAAACTTTTTGTGCGGACCAAATATCCACAATAAATTATTGGTAACTCATAAAAGTTTACGATGTAGGATATTTGGTCTGCACAAAAAGTATGGAGGAAATTGGAGAAAAAATAAAAAGAACTTACAAAAAGTCTCCATTTAAATTCGGATGTGTATGCAAAGAACATCATGGATGGATCTGAGCAGACCAATATTTAACAAAAAAAAAATCTATTATCTATTGCCCCCGCATATATGTTTAGCCACAAAGATGTGTCTCACAAGAGATCGGATGTGTATGCAAACATTAAATACTTCTGATCTCTGTTACAGCCGGTTAAATAGCCTAACCATTGTACCGGTGGGCTACAAAACTGGGCTGTATATGACATGACATTGTCTTGCAGCCGGCAGCCGGCTAAATTATTAGCCTTGCTCTAAGTGTCAGTGTCCAAATAGTATTGGAAGGCTCGTATTGGCCACATTCAAAAAAAAATCGAGCCCTCAAAAATGAAGGAGAGCTCTTGAATCAAAAGCAGTGAGGACCTAATTTGAGGACTAGTGATGCAGTTGCTCTCATATGATAATAGAATATGGACATGTCATTTACAGCGGGGTGTCGCCTAAGAGCATTTTTTCATGAATAAGTTATGTCACAGATTTTCCTCAAAAAAGTTATGTCACAAGGCGTCCCCTTTGCTTTCAGAACTCAGAAGCAACATCGACGAGGATAGAGCATAGACCACTTTCAGTTACGGCAATTCCATTTGTTGCTGCAGGTTTATCTAGTTGGCTGCAGAAGGTACTTGTGCTGGCTTCTTGAAGTTAAGTTGAGCTTGCCTCCTAGGCTTGGCAGGGTCTGGAAAAGGAAGGGAACTAATCTCGTCAGACACTCACATGAGGTTGGATTGAGAAAAATAATAAATAGTCGAGAGGACGCAGAACAGGGCAAAACACAAAACCTGTTTTGGTTTTCTTGTTCGAGGAAAGAACAGAAGACTTCCAATCATTGTATGCTTCTTTCTCCATCTTCTTGCTCCTCTTATGAGTTGGTAACTGACATCAGAACAACCACACAGCAATCAGGCCAAAACAATCCGTACATACAATGCAGAAGTAACCTCGACAGGAAAACTGTGTGGATGCAATAAGACCATGTTTTAACACATCACGGCATAAAAAGAAACAATTAGATGCAGTTACTGTTGCACACTATTATATAGAAGTAACCATCAAAATTGCACAGCTGTAGAGGAAAAAAATCTTTTAGTACTGTTTTTGTGTATCTTTTAGTTCATTCAGATTTCAGACATCAAGCATGACACAAACCTTATTTGATCCAATTGATTCAATCAGGGTCCAAGGGGATACTGATTACTAAAGGATGTGGACAGGGTTTCATGCAGGTGAAAGCCATATACAGGAAACTGCACTAGTAGCGACGATGCAGGAAAGTTTCTAACAGGAAGACTACTACCATTTTTCATCAGAAAAGGCATATCAATGTAGTTATGTTTCATGAAATGCAATTCAAAGAAAAGTGAGATCAGTAATCCATAAGCAATCAGAAGTAATCAAGTACATACATCTAGCTCATCTTGATCATCGTCCCGAGGATTCATCGGATGCAGATGAATCAGTGTCATCTTCATGTTTCCTTTTGCTTGGCAAAACATCCAGCAGTTCTGCAACAAGGAAGAAACATAGGAGTTTGATGGAGAGTTAGCAACGCAAAGCTTTATTTATAGGGTGTATTGTCGCTATGTAAGTGGATGAGTAACTCAATGATGCAAGGAATGGATCAACCATGAGTATGTAGGTACCTCTGTTCCCTTTGATGGACTTCGGATCCTTCTTCTCCTTTGCTATCCCAAAAACGTCAAAGCAGAGGTCTGTCATTGATGTTGAAACCTGAAATCAGAACATCTGAAAGTAAGAAAAAGAGCACATGCACAGTACACAATTTCAAGTGAGAACACAACAAGTGCACAGTGCAGCTACCTACGTGCATACATACAAAGAGGATATGAATAAACTATACCGTTGTAAACTCGGTGCTGGATGTACCACAAAGATCGATCAGCTTTAGTTTGTCAACTTTGAGCTACAAGAAAAATAAGGAAAGCTTCAGCACCAAGGAAGGCAAACCGCCTATGCAATAAAGAAGAACAGAGTACACTGTTACTAAAACAGGCAAGTACCTTGTGCCTCTTTGCACACAAGTAGAATGCTGCTGCAGTAAACACTGGCCGACCAAAATCAGTGCTTGCCCGGCGTGAAGGTGGCAATGCAGCAAGGAACCGCTCCTTATAGCTGAAAAATGTATAAATTCTACCCTCAATAACATCGAAGCCTCAGACTGCAACTTGCTAACTTGGGGACAGTTTCAATGAATCTCATATTGACATTGTCCACGATTCATGATCTCAGGATAAAATTATCAATCAAGAAGCCCTCAAATATCGATGCAAGTGCAATCGGACTGCCGTGAGAGAAGACTTACAGTGACAATCCCTTCTGAACGAAAGGTATTAACCTGACACAACCAAACTGGATGCCCAATTCACGCACATCCAAGGTCGTCCTACAAGAGCAAATTTTCACCTTAATAATCGCGGGGTAGGAATTTGACGCTCTGAACGGCGAAACAGAAGGGAAGACAATCATACTTGACACCAAGACCATTTTGGAGCGCATTGAATGATCTGATGTACGCCTTCTCAGACATCCCGCTCATACGCACAGCCTCCGCCCGGTCAAATATCACCTGGAACCTGAACAATCAGCAAAAGAAACGACACGGGTCACAACAGATCCCAGAAGTTTCCCTACACGGGCAATTCATCGAACGGTTGACCAGCAAACCCAGACTCACTTGGACGCAGCGATCTCCAGGCAGATGATGGCCTTGCAGACCTCACCCTGCAAAAGCACACAGGTCAGAGGCACGTCCGCGCGGCGGAAGAAGGACGCGAAATCGGAGAAGAGGGTGGGCAGTCCGGGCCACTTACGATGCCGAGGACAGAGGAGTCGAAGTTGACGTCGCAGAGGCGGCGGAGCTCGCCGGCCTTGCGGATGACGGGGCGGGACCCCGAGAGGCCGAGGCGCGCGGCGATCGCAGACATGTCCATACCGCCGGCGCGTCGGAGGGCGCGGATCCGTGCTGGGAGTGGGGTCGAGGAGAGAGAGGTGGATTTGGGCATTTTGGCGCGGACAAATAGCGGCGATCTGGGCGGTTTCGGGATCGTTTTGGCGGGCGAGGGAAATGGCGGGAGGACCGGAAGAGCGAATCGTTTCGTAGCCTTTCGCGCGCCTAGCATGTCTTGAGCGGGTTTTTGGGAGGAGGAAGGAAGGTGGGGTTGGCATGATATGATGGGCTGGACTGAATCATTGGGCCATGCTCGGTTCGTGTCAGGGTTCTTGTGTGAAATTCGCCCTAACTTGCTGCTAAGAGAACCATGAGAAGATATCCACAATCTATCGGTATAATAAGCAGTTCAGAACACAGTTTTTTTTTTTTTTTTTTTTTTAGAACACGTCGTTACGCGTTTTTTTTTAAGCAGAATAAGAACATAGGTTTTATGTTAGTTCATATACATTCATGAGAACGGCAATGGGCATTTGTGTATGTGATCAGATCTTTTTTTGTATTATCATCCAAGAATTACATGCAGTACGGTCACTAATCAATTAGCACAAAGGATAAACAACACCACGAAAAAGGAAGAAAAAAGAATAGAAGAGAGGAGCGAGACAAACCGTGAACCGAATCTGGATGTCATGGTTGGGTCTGTCAATTATCCAGTAATTTTGCACCACATTCTACGGGTCAATTAATCTGCACACACGCCATGAAAAAAATGAACTAATTACTCACAAGATCACAACGATATTGTACTTCAATTTCCGATATGGATGAACAATGGAGAAAGCAAGACCCATATTCCAGACATAATATGAAGTGCTAAATTCTAGAGTTGCAGAAATTGCTAAATTTATGGTTTCCTGTACAGCTAGAATCTATGTACTTTTTTCGAAAGCGCACCTGTAGAATCTACCGTCTTTTTGTTTTTTTTATCCTTTTTTGAAAGATTCTCACAAAAACGCCATTTTTGTTTTTTCGTGCACAATATGGACACTTTTCTGGCGTCATGGGTCGCGGCGCCAAAGTTATAACGTCTCGGGCGCCACCACCTATGGCGCCGAGGTTCACTGGCGATGGAACCAATTTTAAACGGCGTAGCATCGAAAAATTTTACATTTTTCCCTCGGCGCCACAGATCACGGCGCCGGGGAAATGAAAAAAATGCGTTTTTTTTTCTTTTTGGCGCTTTTCATACAACAAGTAGATAATTTCCGAACACTTTATTGAAATGCTGCTATGGTTCTGTTGGTTAGCGCGCACGAATGTGGTCGAGGAGGCCTGGGTTCAAAACCCAACCGGCCACCTTTTACCTTTTTTTTTTTTTCTTTTCCCTTTTTTGTTTTTAATAAGCAAAACATAACAATTGTCGTTACTTTATAAACAATTACAGTAATAAATAAATATAATAAATATTACTTCATACACTATTAATTGTAAAAAATTTTGACAACTGTTTTTTAAGTATATAGAAAATGTGGAGTACAAGCATGTGTTCTCGTACTTATGTTACATCTAATTCTAAATCAATTTCCTTCAAATTTAATAAAATTTCTAAAATACCTTAATACCGTAGGGGTATTATAATTTTCAAAAAGAATATTATTGTGATTGCACAATTGTTGTTACATCTTACATTGTTGATTGTTTGTTAAAAACAAAAAGAAAAAGACGAATGGTCATATAATTTAGGTGATATATATCATTTAGGTATTATATACAATTTAGGTAATATATAAAAAAGTATTACCATTCGTCTTTTTTTTTTACATTGCTTGTTAAAAACCAAAAAAAAGGGAAACAAAAAAACACCAAAACCAAAGAAAGAACAGGCTGTCAGGGGTTTGAACCAAGGTCTCTCGGGCCCAGATTGCACCCGCGCGCCACTAACCAGCTGAACCAAAGCAGGTTTTCAATACGATGCTCGGAAACTTTCTACTTGGCATCTAACGCGCAAAAGGAGAAGGAAAAAAAATAATGCAATTTTGCATTTCCCCTCAACGCCGTAGATCATGGCGCCGAGGGGAAAATGTAAAATTTTCGATGCCACACCGTTTAAAATTGTTTCCCACGCCAGTGAACCCCGGGCCATAGGTGGTGGCGCCGAGGCGTTAAGCGCCGTAACCCATGGCGCCGAGAAAATGGTCCATATTGTGCAATCTAAAAAAAAAAAGGGCGTTTTTGTGAGAATCTTTCGAAACAAGGGTTAAAAAGCAAAAAGACGGTAGAATCTATGTACTTATTATTGTGCCAACAATGTAAGTATCGACGCGGTCACGCTCGGCCGTCGACAATGTAAGTGTGTGTTTAGTTTATTCCGTCATATAGCCTATATCATGACATAGCCACATAAGTCGTCCTTGTATTATTAATTGGGTCCAATCTACATACTAAATATAACATCCAAATTAGAGCTGGCCTTGTGAAACATGAGAGCATAATAAAATAAAATAAAAATAAGTTATCTCAATAAACAGGTCATCCATATCATCTTCCGCTAACTATCACATTATCTCCCACTAATCGTCATGTCATCCCACATGCTTCCAAACCTAACCAGGGCTTTTTGGCAACGTGTGGAAAGAGAAGTGTACACGAAAGCGACTACTGGGGCTGGGCCAACGGCTGAACGGCGTGCACTGCACAGGTTGACGCTGACCCCTGAGCACCCCCTGAGCACCGTCCCGCCACGAGATGAGATCGGCCTGAGGATTTGACAGGAAGATGCACCGTGCCAACGGATTTGGCGTCGGCCGTGCGTGTTTACCCTGGCATGCACGGACGCACGCACGGAGACGAGCCGCGCCATTCACCGACTCCTGCCGTCCTGCGACGCCACACCACGCATCGATGGCCGCGGCCGGCCTGGGCCACGTACGAGTAACAGCCGGGCGCCTGGCCCAGCCAGGCACCTAGTACAACCAGTGCCTTGGAGAGCATGGGGTCCCAGGCCCAGCCAGGTACTACGGAGTACGGCGCACCGGCGTTGCTCTGCCTCTGCTGCTGCTGCACGAATTCAACCAATTGCACGACGAAGAGCCCCGTTGAGCGGGGCACCGCGCACGGGCGGCACGGCACCGGAGGAGAGGAGCCGGCGTGGAGCCCGGCGCCCGCCAGATGCAGCAACCCCACGCGTACACATCGAGCCTTCCGCGCGCGGCAGGGCGGAGGCGGCTGCGTTGGTAGGCAAGCATGGACAGCGAGCAGTTCGATGATCGTTCAGGGCCGAGCGTGACCGGAACGCGCGCAGTGGCCTTCGGCGATCGGAACGCGTGCCGACACCGGACTCGATGATCGTTCAGGGCCGAACGTGACCGCGTCGATGGACCGAGGAAACGTACGCCTCGATCGTCGACGGCATTTGCATTGCCTCTTCGGGAGGGAACCGACCGATGCTCCTGCTGGTCCCTGGCTGGCTGGCTGGCTGGCTAGGTTGGTTCGGCCGTCGCGTCGCGTCGCGCGCGTGCCGGGTCGCCGTCGCCATCGCCTCGGACTAATTCCATTTGACTTGGCGCGTACGTACGTATCGGACGATGACACGTATACTGCCGTCGATCGGCCTCAATGTCACGCTTGGCGAGTGCATGATTGCTCCATTCCTGAACAGTAGTATAGCAGCGCTAGCAGCAGTACGTAGCCATGGAGGACCGACATCGACTCGATCTCTCCACTCCAGCGGTGCTTTCTTCACTGATCGATCTGCGTCTACGATGTACGTTACGTACCACCGACGTTGCTCGGACGACATTACACACTGCATGTTTGCTTGCGTGCGTGCTCGGGTTGCAAAGCATATGCATCCTCACGCTGGGGTCTCGGCGAGCAGTTAATGGAGAAACATGCCGTGTCGGCCAGCCTGGGCAAGCGAAGCAAAGCTCGCCGAACTGCCATGGCCCGCGGCTCGCCCATGAGAGGGAGATGATCGAGCAGCACGGACATCGTTGGCTTTGCATGCCTGATTTTCCCTTTTTACTCTACTTCTTTTTTTTTCTTTTTCTTTTTTCACTGTACGTAGTATCCTTTTCCACGTTGGCCACGGGTCTTGTGACGCGCACACGTACTCTCGGTGTCGTTCGCTGCCTCGATCACCTGCATTTTGTGCCATCACATCACGGGCAGTTATTTATGTTAACCCCGGCCCGTGTGATCACAGACGCAAAATGCAGTTGGGGTTGCCAGTAGCACTAGCACGTAACCTGTGACGCGGTAACCTGCTGCAATCATGCATGCATGCATGGTCGATCTCAGACCCAGTCGTCTCAGCTCAGCCGCCTCTGTCCTCCCCTGTCTGTAAAGCGTGTGTGTGTGTGTGTGTGTGACCACCAGAAGTCCAGAGAGTCGACGACCATGGTGTTAAGCCACTGTTTAGGTCAGCTAAAGCATTGATGATCTGCAATCGATCGATCACAAATGCAGCGCTGGGACAAGATGGGGAAGCTAAATAAACCACACCATTGGACCGTTCCTAAACTGGCATGAGTTGTAAACACGCATTTTTCTTCTCCCTAGTACAATGATGACATATACGTCTTGTCCTTCGTGTAGGAGTAATCGTGTTGATTGAGGGGGAACAACTGCACTCTAAGATATGTTGATTGAGCGGGAAGCTAAATCTCAACTTCCACCTCCTCTAGATGGACTATTGGCTAGAAAGTAGAAACTGACGATGGGTTAGTGCTGTGATGATCGCGCGCAGGGCATGGGCCATTGTAATTGCGGCACGTGTCACTGTCAAAAGATGAAGGAAAAACAATGCTACTACGATGTAATAGTGTACATACACATCTCCAGGCGCTGAAAGCACTCTCATTAAATCTTTGTTAATTTTGCAGGTATATATCGGAGAGACAACACGTCGAAAATGTCGTTCTTGTAGTCTGAATTCAAAGGCCGGCATTGGGGGCCATCTGGGGCTTGAATATGTGTTCCGTCTTCTCCCAAATCCCCATCAGAGCATTGCATTCAAGGCCTCCGATGCAAAAGCTTCTTGCCTGGGCGACTGGATCACGCACAGCCTCACAAGGTAAGAGACACTGCTACAGGCTCCAGCAGGTTTCAGCAAGAAGCGCGAGAGCCTTTTGTGTTGTGTGATGCAAAAGAGATGTGAATGCATGCATGGCATGCATGCATTGCAACATGGCCATTTGGCAATTTGGGTGTGCATGCAGTGCAGGGTGCCCTCGGATGGACGACACTTTAGTCACTTTCACCATTTTTACAGCTCAGGAATGTGACGAAAAAGAAATTATGCGTGTGCACTAGTGCATATGATTGAGTGAGCGGTCGTTGGGTGCATGGATGGGTTGGTGTCGTCGTCGCTGGGACTCGATCGGAGTCAAGCCCATCACACATGTCGTGTATTTAAGGACTCTCCAAATTTATGGATTTAAAATATTGACGAATATAAAATTTAAAGATGCTATAGACATTTATGGCATTGACTTATGGTAGCACTTGTACAGCTCAGTTTTAAGAGCGAGATTCAGAACCAGTGTACTGCTTCGGGTTGTTAGTATGATTGGGCCGTGCAGTGACCAGTGTGAGTAACAGTCAACACTCGACAGGTACGGTGTAATCCAAAAATGTTTGGATGATGTTCTGTTATCTGCGAAATGACGAGATGTTAGTGTTTTTAGGACAACATATGGTGTGCTAAATTGAGTTTGTACGGTGCAAGTAACACGGGAATTTAGTTATATAGTTCTTTTTTTCTTTTTATGATAAATACAAACGAATAGTTTTGGTGGTAGTACTCCGTACCTTAAACTTTAGGGCATGTGTTGGATTCATGTTTTTTTCTGAATGTGCAAAAAAAGATTTTGCGCATCATTGTGTTAAGAAAAAAATCACTACACAAATTGCAGCCATAAACGGGACCGTCCTAGCTTACAAAATCAGAGGATTCCATAAATTGAAATGAATATCTACAAAGTGTTTCCAATTTTGTCATTAGATTATTTTTGAACCTCCCTGAGTTCTTGTGAACCAAATAGGGCCTTATTAGATAATTAAATCGACGTTCAAAATTCATTGTTCAACAGCATCCATGGTACTACACAAGATACAAGACAAACAACGCCATAAACACAAAAACCATGCCTTTTTTTTTTTAGAATTACATAAAAACATAGCTAATCTTGCTACCATGGTAGGAATCTCCAAAGCAAAATGACCACATATGTATATCTGCCATTATCACCACCATTGGATTCACTGGCTCCAATTTCATTTTAAGGCGACAGAGGGAAATGAGTAACGTACGGAGAAACTAAGCTACACAGAGCTGTACCTAGCAAATTCGGTCCGAATGGTTCTCACCAAATTCGGTCTGGATGGTCCTCACCAAAACACAATGTGGATTTGCAGTTGACGTGCGGACCACACATGGACAAAAACACCATGCATGCGGTTAAAATAATACAACGGTCCACACGTCAACCAAACAATCGACACCACGTCGTGGTTGAGATGATCATCATTTAACCTTTTTTCAGATATGCTAGGGGGTGTGTGTGTGTGTGTGGGGGGTGGGGAGGGGAGGGCATTGTGGTTTTTAACAATAGGAAAAGTTATTTTTGCATGTTTTTCCTTTGTATGAACAAAATGCTAGCAAAGGGATATTCAAAACCATAGGTATTCAATCAATTACTTCCTCCTGTCCCCAAATTGTAGGTCGTTTTTTGCTTTTCTAAATGCATTTCTTTTTTTGCTATGCATCTAGACATAGTGTATAATTAGTTGCATAGCAAAAAAACAATGTATCTAGAAAAGCCAAAAGTAAGTTTTCAAAAGTGAACTATAATTTAAAAACGGAGGGAGATTTTACAACGATCTTGATATGATATATCTGGCGTTCCAAAACGGCAATTCCATACCGAACGCATTATATTATAGCTTCTAAAGACCAGACATGACATGTATTTTACATGCTCGTTTTCCATAGGCTTCTATACAAACTTGCCTACCATGTACCTAAGACTAATCTCGAGGCCAGGCTATATGCTAATACATTTAATTTAAGTACGGTGTATATTTACCCAACATTTACATTGATATAGATACGTAAAATTACGAAGGACCGATGAGTGATTAAAGTACACTGGTGATTAACATTTAGTTTCGAACGTTATATACACGCGCATTTCAAGAGTTTAGACTACTCTAGCAAAGAACACACACAAAAAACAATTAAATGAAATTGATGTACTCAATAGACATGAGGACTAAAATAAAGATCTGCTATGTTAGTGATAGCGATACAATTTATGACAAGTATGTGACATTGGATGACTGCCTTAATTATTTTCCCACACAACATGCAACTTGCACAAGGGGATCTACGTACTCAAGTTTTACTTAGACAAAAGGCTAAAAAATAGAAAGGCCCAAGAACATACTCCGCCATAGGAGCGGTTCTGTATATATGTTGTTTGGATTCTAAAAGAAAACTACGCAGATCCTACGTAAACTACTTGATCAAGTGACCGATTGATTAGTCACTGACCGTACTGCAGGATCTATGTAGTTTTCTTTAGGAGACAGCGCACGCGCGCTGTAATCACACTCCATGCTTGACGGGATCGATCGGATTAGCTTGAGCTGCTGGATCACTTGGACACACTGGCTAGCTAGCTAGCTAGAAGGGGTAATCCATGGGGGCCGCATCAAGCAAGCTGGCGTTCTGGTGGACATGGTGGAAGTGGCTGTCGTCGTCGAACAGCCACGACTCGATCGCCGACAGCGGCATCTGCTGGGATGAAGGCACGGCCGGCTTCGTCTCGTACTCGAACACCGCCCCAGCAGCGGTCGCCGCCGGCGCTGCCGACGCCACGGCAACGTTGCCACCGTACGACACCTCAGACGCGTCCGAGGATCCGGTGGACGCGCTCTCGGCGCCGCCGGGCGTGCCCGGACTCCCGCCGCGGGCGCCCTTGCGGCCAGCCCAGCCGTCCAGCATCCGCGAGATGTTCTCCGTGGTCAGGACGTACGGCCCCGCGGCGGCGGCGGCGGCGGCGGCGGAGGCGCCGACGACGGGGAGCACTGCGACGCGCCGGACGAGCTCGACGCCGGGCTGTCGGCACCATCCACGCCAGCGCCCGGCGCATCGTCGACGGCGGCGTCGCGCTGCAGCTGCTGCTGCGGGGGCTTGATGTCGTCGAGCGGGGTGAGGGCCTCGCGTAGCGCGCGCGCGCGCCAGGTTGATGTCCGTCTGGAGCCTCCTCTCCCACTGCCCCTTGGACGACGACGGCGGCCTATGCGCCGGCGGCTTAGCCGCCCCGTCGCCACCGCCACCGGTGCTCTGCAGCTTGCGCTTGAGGTGCGTGTTCCAGTAGTTCTTGATGTCGTTGTCCGTCCGCTCCGGCAGGTACGACGCGATGGCCGCCCACCTACACCACACACCATGCGTTGCCGTCAATAACACCATCCATGTGCTCGTCAGCTGTAACACCATGTGCGAATGAATAAATCTCCGTCCGTACCTGTTGCCGAGGAGTGCTTGGAGGTGGATGATGAGCTTCTCCTCCTGCTCCGTGAAGTTGCCGCGCTTGATGCCTGGCCGGAGGTAGTTGGTCCACCGCAGGCGGCAGCTCTTGCTGCACCGCATCAGCCCTGTAACAAGAATCCGGCCGCGACCGATCAGCTCGCTCTAATAAACTCTACCACTAATAATGGAAGGAATGAAGTGTGTGTGATGGATTAGAATCAGATCATGTAGCACGACATACCAGTTCTGTCCGGGACGGCGCGCCAGTTGCCGGGGCCGTGTTCCTGGATGTAGGAGACGAGGACGAGGTCCTCCTCCGGCGTCCACGGGCCCTTCTTGACGCCCTCCTTGTCGCAGCACGGCGGCCTCACCATGGTGTCGAGATCGAGCGAGGACCTCTTTCGATCGATCGATCTATCGATCTCCGTGAGCAAAAACTACAACTGGCCTTTTTAACCTTCCTTCCCGTTAAGCTTGCTTGCTTGTGTAGTCGTGTGTGATGTGAGTGAACCGAGGGTGGTGGTGGTGGTGGTGGGCAACAAACAACGCACAAAAAGGCTACACAGCTGCTAGCCACCGGCGCCGTACAAGAACAAGAGCGGGACCGTCAGATCACCAGAGCTCTCTCACACTCTCTGATGATCCGTGTCTTGTTGCGAGTAACCCAGCTAGAAGAAGAAGCCAGCGCGCGGGGTGTTGGTAGATGGGTACTTGGTGTGGTGGTGGCGGCTTGAGGACAAGGGTCCAAGGAAGGGGTAGGCGTGTATATATAACGGTGGCCGTCGCGGCCGGCCGGCCAAAGCCCAAAGCACAGCGCTGACCTTTTGTGGGGCTATGGCTGGGCTCGCTTCGCCGGCCAGGATGCCGAGACAGCTAGGGTACTATAGCCGCGCAGCAAAGGTTACACTTGAAGTGTCAGATGTAGAGAGAGAAAGATGGGAGTGTAGTAGAAAGCGAGATGAGTACTCGTAGCGTGCATTTACTTGGAGCTCGTGGCAAAGTCAGCCTGGTGGTGGGGCGGTACACACACAGCACAGTGCAGTGAGCAGTGGCCGGCCGGACCTTGCCTGGCTGCCGCTCGCGTTCGTCGCGATAGCCGCGTTGCATTAAACGCGCCGGGTGCGTGGCCGCATATGGCATGTTGCAGCGCACTCGGTTTCCATCCCGTTGGCCGTATGCGATCGCCGATCGGGGCCCCGGCCCGGCTGCTGCTTGGCCCGTGGATTGAATGCGAGCTCCACCGGCAGCAGCAATCTCATGTGCGTGCCCCTTCAATTTCCACACACCCCTGCCGAGATTGATGATGGGGCCGGCCTCTGGGTCGCGGTGGTATCCAGACGAGAGACGGACGACCCAGTCAAGGCAGCGCTATTACTCTAGCACAGACTACTTGGTGATGCAGTGACGTTTTAGTCATGCACGCTCACGAGCCACGACGACTCAGGTGCAGATGCATGTGCCTGCCTAGGTACTATTTTTTTTTTGTCGCGAAAAGCACCTCTCATCCAGTTGAAGCTGTTGTAGGTGCGTGGCGTGACAGTTTCGATTCTGAACAAATCGCTACGTATCAGGGTGGCTAAGCGCGTGCTTGCATGAACCGTGGTTGGTAAGTACAAGGCGACTGATTTAATAGTGTTATGTGAGAAAAAAAAAATAAGCCAAAAACCGAAATTAGAACAAGCGCACATGGAATGTTCATCTTCTTCGTCAACATCCTTGCATTTCCCTCCCCAATTTGCCTCCCCCGCGCCATTCTCTCCTTCTTCTTCCCTCTCCGCTTCTTCTTCCCTCTGCCCTATGCTCCTATACTTGTCCAACAAACGGGCTGCCCGACACGCACGGCACCCTAACCCTAAACCCTAAACATGTCTAGGCACGACACTGGCGCGCACGCGGCCCGTGCCATGCTTGGTAGTGTTGTTTTGTCGATGTCTGCCCAGGCACGCACGGGCCTAAGCGGTTAGCCATGCTGTGTCGCGTGTCGTCGCCGAAGCGGGCGCGCCTCGTGCAGATCCGTCGCCGCCGCCAGTATCGCTCCTCGCCCGCCGCGTCGAGGCTAGCAGCCGTAGCCGCGCAATCATTATCGCCGCGCCCCTACGCCATCGCCGTAACGGTCGCGCAAAAACGTCGTCGCATCGCCGCACATGTGCCTTGTGCCGCTACCGTTGTAGCCGTGCCTTGAGGAGAAGATGAGCGGGAAGGGAGCGTGTGTGATGAGAAGACGAGCGGGGGCAGTGGCGTTGAGGTTTCGCGATGAGGGCGGACTCGGGAGGAGGACGGGAGGAGTATCGAGCGAGCAAAAGAAATGACGGCAGTTGGGAGAGGCAAAAAATGAGAGAGGATAGGAAGGGGCTCGCTTTTATACCTAGGTTAGAGATGTTGCAAGTGAATCTAACGATGAGAAATATTGCAAATGAATCCAACGATCCGAATAATCGAGCCACCATCCCCATTAATCGTATCGTCCCACATGCCAACCACGACCCGTGATCATGCCCGTGCCGCACTAGCACTATGGGTCTCGTGCCCGTGTCGTGTTAGCACCGTGCTTTTCAGGCCGTGCCGTGCCGCCCACACCGTGTCAGTGCCATATAGAAATCTTATGTGCCTTCTTATCCGTAAGGCACTGTAGGCTTGCAGGTAGTGACGATATATAGTCAGAGATCGACACAAGAACAAATCGATCACTCTACTCCTCACTCTCTCCGGTCCTCTCCTGGTGTTTTTTGTTTTCGATTCAGGATCAGTCATCCATCATTTCTGACAATTTAGCTAGCCTAGCCATCGACGTTGAATACTCTCGGTGCATGCATGAGCAGCCATATTTGTCGCACCTTCGCAGAAGACCCGTAACTACGTATATACATACGGAGCGTCACGTACTCGTCTTTACTTGGATTCTTGTTTTGGCTTGGTACACTTTATACCGAGTCATGGCACATTTTTTTTTTGACTCGGTATGCTACTTGTGCTCTCGTCACTGCTGCTCGCGATAAATTCCATTTTGCGAATTCAAACACCATTTTACGTGTAAGTATAGCGCAGGGGCCTCGCCTGCATTCTCCCTGGCTAAAAAATACTTTGTGTTGAAATTAGAAAAAAACTCTGTGTTAGCCGACTTGTTGGTAAAAGGCACTATAGCCAATAGCCAGACCAGAACATGTGTAAGTGTTTAAAATCTTGAACGCTAATCTCTTAGGTCAAAACAATCCACAAATCACGAAAGCCGTCGTCTCTCTCCCACCAAAGTGGCGAATCAAGCTATAGTTAGAGATGGTTGTTGAACCTATGGGTGCAAAATCATACGATCAGGTCTCGTCAGATCGGGAACCAACATGAATGATGGTTTTTTTTTTTTTTTTTTTGAGTGTTGTGCTAAATTATGCGACAAGACCATTATCTAACATCCTTCACTTAACTTTTTTTTTTTATAAACTGTACCTATATATTAATTAAGAAAGACAAAAGAGATACAGAAACACCGTAAAAGATACGGAGGACAACCGTCCAAATCAAAATGCAAAACCATAAACTCGACGCCGAAGAAGGCTGATTCGAATGTTACGGTCAAACTCATGGCCAAAATAAGCTCCACCGCTGACAACGGCTTTGATGTGAACCGCTGTAGACACTCAAGCACTCAAATATTTCAACATCAACACTTACGCCGAAGAACGCTGATTCCAGATGTTGTGGTCAAACACATGGCCGAAAGAAGCTCCACCGCACAATGACTTTGATGTGGACCGCCGTAAACGCTCAAATATTTCAACATCAACACTTATCGGCTAGCTATTCAGTAGTGTTTTTTTTTCTCATAACAAATCAGGCACCCAGAAACGATGGAACGGACACATTCTGATAAATTTAGCCTCAAAACCAGTAAAACCTGAATGTGAAATTTTATCAATAGTGCTGTGACATGTGAGGGCGGGGGCTACGATAAAAAATAGCACTCGGGTCTCCGGGTATCGAAGGAGCGCCATAGGATAGGATCAGTGTTTACTCCTACCAGCTTCGGAGCCAAAACCTGGTCGCCGGTTTTTGACCGCCATCTCTGGCACCACACTTTACTCCACGTTCGAGGTCACTGGCCATGGCATTCGGGTAAGTTTGACTTGGCCCGCGCTGCGTCGTCACGTTCTCCCCTCGACGCAAGGCAATAAAAGTGGGCTTTCCGGTGCAGCCTACCGACGATCCCTGTGAGTAGACAGCATGCATGCAGTACCACAGCCTAGCCCTGTGCATGGCACATGAATAAAGCGGCTCTATTAGGGCAATCAATGCCTCGTGTTACCTTGGTACTTTACACGCCATGCATAGAAAGACCATACTGCTTGCAAAATATATGCTTTGCAAATCGATGAGTATTTGATAAATATTGTCAAATCATATACTAATTAGGTTTAAAAGATTCGTCTTGTGATTTATAACCAAACTGTGTAATTAATTTTTTGTTTGCCTACATTTACTTCCGCTGCGTGCATGTGTCTAAAAAAATTAATGTGACGAAGAGAGAATGAAAAAAATTGAAACTTTGGGTGTACTAAACAAAAAGGCCTAAATATATAAATATACACACTCAGTTATTAATGTGGTGCACCAAACCGCAGTGCGGTGCAGGAGACCGACCGACCGATGGATCCGCGAAACAGCAGGAGTGTTGTACTGTGTGCATAGCAATTAGCATCGGCACATGCGGCGCGAGCCGGCTGCGGGCTGGGCGGCTATGGCTGGCTGGCCAAGCTGTGGCCTGTGGGTGGGTGGGTACTCTAGAAGGAGAAGGACAAGGTCAATGAGCAGGAGTAAAGCCCATGCGACGCCAAGTCAACATAGAGTCCACTGGACAGCAGGAGTACAAGGCTCACTTTGATAGCTATAGTAGACGCCTAGGAGGCTAGGAGTAGATTGCTTCGGATTGTGTCTCGGACTTTTTTTTTTTTCTTTTATGCGAGTATGTCTCTCGGATTAAATACTTACAAAAGGAGAAGGATAGGACGATTGCAAGCCCCGGCAAGCTAGTGCCTCCGCTGCTTTAGTCATTCATTGATTTCATACTTAGCACATCACTCTAAGCTTCACTTGTAACGCCAGTGCTATTTGTTTGTGTGTTTGACCTAGTTGACTCTCGGACAACTCGCTATAGCAAAGCATTAGGATGTAATGAACTTTTCGGTCTTTCTTTTTAGCCTTTTTCTCTTAATGAAAAACGGATGAAGGCGATCATCAGCCGAACAATGTGTCATCGCCAAGAACAACACACATAGAAGGAAATGCATACCTTGTGAGCCAAATCAAAGCAAAGCATCACTTTTTGCGTAATTTACAGCTGAATTATTATAGGCGACAGAATCTCATCGAGCTCCGGGAGGGGCACAACCCAACAATATTTTGATCCTTAGAAAGGGGCTTCCATGAGCAGCAAATATCGGCACATGATCTAGAAACTACAACAAGAGAGGGTAGCAAGGACCAAAGATCCTTAAGGAGCTCAATGCCGTAAGTGGAAGTCCTATGATAGGGCATTGTTCAAATGATGGAAAATTCAATGACGATGTAATTTGAGACTACATAGATGACCTTCAAGAGTCGTTACCATTAGATCTTCTCAAGCCTTTCATGGTATTAAAGGGGGGTGTCTTCAAGAGTTATTACACAGATGACCTTCATCTTTTTGCTAGACATTGCTTTCTTTTGTGTTGTTTTTTTTCTTCTTAATTTGAGACTACACAGATGACCTTCAAGAGTTGTTACCATTAGATCTTCTCAAGCCTTTAATTAATGGTATTAAAGGGGGGTGTCTTCAAGAGTAATTACACAGATGACCTTCATCTTTGTGCTAGACATTGCTTTCTTTTGTGTTGTTTTTTTTTTTCTTGTGGTTGTGTTGGTGTTGAAAGTAGCTTGTTGTTCTTGGAGTTGTTTTTCTCTTGTAACATCTTTTGTGGGTCATTGTTCGTCTAAATTAGACATTCTTCTTTATCAATAAGACCCAACCCAGTGGTTTTTCATTAAGAAGAAAATGAGGCGTCTAAATCCGTCTCCGATGAGGATTGAACCTAGGGGCAATTGCTTCCACACCTGGAAGCCAACCACCAGGGCTATCGCCGAGTCCTTAGGCATTCTTCTTTATCAATGTAACTGATAGTGATCCCACCCAATTCGTTACAATAGATTCGAAAGTGAATGTTTTTCTCATCAATCCATAGGAATAAGAATCCTACATTTTTTTCTTATCTTTTTTTTTTATTTTTTATTTATATTACCATCTAAAGAGACAGGAAAACTCTGCTGATAAGTTGAATCAAACAAGTCCTAAATGGATTAGTTCTGCCCGTGCTGGATATTTGACGAAGCTCATAGATGGAGAGACATGGAAATTGTCACACTGAACATCACTAGGTGTGGAATGGGAAAGAAGAAAACACCTCTGCAAATTTTGCTCAGGATCCATACGCTCAACCGTCGATACCACATCATACTTTAAGGAAGCAATGACCTGAGTACTTGACGATCGATGGCACGTACGACGCCCCAGATTGTCTGATGAATGCGTGATTTAATTCAGTCATCAAATCCAATCGGGATTAGGATAAGCACACCACGATAGCCTGGTGCGTATACATACTCGTACGTACAGTACTCCAGTACAGGAAACATATGGATGGCTCTGGCCTGTACTACAGTACAGGAAACATGGATGGCTCTGGCCTCTACTCTAGACTCTAGTATAGTGGTAGAAGAAGAAGAAGACCAGGTCAGCCGGCCAGAGAATTAATGCGGTGTGGTGTACCAATACGACCATGCGGTGATTCATCAGATCAGCTGCCAATGCCATGGATGCTACCGGCAGAGCACGAGATGGCTATCCGAGTACAGTACGCCCGGCCGGCCGTCACGTTCGGCGAAATTGCCATCAAACTAAATAATAATATAGTACTGTACACTAAACAACATGTTTTCTTTGTAAGAGTCGGGTACCATATAGCATTTATGTTCTCCGGACACCAAATTGAAGGTGGTTTCTGTCTAAACTTGAATTTGCGATGGTTTCTGTCTAGAGATCGAGAAGGACAAAACGTTTTCTTCTGTAGCGCCGGCCAACAACTGAGCGTGACCGTGCTGGGCGCATACTGTACGAAACTAGTACTGTAATGAGCACAGTATTAAGTCGATAGGTTTCAGTGTCTTTTGTTGCCTCCTAGCGTCATTGCTGCTATATAAAGCACAGTATTAAGTCGATGGGTTTCAGTGTCCTGCGTGCGCCCCAGGTCTCGTCAACAGAAAATTAAACCTGATCATCACTCGTCGCCGTCTCTGGGTCAATTTTATTTGTAGCTAATAGCAACACGTACTGGCTTCTGTGCGGACCGATAGATGACGACTAGTAAAATAAGCCTGGTTAGTTGGTTGGTTGGTTGATGAATCGAAATGCATGGGCAGGTTAATTAATTCGTCCACGGGAAAGTCATGACGTAGGAGTAAATTTACTTTGTCAAACAACACATAACGTACTGCGATCGACATAGTACTCGGGAGAAGTGCAATGTAGACGGCCGAAAACATGGAAACGGCGACAGGGTTCACACACGGGAATTCCGACACACGAACGACACGACGAGTCCAGATCGATGGAGAGAGACGGTGACGACGACTCGAGTCGATCCGAAATCAACCGCGCCCTAGCTTCGTACGGCAGGTCAGCAGCAGCAGCAGCAGCAGCGCGCGCGTCAAGTGATGGCGAGAGCCAGGCGTTTTTAGTCAGTCTGTTACACGTGCGTGTGACGTGCGTGTCCTTGTCAGAGGAGCAAATCGATTCGAGACGCGAGCGGCAGCAGTAGCATTCCGGTTGTTGCTGATCGACTGTTACGGTGCGGATGTGCAATTGACTTATGGACCATGGATGGACAAAAACACCATGTACTATGAGGTTAAAAAGATACAGTGGTCCACATACATGTCAATCAAACGTTCTGATAGGGATAACTTTGTTTGATAGCGTGCCTACTGGCCGAACGGACCGATGATGGATGGAGAGATCGATCAGGGACACGTCGTCGTCGACGACGTCCATTCCGCACCGGCACCGCCAATGTTCATTGGTGCACTATACTTGTACTAGTCCCGTATTACGCGTGATCGAGAAAGGTTTTCCTTGGAGCATAGCAGGATCAGCATGAAGAGCGAGGGATGGGAGTGGCAAGCCGCCGCAGATGGCTCATGGCTGGAAACCACGCACCCATGCGTGACGCACGCAGTGATGCTGCTGCAGTGCTGCTGGTAGCAGTAGCACTGGACTGGCTTGCTGGTGCATGCATGCACAGCCACAGCCACACATGCATGCATGCATGTACGATTACCATACGATGACCAGCACCCGGCCACTGACACGTACGGCATGCAGCAGACACAGCTGCGGCGCTGCATGCATGCCCTTCGCAGCGACCATACCATGCGTGGCTCCGTCTCGTGCCAATGTCATGCCGACCTGGTCCTGCTGGCTCTCCTCACTGGATTTGGTGACTGACTCACACGTCCACGGTCCACGCCGGACTTGCCGGAGCCAGGAGCCAGTAGCCAGAACCTGCAGCAGCAGAATCTCAGAAAACCCCATCCCCCGCGAGGCTCCCGGCCCCGGCAGCTCGATCGGTCTCGAGCGCGTACATGGTGGCGCCGGACGTGTCGTGCACATGGCGCGGCGAGCGAGCAATGGCCAAGCAGGCACGGGCACGGGCACGCACGCCCCTGCTCCGATCCCATACGGTCTCCCGTTCAGAC
The DNA here is from genome assembly GCA_015847255.1 of Hyparrhenia diplandra. Taxonomy (NCBI): domain Eukaryota; kingdom Viridiplantae; phylum Streptophyta; class Magnoliopsida; order Poales; family Poaceae; genus Hyparrhenia; species Hyparrhenia diplandra. The sequence continues at coordinate 48,004 of JADLZK010010715.1, read as the reverse complement.
AAGATGAGACTTTCTGGGCTGCCGGCGTTACTCCCCGGCGGGACGAGGAGGTCGGCCATCGCCGAGACGATCGATCCACCCCACGGCCGCAAGCGTGTGTATGGGCGCATCGCCGTACACCATCCGAGGACGGAGCCACGTCGCGGTCGGCTCGTACGTGCCGTCCCGTCGCGCTCCATGGCGCCGGCGGCCGGCCTCCGCCATGCTCCCCCGCGTGGGTCCGTCCGTGGCCGGACGCACCCATACCCATGCTGGGCCGCCACCACCGCCACCTGGCAGCAGCAACGGCGATCGACTGACTTCTAGTGGTCGGGCCGAGGCCCATTCCAGAGGAGCATGGGCCATCATCAATTCGACCGCTACGAAAAAGTCAACAGCTTCTCAGAATTTGCCCGGACGTTTCCTGAATCTGGACAGCGTGCTATTATTATTACGCCGTAGTACGCGACACCATTTTGCTCATTCTTTTACAGGTTCAGGCGAGCGGCATTTGGCGCGTGTACAAGACCCAAGCAAGATACGCCTTCTGTTATTGCCTTTGTTTGTCCTTTCCTTTCTCTATCGCTATCCGAATTTTCAGTACAATTGGTTGTTGTGTTAGCAATAAATGCATGATCCATAAGTCAAGCAACGTTCTTATCTCTCCGTTTTCATCAAGGATAGAAAAATAAATAGTTGCTTGGCTCGTAGATTCAACAGAGAAGTCCAAGTTCTGTAGAGTAGTAGATAAGCAACAAGGATACATGGCAATTCTGTTCTAGGCTCACTCACTCACACTATGCCTGCTCAACAACAAGAACAGACAGCTTGGTTGAGCCCACATGAAGCACTCAAACGTCAACTCTTGGCTGGCAATAAGCTGAAATGATTTTGTGAGAGAATAAGCAACGTGATGAAACAACGTGTGGAGTACCCGACAAGTCCATTGATAAGGTGAGCCCTAGGAGGGGCCATCATAAATCTGGCCCAACTCATCAGGCTCAACTAATAGCAAGTGACGCAAATGATATATCTCATTCATCAGGGTTCACATAGTTCTTTCAAGATTGGTAACTCACTAAGTGACGCAAATGATATGAGCTGATGATGCATCCTGTTGCGATGCACTTGTCCACACTCCTTGGTGATGTTGTGTGTACTGATGTTGTTGTGTATGGACCATGTAGTTAGTTGATAGCGTGCAAGTTTCTGAAAACTCTTCACAACATGTCGTCTTCAGACGTCAAACTTCATTTATGGATCGATAATACTAATTGACGACCGTCAACCTAATTCTAAATTTTTCTCTGTATGATATTTTAATGGTTTAGAAGAAGAAGCCAAGTCGAGCACTACAATCATCGACATGGAAAGAAAAAAACGAATTTAAGTTCACAAAAAGCCAGCAGGCGGTCTGAAAATAGTTTCAGGGTTTCAGGATCAGATGGCAGAGAATTTAATTGGGTTTGCAATTTGATATGACTTGCTAACAAACTGAATGATCATCCATACATACAAGTGGTATTTCGGTACTATTACTGTCGAGTGTGCAATTCGTCAGAGTTTTTCCTTTATTTGCCGCCACAAGACCAGAGACAGGAACAGGTAATGAGGTCAACACAAATAGTGTGCTGAATGAATGACGAGATCATCAATGCTTCAAGAGAAGTTGCGATAGCTGTATAGTGTATTTTGACAGGTGTAGAGTGGATCTTTCACTATCTTCCCCCGTCGATCAAACCAGGTAATGCCAAGTCAAGCCTTTTTTTTCCATTTCGTAACTGAACTTATTTGATCATGAAATGAACAAAATATACAGTAGTATTTTTTTCGAGACAAGAACAAAACATAATATGAAAGGATACTGCTGGCCTGGCATTGTTGGATAACCTAATCCCTGAATCAGGTTAAAGTGGTTAAGCATAGTAGGAATCCAAGCATAACAGGTCCAATTATTCTGAAAGCGATGAGGATTATGGACTTGGTGGACCTCTGTCCTTTGCCGGCTTGCGCCATCATTCTCTGAGAAGATACTGATAGGGAGGATATTGCCGCGTAAGTAAACAGATCATCAATGGCGGCCACCGGGCCATCAAACTTGCCTGCAACTGCTGCCCATTTCTTGTCAAATCAAGATATAGGCAACCAAAAGCAAATGTTGTAGCCTGCTAATTTTAAGCAGAGGCTAGGGATGTAACTTTTTTATTTTTCTCCGAGTCGATCTTTGGGTTGATCCAAATGAACAAATTCAGATTTCAAACCAAGAAAAGCGAGAGAAAGAAAACTATGTATTTCAGAAGCGTGACTGATGAGTATCAATCAACCAATTGTATAGTAGAAGTTCTGCGGGCCAGAATAAGAAGTTGAGCAATGCTGCAATCACTTTCAGTCAAAAACTTACTAATTGTATCTACGAGACAGGTCTGCAACTAGATGGAGAGCTGCTGGCATATATAGGTGACAGGGTTTTCTTTTTTAATTAATTGGGATAGCATCACGTAGTGGCTGTACGAATTGTCAAACAGACCTAGTATAGCAGTAGCAGCGAAGAAAACGTGGCTGCTGCTGCTGCCAACTGCCATGATGAGATCGACAATAAGTTCCATCAGGAGACAAATGCACGGAAAGAAAGCCCTGCTAACTGTTGCTTCATCATATAGAACGACCCTAATTACTATTTTGAGAGGGATGATTGTATGGTACAATGGTACTAAGACGTAGACATCCATCTCTCTGATGACTTCTATCTGAACTTAATAAAAATAGGCAAAATATTTTGCCGCCTTTCTAAAAAAAAAAAACCCTTATCTCTGAACTTTGTTAACATCACTGCTAATGCAGAGCTTAGCGCGCACACGTGAGGCTATCATCTTTGATGAGGCCTCAAGAGTCAAGCCTAGTCACAGACAAACGTCGGCCGTACCAGTAATTGGGCCGGATGGTTTTCGTTGCGGCTCATGCAATGGGCTTCCCTGCTTATACACAAAGGCAATGGGCTAACCTTGCTTGCTTGCATCTTGACAAACTTGTAAAATAAACCCTTAATCCTGTCACCCTGTTTTGGGTTTCTCCTGTCACAGAAGTGTAGTACAAAGTTGCACACTTTGTTGGTGAGTATCAAATCAAAACAATTATTCTCGAGCCACCTTCGATGTCATTCAAGTTTTACACGCTTGGTAGGTAAGTAGGTAGTGACAAATGGAAAGATGCAAAACTCTAAGATTAAGCTGCGTGAAGAACTTTGGCGTATTGATTCATGTCGACGGAGCAATACTTTTGCCAACTGATCAAGATGCCGGAGCTAGCTGGAAGCATGTTCTAGTGAAGCTACTGGAGTGCTACAGTGCTAATCGACACATGAAGGGTATTTCATTTTTGGTTTACCGAGCAGAGGTTTGCCAATCAGGAAACTTGTCTTGTGTTGAGAAAGGAAAGAAAAATAGATATATTTGTTTCTTAAAAACATGTCTTGTGTTGAGAAAGAAAAGAAAAATTGAGAGTTTGAAAACAAAAATAAGAGAGAACAACATGTCATGTGTTGAGAAAGGAAAGAAAAATGTTCAGAATGAAATACAAAAAAAATAGAACAAAAAATGTCATGAGTTGAGAAAGGAAAGAAAAATAGGGAGAAACTTTTTAAAGACATGACTTTGTGTGTGTGTGTGTTTTTTTTTTTTTTTTTTTGTGAACAGAGCAATGAAAAGAGAAACAGGGAGAATTAAAAAAAAAAAGAAAAGAGATCCAAAACATTTGTCAAGAATGGGATTCGAACCCATGCCCTTTCGGACCATTACCTGAAACTGGCGCCTTAGACCAACTCGGCCATCTTGACTTCATGTCAGTTCCATAAAATACATTTTATTTGTTGGTAAATCATAAAACATTGGATTGTTACATTTTTATTTGAATATAAGTAGAGTTTTTGTTACAGTGCAAACCGGTCACGGTAATCCCAAAGTTAGCGAGACAAAAGCACAGATATTACACGGTCATGCTACGAACAGCTACCCAATGACCACTCAAAGCAGTGTTTCAACTACTATTGCTATTGTGGTAACAGCATCCAAGGTGAAAACATCACCATGCGAGGTGAAAGTGGAACGATAATTCTCACCACACTAACTGTTTCCTTCACCCACATTAATAAAAGCAGTGGCGGATCTAGGATTTTAATAGAAGATGGGTTTGAAGTCATCTTCTAACATCTATATATATATAGTATTTCATTTCTCTCTTTAATGCCTAAAAAATTAGGAGGGGCTCCATTGTTATGGAGGTGGTAGGTGGGACTTGAGCCCCATTCACCCCACCGCTAGATCCCTGATAAAACTTGTCCAAAGTATATGACGAACTCATCTCTCTACTCATGCGTGCCTCAAATATATGACGATCTTTTAACCAACCAACGCATACGAAGACAACTAGGGGCCGGCATTAACGTACCCGGTGCCCAGGTTGTCATTGTTTGAAGCTTAAACCTGTCATATTCGTGGCAAGTACAGAAGTAATAATAAACATATTTAACTAGCAGTGTTGTTTAGACCTACAATCTTTTCTCAAATGAAGACAGAGTACGAGTCCCCTTGTTGCAACCAGTTTATTTCGTCCTTCCGATCCAGGCTATTCTTTAAATTTGCCCGGCCGGTAAGAGTAAGAGGCGTCCGAACAACGAAACTCTTTTGTGTATTTGAGTCATGTGAACGTGAAATGTTACTAATAAACACATTTGATCCATAAAAAGATGTTTGTGTCGAGGTCATGCAAAGAAAAAGCGTGGCAGTTTTCCCTTTTTTCTGAAAGTTGCCAAAACTATACTCGTCATCAGTGCATTACCCTGTTCAGATCCAAGAACTAGTCCAGTGTACTACCATGAGCACACACGTTCACACAATACAACATGACCTCAAATTTCCGAATTCCGATAAAAATAATGCAACCGAACTCCGAACTGATTGGGCTAGCCTCTGCCCGTTTTCCTACATGAACTCTCACGCTGTTTCTGCGAAGCCTGTGAAGCCTGATCCACAGCTAGAATAGCATATTCGCCCTGAACTGGACCGGATCCGAACTCGATATCTTAAGGCATCTTAATTACGCAGGATACGAATTAATTAGATCGATTTTTAGAACTCATAGTTATATAGATAGACACGTCGTATTGGCATGTGGTCACGTTCTTACAACACAAAGTATACGACGTTATATTATACCGAGTGCGAGTAGTATATAAGCATTGGTTGGTCCAATCGGCTGCCGCATCTAGCTACTTGGTTGGTCCAACAACTTAGTCGCAGGAAATCGCCAATCGGCAACGATGAAGCTTGTGATCGCCTTCTTGGTGATGTTCTCTCTCCTCGCCGTCTCCTCCACCGCGGAGAAGTTCGATTTCTTCTACCTTGTTCAACAGGTGATGATGCATCATGCGTGTCGTGACCAGAGATGATCAATCGATCGGCCTCATGTCATGAATCTAATCCAGCGACGACGACGAATCTAATGAATCTAACGTAACGTGTTTCCTTGTCGTCGATGCATGATTGCAGTGGTCGGGCTCGTTCTGCGACACGCGTCAGGGCTGCTGCTTCCCGGACGACGTGAGGCCGGCGGCGGCGGATTTCGGCATCCACGGGATGTGGCCCAACTACGCCAAGTGCCGGGGTCGCCAGGGCCTCGCCCGCGCGATGCTCGGCGACGCAGCCGCCGCCGACGCCATCCTCTCCACCGTGGGGCGGCGCGGCAAGTGCTGGCCGGAGTACTGCGACGACGGCAACGAGCTGAGCCTGTGGGAGATCAGGGACCTGGTGGCGTCGCTGGACAAGAGCTGGCCGACGCTGTCGTGCAAGAACAAGCGCAGCTTCCAGTTCTGGAGCTACGAGTGGAAGAAGCACGGCACCTGCTCCAACCTGGAGGCGCACGACTACTTCGCCCGCGCGCTGGCGCTCAAGGGCAAGCACGACCTGGCGGCGATCCTCGCCGACGCCGGGATCGTGCCGTCGGACACCGAGACGTACACGCTGAGCAGCGTCAAGAACGCCATCGCGCAGGGCACCGGGTTCGTGGCCAACCTGGAGTGCAACCGCGACGCCGACGGCGAGGCGCAGCTGTTCCAGGTGTACCAGTGCGTGGACCAGGACGCCAAGGACCTCATCGACTGCCCGCTCGCCATGGCCACCAAGTGCACCGACCGGGTCAAGTTCCCTGTCCTCGTCTGATCCCGATCGAGTTTATGACTGTCGTTTGTAATTGTAGAACGCGCATGCAGATCGATCGATACATTACATGCATGTGTGCGTAGTATGTGATTTTTAGAACGGATTCCCTTCCAATAATATGTAGGTTTCCCTTTGTATTCACAATAAACTTGTGGCAGTATTCAAGGATTTATGATTTTTTGTCAAACACACTCGATGCTTCGCTAAGTGTTTAATTTACGGCACTTCGGCAGTGCGATAGCGCCTAGGCGTATTTTTAATTAAGCAGAATAGAGTTTTTGATACAAACAGAACAGAGGAGAAACGGTAGCCCCGAAGCCTACAAACATAACCAAATGGAGCCTATATCAGCTTTCCAGTAGTGAGTATATTCTGCTCAACAGCATTCGAGTCTTAGTGCCACGATTTTTACACAAATCGGGTGTTTCCAACGATTTGTTAGGTTGTCGATCGTTTGAATTTTGAACTCACAACCCTAGTCCTTCCAGTGCATATGTCAGGTCAGTTTCGTTTTCCTTTTTTCTTGGGAGGGGAAACAAATAAAAAGCTCAGAGAGGAAGAGGATACGGAAACCAATTGGAAGGATCGTTTGAGACAAGAAAGAAGTTGAATTAGTTCCCAAAAAATCAAAGATGTATTTGTGTCGCACAACAAAAAAAAGAGGGCACCAGCTTAAAGATGCACTTATCCACTGGCGGAGCCTTGTGGAGGCGATACTGCAGGCACCTGCCCTCCCTTAGTCTGACGGAACATCGATAGATGTCTGAAGCACTGAGCATGGTGGCTCATTTTTTACGGTGGTTGGGCATTGGCAACCCATGGGGTGTGTTTAGTTCCCTGAAAAAAATACTGTTCTGAATCGAAAAAGCACTGTAGCACGTTTCGTTTGTTTGTGGTAAATATTATCCTACCATAGCGTAATTAGGCTCAAAAGATTCGTCTCGTCGTGTACATCAAAACTATGTAATTAGTTTTTTTATTTACCTACATTTAGTGCTCCCCGCATGAGGCAAAAAGATTTGATGTGATAGGTAAATAGTGAATTTTAGAGAGAATTGGGGAACTAAACACAACCATCTTGTCTACTTTCACTACTGTCAAATCAAATTTCTAATGAAAGCATCCACTCAACTTTATCCGTATACTACCTTGGATACCATGCGTTTCTTTAACTGTATTTCTATGTCATCTGTACTAGCGCCCGTTACCAGCTTCCTCAAAAGAACAACAAAAACTTATTGCATGTCTGTAATTTGGAGCTTTTTTTTTGTCACACACAAGCAATCTACTGTAGCATCTGTTAAAAAAAGTAATCTACTGTAGCTGCCCCCCTTGATTATACCTGACGCTCCCCCACTGCACTTATCTGTAAACAGGTGGTCACTGCAGTTTTTTTTTTCGAGAGCGTGCCGAAGCGCGTATTTCATTAAGCAGAAGAGCAGTTTTTGTAGTACATCCCCAGTAATCCATGGATTACCGACACACACAAACTAGAGACTCAACATACATGAGGCAAAGGCAACCACTGTAAAACAAACGAAACAAAACACAAAAGTAGTAGCCTTCAAGTAATCTGCTGCCACGCCTCCAACGCTCCCAGATGGCGGTAGCCCACTGCACCCCACAGCACAGCTTGCTGTAGAATCAACTCGAACAGCTCCGTGGGTGATCTGGAGGACCTGTCAAAAGTACGAGAATTCCTTTCTTTCCAAAGTAACCAAGCGATGAGAAAGAACAATGTGTCGAATCCTCGACGTAGAGCTTTGGGTATGTTTTTCCTGGTGGATGTCCACCATGCCATCACCTTGTCCTCACGCACATGACACCAGTTTTGTAGATGAAAGCTTCTCAGGCACAGGGACCAAACTTCCCTACTGAACACACATCCCAAAATGATGTGATCGATTGTTTCATCAGCTTGGTCACAAAAGATGCAGCTGGCAGAGTCTTGCATGCCATGTCTCCATCCACGGTGCGCCGTCCAGCATTTTGCGTGCATTACTAGCCACAAGAAGAATTTCACCCTGCGGATGTCTTCCAAAGCTCACGCGCTCCCAGCGGCCTCGAGCAACCGATGAACATGGCGCCGTAGGCCGATGACGCCGAGTATCGCTGATCCGACGAGAATCTCCAGACGAAGACATCCGGTGTCCCAGGTGGTCACTGCAGTTGGCGAAACCCTTTGCATTTGCATGCATGACGACCTTCAACAGTACACTTGTTACAAAATACAGTGATGACGACCCTTTTACTATTTTGACTAACTAGTATGCACATTTAAAAGAAGAATTTTTGTTCCAATAATTGTTGTTAGGACAGTAGTATTTCACCGATAAACACGGTTAGCTTCGTAGACCAAAGTTTCAGTTGATAATGCCACATACTTGTCCGTTCGACGTCCCGCTGCGACTGAGATCCATTGTCTCTTTGCGTATCTGGCGTGGCCATTCAAGCAACCGAGTAAGTAACGTGAACACAATGTCAGGATTCTACGAGTTGGATTCCCGATCAATTCTGAGAAAACAATGGAGACGAACTCGTAACTGATTGGATCAGAGCATCAGACCTGCCCTGCCCGTTTGTTTGACCTTTGTATTTACTATACGTGATGATAATTAACATATATACGCATTGGTTCCACGAAGCCTGATTCATACATAATTAATACGTACACGACAGGGTCAAGTTGCCTGTCTTCTGATTCAGATCGAGTTTATGACTGTCGTTTGTAATTGTGAAACGCGCATAGTTCGATCGATACATGCATGTGTCCGTATGTGATTTTGAAAACGGAGTCCAATAATATGTGTGTTTCCCTTTGTGATCGATGATCTTATTGGTGGCAGTATTATTGAAGGATGTTTTTTTTTTTTTTTTTTGAAAAATCTATTACTGAAGAATGTGACTTTGTCATTTTTAGGCAAACACACTTTGCAATTTGCATAGGCAACCGCACAACAGCTCTTAAAAACAAATTATATATTTTTGAAAACTGTAGAAGGAGTCTGTGACAAGTAGCATACTCTAAAAATACTTTGTATCCAAGTGTGACAGTGGGGTGTGTCACAAACTCACAAGGAGCATACTCTGCTCAACAGTAATAGCGTCTTGATTTCCTTTGTGGCTAGCGAGGGTTGAATTGACTGTGTAACTCTATTCCCCTATAGAGCGTCACTCGTGGCGCATCGTGGTAACATTCTTCTATACCTACTAATAAAGAGAGAAAATTTCAGTCCCACCTCTTTTTTCACCTTTTTTTTCTGCCTTTTTTCTGCCTGTACACGTTTCGCTCGGTTTCCTTTCTTGTGTCTGCCATATACGTCTGATCGGAAGTTTGTATAGGATACGTAATATTATTGCCCTCCGTAGACTTTCCATATACAGACTCTCCACGTACATACGTATATATCCCACTCACCCGTCCTTTGAAAAGAAAAATCGTCGCCAGCGTGAGCCTCTTTCAGGACCAGGCGCCCCCGTGTCGCGGCGCCTGCTACGCCTACGCCAGCTGCCGCTGTCGACGTGTTCCGCGAAGCACGCCGCGTTCGACTCCGGCATAGATCCCGACATGCGAGGGCGACTCTTGCGCCGCTGCCCGCCCAGCCGCCCCTAAAGGCAAGGTTTTGGGATTAGAACTTGAATCGGTTGAAGACTTAACTCATATCCTACGCCGGCAACAACGAGAACGAGACGTGGTTCAAGAAGAGATGGCAACGTACTTAAACAATGGAGTAGCGAAAGGGGTTTTCGAATCATAAAAAAAAGTCCCTCGAAATCGAACATTGCCAGATTCAATAGAAAATTCATCGACGACTTCACGTTTTTACGTGTGTTCCATCCTTGCCACTGCCGCAGAGCATCGCCCCTCCATGCGAACCAGTTGCGGCCATGCTACCTCGCCGGCTTCTCTCGACCTCTCGTGATGGCTCGCAAAAAGGCACACGGTCCTTGCTCGGTGCTCGCTGGCCACGCCGCCCTTGCTACTGCCTCGCTGCCGCCCCATGGCTTGGTGTGCTTTGTGTGTGGATGAAGGGATGTTGACATTAAGCTCTAGCTGTGCAGGTGCATGTGAACGAACTGAGTGGAAGAAACTAAAAGATAGAGGACAGGGAGAGGGGAGACGCACTACCACGGGAGATAAACAAAAGACGATGCAGAACAGAATTTAATAGGGCTCAAGTAAATAAACATGCACCGATGAAGTAGTAATATCCATCGAAATATTTGGTCTACTTATAGCTGTTAAATTAATTATCTTGGGATGGCACAATCAAAGAATCTAGAGAAATATCAGCGGCCTGTAGCACTTGGGCCTTGCGTATATCGATCGACTCGACCCATGACAAAATGAAGTGCCGGTGGCATCAGCCATACCCCGCATGACATCTGGAGAAAAAAAAAAAGAAACGTCTTATTATTGGAACGAGGGAGTCTGATTTTCTCACATATAAGACTTTTATTGTAACAATAATAATTATTATGATGTCCCAAATTTAATATACAAACTCCAATTAAATATAACAAAATAGGTAAGTCATTTTTGTTCAATGAACACCGCGTGACGTAGATCCCGTGGCAACACACGAGCACTTTTAGGGTCTGTTTGGGACCGCAATGCTTCGCTTAAACGCAGAATAAGCAATAAAAGCCCGCCAAACAGTCGGCTTTTCTCTTCGCGATTTTAGGACGCCACCGCCGAAAAAGCGGCCGTTTACACCGCAACGCGAGAAGCGACTTCCCACCCGCGTTACGAAAAAAGCGGACTGATTCCCGCACCTGCCCCTCGGCCCACTCCCTCACTTCTCCGGCCCCCTCCTCACTTCTCCGGATCTGGATCGGTTCCCCTCCCCGCAGCCAGCGTCGCCCTCCTCACCGGCGTTCCCTCGGCCAGCGCCGCCCTCCTCTCCGGCGCCGCCCACCTCACCGGCGTTCCTCATCGCGCCGCCCTCCTCTCCCATCCCGCTCGCGACGGCCTCCTCTCGGCGCCGCCCTCCTCTCCCATCCCCGCTCGCGGCGGCCCAAGCACCGGTGGAGCGGCTCCGGGACGCGACCGGTGGAGCGCCCCCTCGCCACCGGCGTTTCCTCCCCTCAAGCGAGCCCGCACCGGCGTCCTCGAGTTGAGGAGAGCTCGCACCGGCGACTCCTCCCTCGACCAGCCGGCCGCGCCCCGTCCTCAACCCACGAGACCGGCGGCGACTCCTCCCTCGGCCAGGCCAGCCAGCGCCGACTCCTCCCTCGATCTGCTCGCCGCCGGGATGGGGAGCCCACGGCATGAAGCCGCCAGGGCCCCGGGCCGCGACGCGAGCTCGGCACCAGCAACTCCGGGGCCGCTGAACGGAAGACGCAGCGTGCGGGCGGAGAAGGATTGTGTTATTAGATTAGGGGCAGTGTTGTCTTTTTGCACCGAGAACAGAAAATATTCCACAAATAATCAGGACACCCAAACACACTGCTTATTTGGGACATAGATTCTCCAGACCGCGGCATTTTAGAAAAGTCTGCTCAGCTTATAAGCGAGTTTGAAAAACGCGGTCCCAAACAGGGCCTTATTTTTTTCAGCGAGTTTGAAAAACGCGGTCCCAAACAGGGCCTTATTTTTTCATTTACCATAATTTAAGAAAGCAGTGTGCATGAAAACTGTGAGCAAATTATTACGGTATTGAAACGAATAATTTGACATCCACCCGTAGCAACGCACGGGCATATTTTCTAGTAATATAAAAGATACGCAAAGTTTTTGCATATTCGAGGAAAAAACACCAGAAAGTCGTTAGTTAGTTTTGTAGACCAAAGCAAAGTTTCAGCTGATAACGCCAAACAAGAACATACTAATCAATTTTTTAATTGTTGGTTCCACGTCCCGCGGAGACTGTGAGATCCATTGTCTCTTCGCCTACCTAGTGTGGCTACTCAAGCAACCGTATCAAGTAACGTGAACACAATGTCCACGCGACCTAGGATTATTCTAGGAGTAGGATTCCCAGTTCTGAGAAAACAATGCAAACAAACGAATTCGTAACTGACTGGATCTGAGCGAGTACGTATTATCAGACCTGCCCGTTCGTTTGACCGTTTATTTCCTTTATTACATGAAGCTGAAGTACACGCTGGAGCTTGATCCATGGCATATTCGATCGCTTTGGACACCGGAAATACCGGATCCATCGCAGTAGTAAACAGTAATATTACTGACCCATCGTTATATAAAAAAAAATATTACTGATCCATCGCTGGTGGTCAGCACGGCCCCGCTCGAGCGTGCCATGCCATGCTCGGCGACACGACGCCTTCTCCCCCTCTCTCTGCTTGGACTCTTGCGGTTGCGGAAGCCTGGTGACGTCCCTAGCTGGATCGGAAGTCCGTAACTGGTCGACGCCGGCATCGTGCCATAGGACGCCATGCATCACGGCTAGGGGGTGGTAAAAGGGCCCTCGCTAGCAAATTTAAGGTTTAGGTAGATTAGGATCGGAGCGTAAAACTATATAAATTTTGAACTAAAAATAAATAGAGCTAAGTGAAGTTATGGACTGAGCTCATAGACTTCAAATATAAGACTAAAAAACCAAATATCCTACACACCAAGGTAGCTGGTGCATCTTCTTTTTTCAAAGGTTTTATGTGGGCAACCAAAGCAACTAGATTAGGATACAAGTGGAAAGTAGGGAATGGTAGGAAAGTAAAGTTTTGGGAAGACAACTGGTTAGGGGACTCAAACCTAGCTATTCAGTATTGGAAACTATATAGATCTGTTAATGAGAAAGATCAAACCATAGCTGACCTTTGGGATGGTACAGAGCTCAAATGTACTTTCTCCAGAATGGGAGATGAGGAGATGATGTTAATGTGGGAGGAAGTGTTCCAGTTAGCTAGCACTTTAGAACTGAATAATGAGGAGGATGAGATGATTTGGCAATTTAATTCTAATGGAGTGTACTCAGTTCAATCACTGTATAAGATTGTTAATTTCAGAGGCATTCATTCTGTGTTAGTTCCAGCTTTGTGGGCTATAAAAGTTCCCCCTAGAGTGCATAATTTCCTATGGCTGCTAAGTAAAAATAGATGTTTGACTAGAGATAATCTAAACAAAAGGCAGAAGGTCAAAGATTTAACTTGTTTGTTCTGTTCAGAAATAGAATCTGTTCAGCATCTCTTTTTTGAATGTGTAGTGGCTAGAAATATGTGGGATGTTCTTTCAAGAGTTCTAGGAGTAGATTTGAGATACTCTTTAGATGAGATTGGTAAATATTGGCTCAGTAACAAAAGAAACTGTATTGTGAATATAGTGACCTCTGCTGGTTTTTGTGTTTATGGAAACTTAGGAATTCTTTTGTGTTTTCAGAAATGTCAGTGGGAGAGTATGGCTATACTCTTCTTCAAGGTGGCCAATACCATTCAAAACTGGGTTTTGATATGCCCAGAGGAGAAACAATCTACTCTCCTGCTGAAAGCAAAGATGATCAAGCAGGAAGCTGTGCAAGTGCTATGGTTGGGGTGATACTCGGTGGGGATGTACCAGGTCATATCTCAATTGATCATGGTGTCATGATGACAGGAGGATAAGAAGCTTCCAAAAAAAAAAATGAGGATGATGGCCCAGCTAAATCTGGAAATCAGTTGTGATGTTGTCGGAAGCTCTACAGTGGAAGGGAGTTCTTTGTATCTTCAGAAAGATGTCTGCTAGACTGTCGTTGCTGTTCTCTGTGGTTGCTGATAGAGCCCACAAAATCTTCAATGTAATAATTGGCAAACGTTTATGACCTATGCGTAGCTGTTAGTTAGTCAGGCTCTAGTATCAGGCAGGGGTTGCTTGATAGATGATTTGCGTGGGTTTAAAGATGCAGATGGTTTATCCATGCTGTTGCGCTGTAAACTGAATCTTTTGTCTGTTGGCGAAAGTTAATAGACGGGGGCTAGGCCCTTTTACTCTAAAAAAAAAAAAAAAGTGAAGTTATGAAGCAGGAATAATGGCCGGATCCATTATCACTCCTGATCGTGGCATCGTGCCATATAGGACATCACTGGAGCGGTGCTACCCTTTTTGACCAGGTGAATAAGAAGAGGAAGGAATTGTTTCACGTCTGTTTCATCATCAAAATTTTGTCATTGATTGACGAATCTGCGGTACTTTATTTATCACAAAAATATAAAAAGAAAAGAAAATTGGTACAAAGTACGAGGGATTGGGTTACTCTGTTCACTGTAGGCTACAGTCTGGGCCCATGGGCCTTTTGAGGGACTTCGGCCTCTAGAAATCCATCTCATTTTGGCGGAGCTCCCAGTTAAACTGACGACCCATGGGCTCTCCTGGGCCGTATGGTACTACGTCGGCGCCGTCTCAAAATCTGATCCGGGTTCCAAAAAATTTTAGCTTTGTTTTGGAGGGAAAAAAAAACTACCAACACACAAATAACATGACAATCACATGGAGCCTGTCGTATATACTAGTTGTAAAATGTCAATTTCATGGTACTGTTTTAAGTTTTGTCGAACGGAAACCTGCTACCATTTCCATGTTTCAGTTATATATCCGGTCCATTGAGGTCTTTGTTACTCCTAATTGGCATGGCCAGTACACCTGAACTTCTCCTCAGGTTCCTTTCTTATATTTATGTATTTCTTCGTGGTTCATAAAATATATATATTTGTATTAATTTATAGACGCGTGCAGCAGCCTTTTCACGTTCCTGCGTGTATGGCTGGCTAAAATAATCGTGTTCTCTTTTGCCTAATCTGCTGTAAGCTACAACTTCTGCAAACTTCCAATACCGGATCTCGTCTGTCTCAGCTGTAAAGTGAAATGGCGTTGATCGCGTATCAAAGCTTAAGCTAAAGTATTGCTCCAACTGTTATATAACACTGTTTATATGCTGGAAGAACTCCCAACAACCGTGTGCGCTAATGCCATATCACGCGCTTGCATGCTGAGCTTATAAATCCAGTGCCAAGCAACCAGCCGGGCAGCAGTCCAACACCACTGGACCATAGAGCCAAACGACGGAGTGTAGCTACTGAGCATCAGAGCATCGAACACATAAGAGAGAGTCTGAGAGAGAGACGGCATGGCCAGCCACCGCTCCCTCGCCGTCCTCCTGCTTCCTCTCGTCGTCGCCGCTGCGGCGGCAACTGATTTCGATCTCTTCTACCACGTTCAGCAGGTCCTAGCTAGAATCCCTGGCCAATTGGCGATTGCCATTGCCACCACCTTCAGCATATTGTTCTAGATACACAATAGTGTTTTGACTGATGTTACGTACTTCCTTGTACAGTGGCCCGGTTCGTTCTGCAACACAAACACAAATGCCACTTGCTGCTTCCCAGGCGACGAGAAGCCGCCGGCGGACTTCGGCATCCACGGCCTCTGGCCACAGTACGCCGCGTGCCGGCCTGACGCCGTGAACCCCAACAAGACCAGTTGCTGGCCGGACTCCTGCAACGCCACCGCTCCTCTCGACCTGACGCAGGTGCGTACACTGCTATATATTCAGTGCCAGTGCAGCAAGAGCAGCTATCGATCCTCGCATTGGATCCATGGTCATGCTTCGTTCTGAGTTCTGACGATCGGATGCTCGCTCGCAGATCAGGGACCTGGACAGCGACCTGCGCCGGAACTGGGGAACGCTATCGTGCAAGAACAAGGACAACACGCAGTTCTGGAGCCACGAGTGGAGCCGGCACGGCACCTGCTCCAACATGGACCAGCACTCCTACTTCCTGGCCGCGCTGGAGCTCAAAGCCCGGTTCAACCTCACCCGCATCCTGCTGGACGCCGGCGTCGTGCCGTCTGACGACCGTCAGTACTGCCTCCGCAGCATCCGGGACGCCGTGGCCGCGGCCACGGGCTCCGCGCCGATGCTGGAGTGCAACCGCAACGAGCGCAACGAGACGCAGTTGTACCAGGTGTACCAGTGCGTTGGCCTCGACGGACGGACCCTCGTCCACTGCCCACCGCCGGAGCATCGCGAGTGCACCGACATGGTCAAGTTCCCACCGTTCTAGTTCTAGGCATTTGGTCCTGTGTTGATCTGCTTGAACTTGAAGTTTTTTTTTTTTTTTTTTTTTTGGAATACGCACGAGAGTGCATATCTTTGTATCAAGAAGGAGAAATGTTATGTACAAGAATATGGTGCTTGGCCAGGCAAAAAGTTACATAAAAAATAACAGATTCCACAATGCCTCCCAAAAGAAAGTTGAGAAAAATTGGCAAATTACACTTGGAAAAAAGGTAACAGGTGCTCTGAGTGTGTGGAATGGAGATATTGAACCAGTTGGTAGGCTAGCTGAGGTTTGGGTTCAGATTTCTGGAATTCCTCCAAAGTGGGTAGACTGGAATACAGTGAGAGAGGTCTCTTCTAGCATTGGTCTCATGATTGAATTGGACTGGCAAGCCCTATTCAACAGCTTTTTCAGTGTGGTTAGGGTGAAAATCTTGTGCAAGGACCCAAGCAAGATACCTAGGAAAAGAGTTTATGCCTTCAGGAAGGATCTACATGTAGTCAGCTTCAAGCCTGAGGGAGTTGAGCTGAGTAATTCTGATGATGGGGATGATGACTTAGATGGAGAGTTGGAGTTAATTGATCCTGGAGAAGCTGTACCAGATAGTCCTTCTAAGGAGAAAGAACAGGAAAATGAGGGAACTGAGAAAGAGAAGGATGAAGACCAAGTCAACAAGGGTGGAGGAGTTACTACTTCTGGATCTAAGTCTGTCAAAAGAATGCTCTCCTTTGCTGAAACAGAGAGTGGGATATTTCCAGAATCAGATAGTCAGGCTAAAGATCTCTTAGCAATTATGGAATTGGATGACAAGAGTTATGAGGACCTTATGTAACAGAACCTCCTAATTATGGGCCCACCACACTGGATATTGCCTTAAAGACCTCCTCAGCAGTGCGATGCACCCAATAACTTAAGAAGCCCCCGTGATATCTCATACCGGGATCAACAAAGGAGTAGCTACAACATTACAACATTTGTTATAAAAATATAGATCGAGTGCGGAAGAATAATAACATTAACTTTACAAATAGTGAATAAGTTACATTTGAGTAAACTTAACTTATTTGAAGCCGAGTAAAACTTTAGGAGACATCCAAGTCGACACAACGTTGGTCAAAAGTATCAACACCGCAACAAGGGTCAACAAACCCCTGAGTACGGGAGTACTCAACAAGACTTACCCGACTAAAGAAAAATAGGAGAAGACTGAATGCCGGGTCTAATAGGAATCAAGGTAAGGCTTTTTAGCAAGAATTAAGGACTCTTTTGCGGAAAGCTTACTAATAATGAGTCCTTACTTTCAATGTTTTAAATCTCAATTTAGTATCTCACCTATTCTAGGTGATCTTATACTATAGCAAACACTTGTAGAAGTTCCATCACTTATTCCATCTCTTCACCTGATCATTAAACTACGATGTAAGGGGAAACCAAGTCTCCATATCCGAGAAGGTGATTTCGAAATCGATTAACCCAAATTGGGAGTTCTTTCCACACGACATATGTAGCACTTAAGCTTGCATATATCAACCCTTTCCCGGATACTCAAAAACGGAACCGCGTCCCCACGCCACCCGAGAATACCGTACACCTCCAATCCGGGACTTTAACCCACGAGGGTAACATGTACTCCCGCCATCTCTCCACTCCCAAAGGCGCAACACCCCCAAGATCAAAGCTTACAATGCGCCCGGGGTCGACCGTGATGGGATGACACCCATGACAGACGTGCCATTGGTCCAACGACCTCGGCGCAGATTATGCTCCATAGTCTCGGATCCACATATCTTACACGTTTCAAATTTTAATCGACAAGCCGAAATACTACACCGAGACTTTATTCTTAGTGCAAATTACCCGAAGCCGGGTCTCAATTTCAACACCATATCCCAAAGATGGTTTTCTCATATAGCATCCTTTCTCATCAAATGCCACTTCGGGCTATCATAAGAGACTCATCACATTTTGACTCAAAAGTCTAACTAATAAAGCAAGGCTAAGCGTTCTAGCATTTTAGCAAAACAGGTTATCAAGGTAGATATTGAAATAATCAAGGAATGATAATGCATCAAATAGGTTGTCAATCAACTCCTATCACCTAATGCAAAGCACAAAGCAAAGGTGATATAAAGCTTTTAAAACACAAGGAAAGTTTAAATGAACCGGGGCTTGCCTGTGTTGCGGGGAAAAGTCGATTCCGTAGAAAAGTTGTCGAAGTCAAATTTGATGATATCCTTGTTGACGGATGGATTTTCTCCGAAACTTGATCATCGCGAGCCTTCTCAACACCTTCTCCAAAGCTTCATTAACACGATCCGACTCACTCTCGTATACTCTACACGTAGATGATGATGCATGTTTTAGCATGATGAAGTATAAATATGATGCTTGATGAATGCATAAAATGATAAATAACTTGAGTACCACTTTTCTTCACGATAAAGTTGCAACCCAACAAAACCAACTTGTTGAACTACTCTACAAGATATCATCACCATTGCCTAAGGAGTTCTCAAGGACCATCTGATAGTGGTATGGTTTAGGGTTCACAAAACAATCCGAAAGTCTCTCACAAAACCTAAGTCAAGTCACTAATCATCTCATTTTCTAATTAAATAAATAAAGCATAATATAGAAAATAATTTAACTTTCTCCAATGGACCCCAAACTTTTTCTACAAGTAGGCCATCTCATAAAACAGCACCAAACAAAGTTTCATGATTTTTGGATAAATAAAATAATTATTAAAAATCAAAGAAGATGTATTTTTCAATTAAAATTTGTATTTTTAAATCATGCCAAAAGTATTCAAAATTCAAGTTTCAAATTTTTCATGGATAGACATACTCATGAGAAGGCTACAAAATTTTTTTTCAGAATTTTAGAAGCTCTATTTAAATTTATATGAAAATAACAAAACAGATACTATTCATATAAATTGAAATTGGAAAATCAATTGCTAAAAAGAAAAGGCCTTTTGGAAAGATTTGGCAAAATGTCCGCCCCAAAGGAACAAAGGAAAGGCCGCCCAACAAATGTAACTTAGCACTTTTACAAAAGACCCTGGACTTCTATGAAATTATAAATAGGTACAAAGCACTATTCATATGAGTACCCAAATTTTGCTATTACTCCGTGGGTGGCTAGGATGGAGAAAAACGACGGCCATGGAGTCAAATAAAGGTGACAATTAATATTTGGGACGCCTCTAGAAGTCCCGGTGGGAAAGGTGCCTAGGATGGAGCCGGCACTCCATTGAGGCATTACAACCAAAGCGGTTGACAAACGTGGAAGAAGACCAGGAAACGCCGGTGGCGGCAATGGAGTGGACGGTCCATTGAGGCATTACATCAAACAAATTGACACGCGTAAAAGAAGGCCTGGAATCTCGACATGGGCCAAGAGGCAAAAATGTTCACCACAGATCAACCTTCATTTTTCATAACAGGCCCATGATCATTAATGTTCCTATTAAGAGATAATCATCTCCAAAGATGGCATTGTCAACGGCTTAACAATGATTACAAACCGTTTTGTCAAATCAAATCCGATAAACTTTTGATATGTTGATCTTCAAAGCATAAAATCAAATCCGTGTTTTTGGTCCAACTCAAGTTGCTTAACAAAATCTCGAGAACGCGAGACGTCGATCCCGGTTTGACAGATTTCCCTTAGAAAAATTCTAAGTCTCAAGTTTGACCTTCTTTTCAACCTGAATTTTGCAAATTACTCTCAAAATTTGAACTAAACTCAAAAATTTCTAAAAGTAACCCCCCTTAATTTTTCAAGATCTACAAATTTTATAATTGGACCATTTTCAAATTCAACCTCTAAGTTTGACTTTTTGAAATGGGGTCAAAGAATTTGAAATTTGAATTCAAAATTACTTTTAAAATCATGTAAAAACTTGAAAAACTTTGTACATGCCTTTTGTTCCTCTCTCAACAAGATCTACAAACTGGTTTTTGGAAGTTTTCCCAAATTTTGCATAAATTTTGAAATATAGAAAAGGGGGTAAATAGGGTTTGAATGAAATTCAAAATTACTTCAAAATTTTGAACTAAACTTTGAAAACTCAAAATACCAACTTTGTTCAATTTTGGAAACTCTACCAAAATGCTTTAATGACCATACCCAAAATCTTGATAAATTTTGAATAAAAGAAAAGGGGACAAACTAGGGTTTGAAATCTAGGGTTTCCGAAAGAGGGATGCTTTCCGAATTTTCTTTTCGCGTTTTCTTCGACATGGAAACCATGAACTAATACACTGGTCTTAGGCCAAATCCATTGCTTAACTGATAATTAACACCTGGGTGTTACACCTTACAACCAAGAGGATCGAAGAGATGATCTTTTAGGGTGAACAAGATGATAACTCTATGTCATTGCTTCCTGATGAATGGGTGTATGACATTCAGAACAAGCAACAGGTTGCTAATGATAGCTTTACAACTGCAAACATTAGTGGGTCTGAAAAAAATCAAACTCTTTTCTCGGTGGGACGTAAGGGGTACAATAGATTCATCTCAAGGAAGATCGTGGTACAATAGAGAAGGGAGAGGAAAAAGAAGGGAGGCAAGAAAGGGGCTAAGAAGAACTACCATTTTACCTATACAAGAAGTACACTGGAAATTTACCAACCGTAAATCAAAAGGAAGTGGAATTTGGAGACTACCACTGCAGTAAAAAAAAAACCCCTCCAATCCCTTCTTCCTCCAAAAATTCTTTACTTTCTGTTGCCAAGGATATTGGCTTAGTGGTAGAGGATGGAAATCCTGTTGTGGATCAAATGTTACAATTGGACAATAGTAGGAAATCTAGTTTTGCTGACATTTGCAAAATGTCTACATGTAACTCGGAAATAGAAAAGGGCAGAATACCCAAATTTCTATTACTCCTAGTAATAGCAAAATCTGAGACAATTAATATTTCCTCACAGGTTTCTGGAAGGAATTCCAAGGAACCTGAAATATCAACACTAGCAATGGTGAATGTTGCTAATTTGACTGCAAAAGAAGTTATTATAAATACAACTACAGACTCTCTGGAAGGAGATTGGTCTGAGGTTAGAGATAGGAAAAATAAGAAGAAGAAATGATAGGTTTCTTTTGGAATATAAGAGGGCTAGGAAAATTGGGAAGAAGTACTGCTTTAGCAAGTAGGATTAGAGATTTTCATGTAGACTTTCTAGGAATCATGGAAACCAAAAAATCGGCCTTTACCCCTGGTTTCCTTAATTCTTTAGTGGGTAGAGTTCCTTTTACTTGGCATCATCTAGAGGCCAAAGGAACTGCAGGAGGTATTTTAGTAGGAGCTAATACAGATAAGTTTAATATGGTGGTAGCAGAAGTCTTTAAATACTCAGTGTGTGTAATGCTTACTGACAAATCAAATGGTTTTACTTGGAAGTTAGTAGTAGTATATGGACCTGCATATGATGAATTTAGACAAGAGTTTTTGGATGAGTTAGAAGCTGTTATGCTTTCTTGGAATGGTCCATCTTTAATAGGTGGAGATTTCAATCTTGTTAGGTTTGGCTCTGATAAAAGTAATGGAGTTTATAGTCATAGATGGGCAGATGGTTTCAATGACTGGATTAGTAAGTGGGCTTTGATAGAACTTAACCCAAATAACAAGAGGTTTACTTGGACAAACAATCAAAACCCTCCAATCTTGTCAAAAATAGATAGAATTTTTGTAACCACTTCTTGGGATAGTTCTTTCCCACTGGCAACAGTCAAGGCCTTGGAGAGAATTCCAAGTGACCACAATCCTCTAGTTTTAGATTCAGGGCAAAATAACTCTTTTGGAAAAAAGAGGTTTCAATTTGAAAAATGGTGGTTAGAAAAAGAAACCTTTAGAGAGATGGTCATTAAGGCTTGGAACACCCCCTGTAGCTTAATAGATAGCATGGATAGATGGCAATTCAAAATTAGGACTTTAAGAAGAATGATTAGAGGGTGGGCAGCAAATGAAGTGGCTGCCCAAAATAAGCTTAAGGCCTCTCTAACTGCAGTTTTTACTAGACTAGAAAATTTGACTGAATTTAGAGACCTCTCTGATCTGGAAAGAGAAGAGATGAAACAAATAGAGAGCAAACTAGATCAAATTTGGGGTTTAGAGGAAATAAAACTTAGGCAAAGATCTAGGGATAGGAATATCCTAGAAGGAGATAGAAACAATGCTTATTTTCAAGCTGTAGCCAACTATAGAAGTAGAAAGAAACGTATTGAATATTTAGAAACACCCTCAGGTCATGTGCATGACCAAAAAGGAATGATGGATATAGCTGTAGATTTTTACAAAAATTTGTTTGCAAAGGAGACAGACTCGGGAGTCAAAATGGGTAATGACTTCTGGGAGGAGGGAGATATAGTTTTAGAAGAAGAAAATGATCTATTGACAGCCCCCTTTTCTGAGAAGGAAATTAAGGAGGCCATTTTTAGTTCATATGCTGATGGTGCCCCAGGTCCTGATGGACTTTCATTTATGTTTTATCAAAAATTTTGGGATGTCATAAAAGATGATTTAGTAGCCCTTTTTCAGGATTTTCATTGTGGCAAACTGAACTTAAGTAGATTGAATTTTGCTTTAGTTACACTTATTCCTAAAGTAGGTGATGCTTCAAATATGAAACAATTCAGACCTATTAGTCTATTGAATTGTAGTTTTAAGATCTTCTCAAAAATTCTTACTTTGAGATTGTCTTCTATAGTTCAAAGGATTGTCTCCCCAAACCAAATCGGCCTTTATTAAGGGGAGATACATTTTAGAAAGTGTAGTTACTGCACATGAAATAGTGCATAGTGTGCATAGAAGTGGGGAAGCGAGGGGTTTAATCAAATTAGATTACGAGAAAGCTTATGATAGAGTCTCCTGGTCTTTCCTTTTTGACCTTTTAGCGGCAAGAGGTTTTGCACCTAAGTGGATAGAATGGATTAAAAGCATAGTCATAGGGGGATCTTTAGGTATTTTGGTCAATGGAGAAGAAAGTCCCTATTTCAAACCAGGGAAAGGTTTGAGACAGGGAGATCCCTTATCTCCCTTTCTGTTTAACTTAGTAGGTGATGGACTGTCTAGGATGTTGAATAAGGCTATTGGTAGAGGCCTAGTCAAAGGTTTATTAGAAGATTTTAAGCCCGGAGGAGTGATTGCTCTCCAATCATGCATGATGACACTCTGCTTTGTTTTCTAAAAAGTCGACAAAGAAAATCTTCAAAATCTGAAAATAGTGCTTATGTGGTATGAGCAACTATCTGGTATGAGAATAAACTTCCATAAGAGTGAGTTAGTTCCAATAAACCTAGAGGAAGAGGAAATTCAGAGTTTAGCACAAATTATGAACTGTCCTATTGGTAAATTTCCTTTAAAATATCTTGGCATACCTCTACATTTTGATAATTTAGCTAGAGAGGATGTACAACCATTAGTAGATAAGATTCTTGGTAGGATTGCTTTGGGTGGAGAGGTAGGCTTCTTTCCCTACCTGCTAGAGTAGTTTTAATCAAAGCATGCTTAGTTAGTATTCCAGTCTATTTACTTGTCTTTTATTAAGTTTCCAAAGTGGGCAATTAAACTCATGAATACCCATATGGGAAATTTTCTCGTGGAATGATGAGGAAAACCATCATAAGTACCATTTAGCTAACTGGAACTAGTCTCCATGTGTAAAGAATATGGTGGTCTTGGTATTCCTAGTCTTAGGGATCTAAACATAAGTCCATTGGCCTTTGGTTAAAAGGTACAATTACGATAAAGAAAAACTCTAGAGGGAGTTGGTGGATTTCAAATATAAAACCGAGAAACCAAATATCCCGGCTACTAAGACTACTCATGCTTCTAGTTTTTTCAAGAGTTTTATGTGGTCCGTTAAGGCCGCAAGATTTGGGTACAAATGGAGAGTAGGCAATGGTCAAAGGGTGAGGTTTTGGGAGGATACTTGGGTAGGACATACTAGTCTATCTATCCTCTTACGGCCTCTCTATCGTATCCTAAACGAGTATGGTAAGTCGATTGCTTGAGGTTTGGGATGGTGTAACCTTAAAGTGCACTTTTAGAAGGACTCTTCTTGAAGATCAATACCAATCTTGGCTGGAGGTTGTAGATATAGCTTCAACTTTATCCCTCAATACTTGATGAGGATGAAATGATCCGGCAATACACTTCTAAGGGCACTTATACTTCACAGTCCCTCTATAAAATCATTAACTATAGAGGCATTCATCAAACTCATTTTCCCGCTGGCCCCGCGCGCTTAAAAGTGCCACCTAGAGTGCAAACACTTCTATGGCAGGTGATGCATAACGAGTTTTGACTAGAGATAACCTTGCCAAAAGAAGAAAAGTAGATGATGAAACTTGCTTGTTTTGTGCTGAAAAAGAAACTTGCCAACATCTATTTTTTGATTGTGTAGTGGTTAAAAGATGTTGGGAGGTAGTCTCTCAAATTTCGGAATTACAATTGGTTCCGACATAGTTAATCTTGGCACCTTTTGGTTGAGCAATAAGAGGCATGCTGTTTTAAATATGTTCTCCTCAAAGAATCATATGGTCAGTATGGAAACTTAGGAACAATCTTTGTTTTCGAGAACAGGTTGGAAAACTATGGAAACTCAGTATCATATGGTTATTGGTATGCTTCAAAACTGGATTCTACTACGTCCGGTGGAAAAAAAGAACCTCTTTGAATTCTACATACACAAGCTCAAGCAAGTTGCCCTTTCAGTCCCCGCGGGCTACCCCGGAAGACAGCTGAAGTTTCTCGGGAGTGGTGCTTGAAGAACCTTTTGGGATGGTGGATCTGCCCTAGAAGCCAATAGAGCGTATGGTTACCAAATCTTCCTGCTGGTGGGTGGGCAGAGCTGAATGCTCTTCTGAATGAAATGTAATAGGGTAGCAGCTTTTAGTGGAGCTCAAAGGCTCTCTTCTAGACATAAGAATGTTATCTGCACTTTGGTTTTTATTTCTTTTAGCTGGTCTATCTTGCCAGGTGGTGAGAGACCCCAGGTATTTCTGATCTGCTTTAGGCAGTTGAGCTGTAAACAATGACATATGGTCTTTTGGTTTAATCGAAAGGCTGGGGCTCGTGCCCTTGAACTCTAAAAAAAATAATAATAATTATAACAACCGTGAACAACGCCGGAAAACGAAGCCGATCTGAATTTGTCGCTAAGATTCAGATTACTAAAAAAAAGAATTTAATGTAGTCGTGTGCACTGTGCTACGTACAAAACTAGCACAGCCAAACACCCAAACCTGAGACGAAACAGCGACCAATTCCCAGCTCGAGCAGAGGCTGCTATGTGGCTGACAGGCTGAGTCCAACGCTCCTCGGTGCCGGCGTCCCGGATCCTGGCGGTGAGCTCCTCCACCTCCTCGGCCGTGAACGCCGCCGCCTTGGACAGCTGCGGCAGGATTGTGGCGGCCGCGAGGACATATTCAGCCGTCGTATGTTTTGCTGGGCAAGGCCCAATGGTAGACCGTTTTTTTTTTTTTGAGAAAAAAACGGTAAACCGGTTGTTATTAGTCGTGAACAGGATGGTATTCAGCCCACCAAAAATTGCATCGTGATGCCCGATCCGCATTCGGCCCGCATACCGACCCAACACCACACAGGCCGGCTCACTGTCTCCGTTTTTTTGAGGCCCAGGCTCACTGTCTCCTGAATATCCCAAGTCCCAACCAAAAACAGTACGCTTTGAAAAGCAACACTAGTAATCTGAAGTGGTTTGTACAGTGGAATTGTATTTTTTCCCTGAATTTTTCAGTGAAATATTTTAGTCACTGAGTACCAGAAGAACCATGCACGGTTCTTTGAAAGAGTCGCGTGCATGATTTGAAAGGGCACAAACATTTTCACAACTGGAGGAGTCGTGCACAAACATTTTCACTGAGTACCAGAAGTTTTCACACCTTCTCGATCACTCAGAAATGCAATTTCACAAAGCCAATCACTCCGTCTCATCCTCCCTGGAGTCATGGAACCATATCTCAAAAACTTCTCTTGAAAATGTGGCTATGGGTTTGTCAATTCCTATTTCCTTCATTGCAGAATTTTTTCAGACAATAAAACGCATGGGGAGCTCACTTTCTCAAAAATATCCCAACAAAGCCAAATCTTTTTTTTTTTTTTTAAGTGTGCCTTAGCACGTGCTTCATTAAGTAGAACAAAGCCAAATCACACTTTGAAAAATTTTCAGGGCTGATGGCGTCGTGCCAAGATCATCTCAGAACACTGTTGTTATCCACTGATGGCTCATCAGGATTGTTATTTGTAGTACCCCTGTTGTTACCCACTGATCCCCTAGCTGTTGGTAAGCATTGGAAAAAATGTGATCATCTTGATCTTACTTATGGTTGTAGTTGCTCTATGCTACATGTTGTTCATGTGCAAGAAGTGAAACTGTTTTCATTGGGCCGATGATGACAATGTGGATGGATTAATTAGCTGGCTACATGTCATTTTGCTTTACCAATTCTGTTTCTTTAACTTGTTCTTCTGTTGGGCTTGAAACATAACTTATGCTGCTGTACTTCTTTCTTCTGGTTGATTATTCCTTGTAGCCAGCAATGCAATGTGAACTTTATGAAATTTGTCTGAGGTCAAGTGCTAATGTCAGCACTGATTGTGTATGGTTTGGTAATGATGCTCATGCTTATGTTCGTGATCTTCTTGCTCATCTGTCAAACATTCTCAATTGATCAAGCTATAAATCCAGCTGCTAAACACGTTCTCGGTTTGGCAGTTGGTCTCTCAACCCGGCTAAGGGCCGGGTCGCAAACACGACCTCGCCTGGGCCAAACTCTATGGGTGCAAGTGCACAAACGGTGGTCTTGCACCAATTGGGACATGCCTGGTCCATTTCGGCTGCCAGGCTACCCAGGTGCAGTGCAGGGTCGCAAACCCGCCCTTAGAGACACAAATTTCACAAAGAGCCATTCCTTTTCTCGTACTCACGCGAGTCAAAACCATATCCCAAACTTTTGTTAATCTTGTTTGTAGTATGTAGTCAGATTCTCCTCAATCTGTATATGTTACGTGGATACGGGTGGAATTTAGTTTGAATCTACTTTAACAAAACTGTTTGGATATGGATGTCAAGGTCATGTACCGTTCGCTGAGTACACCGCAAACAGGTTATGTTAAGCGGATGGATGTCATCGTGATGTCGTGTCAGTCCCGTTCGTTTAGTATAGCGCAAACAAGCGAAAGAAAACGTTCCAACACCACGTGCCACGCGCTCACATAAAGGTACGAAATCAAGTGCAGGAGTTGTCCTTGGAGGTATCATCTCGAAGAGTACCTACTCGCCACTTCAGCATTGACACGGCAGGCTGGCATCGATCCTGCTCGGCCATTGTTGAGACTCATGGCTCAGAGTACAGACAAAAGTAGGCAAATACAGGTGTCGAATTTTGAATTCAAACAAATCAGAGAAGCCGGATACAACATACATATGTTATGCAAAACCTAACCAAGCAGGCCAGCTAACGCTTCTCGAAGAGATGCTGCGTATCCCTCACCAGAAACTCCATGGCGTCCGTCTCCCGTACAAAAAAGGGTTTTTTTTGATTGAAGCCACTGCAATTCTTTGAGGTTGGAAATCTGCCATTACAATTTAGATATTTTGAGATCTGCCATTACAATTCTAGGACTCTCTGGTGCCTGCCATTTTCTACGTATTCGAGCTGGTTGGGTTCACTGTCAGCCCAGGTACACATACACAAGTTTATTATAGACACCGATGCCCTTGGGAACTGACCGCTGGCCATATCTTTCCATTCGACTCGTTAGCCTCTGCTTTATCCGTTTCCTTCCCTGCTCCTCCAAGAAGTTCAGGCTGCAGACATCCCGGCGCCGCCGGAGGTCTCACCCACGCCGGAGCGCCCTTGACGCATATCTCGCCCGCCGCTCCGCCCAGCACCCGTCGAAGCAGCCCTCGCCCCACGCAGGAGTCCCCGCCCGATGAAGTCAACCTTGGCGGGTTCTAGCGCGACGGCCAGCGGCAGGAGGGAGTGCCCCTTTGCCATGTTCGATTGGTCTGTATTCAAAGCAAGCAGCGGGTGACAATGGAGCAATGGTGTTTTTGTAGGTGTGCTGCTTGGTGTGCCGCAGTCTGGAAGTGAACAGATACTAGCAGTAGGTGTGTGCGTTGGTTCGGATGTGGCTGTGTGCTATCAGCAAGCTTGTGGAAATGAAACATATGGTATGAATTGAAATGAATCGTTTGTTACCAGCAATAGAGATTGAAATATACATGCAATTTTGGTCTTCTGGACACTTGAAATTCCAGCCAAGATCACAGCTTCCAGCCAAGTTCGTTGTCAACTACAGGTTTCAGTTCTTTCAATTGCAGCGCGGCCACTACAATCACGGCCATTGCAGCATTGCAGCACACACAGGTTCACAGTCCACTAATCTCAAAAAAAAAAAAAAAAGGTTCACAGTCCGCTGAAATCAGAGCAAGCACGGCCAAACGAACAGAGCAAGCTGGGCACAACGCTCCAGCGTACAGGGCACTCCGGCCGGGGACGGGCAATCCGCCTGGGTGCGAGCGCTCCAGCCATTGGTGGGACCTCCGGCGTTGGCAGCGCTCCGGTGGTGGGGCGGGGGCGCTCCGGCGAGGGACGGGCTGCCGACGATGGGGGCACTCCGGCCGGAGCGTGCCTGCCGGGCGGCGGTGTCGGGGAAGAAAGTCAGACTCACGGTATGGCAGTGCGCGACCCAGGGGCATACAGGTCCATACGGAAGTAATGTATCCATACCTGGGCTGACAGTGGGTCCAACCAACTCGAATACGTAGAAAATGGCAGGCATCAGAGAGTCTCAGAATTGTAATGGCAGATCTCAAAATACCTGAATTGTAATGGCAGATTTCCAACCTCAAAGAATTACAGTGGCTTCAATCAAAAAAAACCCAAAAAAAAAAATGGCAGATCCTTTCCTTACCAAATGGAGCATCATGCCACTCCAATCATTGACGTGTTTCGAGGTTATTATGAGCAATCCATGACATGAACAAAAAGGGTGAGCAAAAATGTGCCGTTTTCCTTGATATCATCATGATCACTGCAGGCAGGGCCCATCATCCGGCCTAATTGACCATAAGATAAGATTCCTGATCTGAATTACGAACATGGCCCGTTTGGTTTTTATCGTAGGGGAGGGAGAGGGAGGGACCAAAGTGAGTTTTTGGTGACGAAGAATATGCTGTCGTCGGCCTATAGCTACATTGGATCTGCACATACGGCGCCATGCGACATGCGAGGTACTCCAGCCAGTCGTAACACGAGGCTAGTACGTCAAACGTAGAAATGCTAGGGACACATGCGGAAGTGACCCCACAAAAGAAACTTGACTCTACTGTCTACTGATCACATGGGCGAGTGGGGGTGTTTAGTTGGTGAAATATTTTGGGTTGTGTACTGTAGCACTTTTCGTTTGTATTTGGTAATTATTGTCCCACCATGAACTAACTAGACTCAAAAGATTCGTCTCGTACTTTTCAGCTAAACTGTGTAATTAGTTTTTTTATTTGCCTACATTTAATACTTCATGCATGCTGTGGGGGATCGATATTTGGGATACTCATACAAGAGCACCTAACCCTTCGTCAACGAACCAAAGCGACTCCGAACCTCAATTGCGCGGGAGACGTGGCAAGACAAGACGACCTATCACGGCATGCGAGGTCTTCGCCACGCATGAGCTCTCCACGCGGGGACAGGGCTCCACTGTGCTCGAGCTCCTGCACACGAGCTCTTCAGACAAGACCCGTCTTTCCGCCTCGACCGAGCTCTCCCGACGAGCTCTCCAGTCTTCATCACGCTCGATCTCGCCCGGGGACCTCTTCTGCTCGCCCTCGCTCGAGCTCCCCGCGACGAGCCTTCTGACGGCGACCACGCGAGACCTCATCCGCCCGCCTTCCCGGAAGCTGCGGGGCACGGGGAGTTGGTCAACAACTCTCTGACAGGCTCAACAACTCTCTGACGACCACTGTAGCCACGCTGGGCTACAGTGAGGAAAGAGCTGTCAGAAGACCACCTCGCCATGCCCCGTCGACTCCAACAACTCCACCCGCGGTCTTGCGGCGGGTACATACGGGGTACACCCTCCCATGCCGAGGAGACGTCTTCCAACTACGATTAGAGACGGGCGACGCCCGACCACCGCCCAAACCCCGATTCCCGCGTCGGCGGCGACCCGATTTCAACACCCTAACGCTCCGGGCTCGAAGGAAGCTCTTGCCCGCGTGGTGAGCTCACCCACCCGAGCTCTTCCTTGCATCTATCGCCCTCGTATATGTGTTTACTTTTCTTCAAAGTCTTCAACCCGTGGTGAGCTCGTGTACCCCTCCCCTTGCGACTATAAAAGGGGAGGCCCGCCCACCAGGTTGAGGCGGAGAGGTTCAAAGACTTTCGGCTTCATAGCACTCGCATACACACTCCAACTCGATATTGGCACTAGCCTCAATCACAGAGACTTGGGGAGCCCTCTCCCTCTCTCGACCCGCTTGTACTAGCCCCGGTATGAGCGTTTGAGCTCGGATAGTGATCGCACTGGACTAGGGAGCGCAATTTGCTCCGAACCAGTATAAATCTTGTGTCATTGTCTCTAGAGCTAGGCCATCGGAGCACGCATTAGCCAGACATTACTGTGACGGTGGTATTAGACCACGACACATGCGTTAAGAGATTCGATGCGATGGGGAACTGTAGCACTTTTTGGGCTCTGATAGCGTTTAGATGGCAAATTTTTTGTCAAAAACTTCTAAGTTTTTAGACTCTCTCTCCATCACATCACATTAAATACACCAAAAGACATATGTTCGGGGCAGTAAATGCAGGTAAAAAAATAACCAATTACACAGTTCTATTGTTCATCACGAGACGAATCTTTTGAGCCTAGTTAGTCCATAATTGGATAATATTTGTCACAAACAAACGAAACGTGCTACAATGTACTATAGGAGTTCCAACAGTGGTTTTGGTAAGTTTTTTGCCCAACTAAACAAGAAGTAAACTGCACGAACATGTGAGGAGGTAGCCAATGACCCTCTTATAGATCTATAGTCTCGAAGTTGGAACCTATTCTAGCACAATTATAATCTAAATAAACTATAACCCATAGGAACAGAAGCAACTAGATGCATGGCCACATATATCCCACCTAATCAATTGAGCTGAGCTCACTCCCGTATTCATGTTGTTCTCATAAATCCCAATACTCTTCCCATAAAATTCTTGTTATCCATCCTATTACATCTGATTTTTTTTTAGATCACGCCATAGGCACGTTTTTTTATTTCAGAATCTCTCCCTCTTATATAATCTGTTTGATGTGCCTTATGCTAAAACATAATGAAGCAAAGTTTTTATTACAATACAAAATAATGATTATATCTCAATCTCAACACGCGTACACGCTATTAATTCAATTAGTTAATAATTCAATGGAATCACAACTTAAACAAAAGAGGAAATGGAGTGCAAGAGTGGCGTGGACTTAAGAAAAGCCCCAGTGGCATCGAGCGCATCGCGCAGTCGTCTCGGCTCCGCCCCACCTCCCCTTCCGTCAGCGACCGCGAACCACCAGACTGGTTCCCAATGGAGGCTGGGGAAATCGGCGGGGGCCTCCTCTTCGTCGTCGCCTACGCCGCCGCCGTCGCGGTCGCCGCATCCGTTGGCGCGGTCGATTTCAGCCGCCCGCTCACCGGTAAACACATTCGCTGCTTCCACCCATTCTATTTCTCTCCCTCCCTCCCTCCCTCCCTCCCTCCCTCCCCACCCCTCTCGCTCGCACGGATGGCCGCGCTACAGCTCACGTGATTTGACATGGCCTGCGCGTGCGCGGGCTGCGGCCGCCGCCCGTTGGTTGGTTTTGTCCTGCTTTGTTCCGCAGCGGGTGCGCCGCTCGACTTCCAGGGGCGGTGTCCTGGCTCATCGGCATCCTCGACGGCACGTCCTCCGCGGCGGCGGACGTGTACGGGGCGTGGGTGGCGCTGCGGGGCGGGGTGATCGCGCCGGTGCTGCAGGTGGCGGTGTGGGCGTGCATGGTGATGTCGGTGATGCTGGTCGTGGAGGCCGTGTACAACAGCGTCGTCAGCCTCGGCGTCAAGGCCATTGGATGGCGGCCTGAGTGGAGGTTCAAGTGGAAGCCCCTCGATAACGCCGACGAGGAGAAGGGGAGCGCCGACTTCCCTATGGTCCTGGTCCAGATACCCATGTACAATGAGCTGGAGGTGAGAACAGACCACCACAAAAAAAGTTGTCCGAAATTTTTTTACTATTCATCCATTGATTATTTGATGAATTGTTCTTCATCTTGTTGCTTTGTGAGATTAAATATTGTTTTGATGTGGTGCGTTTTTCCTTGTGTGGTATGGGCTCTTAGGTGTACAAGCTGTCAATTGCGGCAGCATGTGAGCTGCAGTGGCCAAAGGACAGGATAGTAGTTCAAGTGCTGGACGATTCCACTGATCCCTTTATCAAGGTAACCTGCCCTTCCTAGTTCCTTGTTTCATGGTTGGGAATTATTCCTACAGAATCCTTTGTTTGGTGGAGAAACTATTAATTTTGGTACTGTTAGATCCTATCAGAGCAAGTGAAACATCAAACTGGTTTGTTATAGGAGACGAATGCTCAAACTCAACCTGCTGTGGAATCACTACCAGCAGGGTGATAAAGTTATACCACGAGACTAACTGCAATAGCCTCATAGGAGCATGCTAATCATTTAGGCTGGTTGAGTGGATGCAGAGAGAACATTATCCATTGTGAAGTTAGTAGCTAGCATAACAGATGCACCTGCTTTTATGAGATTAGTTACATGAAAGCTACTTCAGCATTTGGCATGGTTGCCTCACCTGATAAAATATTTTGCAATCACATGTCATCATCCAAGTAGGGATAAAATGATTAGATATTTGGATGAGGTAAATGCAGAACGTAGAAGAAAACAACGGGAAGGCAAAGGCAGACACGAGGCTGAGAATGAGAAAAAAGGTGCAATAGTCATCTGGACCATACACTCACATGGCCAACTGCAGGTCGGACCCAGCTGTTTGGGTTTTGCTGCCGTTGTCTGTTAGGTGCTAGCAGCTTTGTTTATGTAAAGAAAATATTCCAGTGAAAATAGTGTTACTAGAACTGAGTAAGCATACCAAAACTAACAATCAACCACTGTGGGGTATTGGACTAACAGTATCATTAAAGTCCGTCAACAGCACGATGGGGAGTTTGGCCCTTGATCCTTCAGGTACTGAGATCTGCACACGCCTTATGGTACAACCACATGAGAATAATTACTGCCTCCTGACATTTCACAGCATCATGAGCCCCCTCTCTGTCTTTCTGTTCACTTGTCTTGGTTTATTCAGAACCATAGATCTGAGGGAACGGTTCAATGATTGGTGGACATATTCTTCTTTGGAATGGGTCTTCGTCACCTCTCAAAAAATTTTACTTCATAATATGGAGTGCCTGCTAGATTCATGCATATCAAGCACTGCCCCTATAAAATCCAATCTGTTTACATGACAACAAATCAAATTTTATGATCTGTATTCATCCAAAAATCTGCAATTTTTCCATGAAGCACCATTTTCAGAAAAGTGAAGTTTTAAACAAAATTGTGAGCTGCAGTAATGGCAGAGCCCGCTTTCAGAACAAAAAAAATTGTGAGCCGGTAAATTATATAATGAAAAAAGAAAAAGATGTCAAGAACAGCTGCACGATGAACCTTTGATGAAGCACCGATGGCCTCCCAAGCAAATAGAAGACAGTCCTCTTGCCATCAGATTTATCCATTTGTGTTGACATAGTAGCTACTTCCCAACCTATCTTCAGATAGCGAACAACTAAACCTTGCTTAGCATTTCAGGCCATCACAAGAGTTCAACCATCTTATTACCGTAGTGGGTTAGAAAATTGAAAATATTATTGGGTCTAACAAAAAAAAAAAAAAAAACATAAATGACTGGGATTACTTCTTGCTGCAGAATTTGGTGGAGCTTGAATGTGAGCAGTGGGCAAACAAAGGTGTCAATATTAAGTATGCCACAAGGACCAGCCGCAAAGGGGTTTAAGGCAGGAGCTCTGAAGAAAGGAATGGAATGTGACTATGCAAGGCAAAGCGATTACATTGCAATATTTGATGCCGATTTCCAGCCTGAACCAGATTTTCTGCTCGAACTGTCCCATTCCTTCTGCACAATCCAGAAGTTGCACTTGTTCAAGCTCGGTGGTCCTTCAGTAAGTACTCCATTTCCTGTTAGCTATTGAGCGCACTTTCCAGCTGCCCGTCTATCATAAATGCACAGGATTTGGTTATGGAACAGAAAAATACTATGGGAAATATTTCTTAAACATCATGCCAAACTTATCAGTTATGCTCACATTTTAGTATATCACCACAATGGAATACTTTCTCCATTTTGAGATGTTTTTCTTGCGAGAAATGCACAAATAGGTTTTGGCCTCAGAAAAGAGGCATCATGTTTCATAATGATGACATTAAAATATTTTCCATATTCTCCAATGGTTCATGATGATGCCAGAAAGATGGCATAAAACTGTTCAAAGATAATATAACATGAAAAAGAAAACTGCTAGTGCATACGCTTCTCAAGCAATATAATGTTTTATTCACTCTGATCGGTCCAATTCTTAATTGACAGAATTTTGCAGTGAATCACACAACAAGCCTGCTGACAAGGGTACAGAAGATGTTTTACGATTACCACTTCAAAGTTGAACAAGAAGCAGGATCAGCAACCTTTGCCTTCTTCAGTTTCAATGGTACACATCTTTTGAAACCTCTAAAGAGTACCAACTCCCCAAAAGACGGGGGAACCACCCCAGAATGTCTATTTCAAAACCATAAAATCCTCCTAATGGCATGTCTATTATAGGAACTGCCGGAGTGTGGCGTACAGTAGCCAAAGAGATGCAGGAGGTTGGAAGGACCGAACTACTGTTGAAGACATGGACTTGGCGGTTCGAGCAACCCTAAAGGGCTGGAAATTTGTATATGTTGGGGACGTTAGAGTGAGTAGATTTTAACATATAACAGTATCAAAAGTAAAAATATTTGATGTGATCATTTGACTATGCAAACATGCTGTATTTACAGGTCAAGAGTGAACTTCCGTCCACTTACAAGGCCTACTGTCGACAGCAATTCCGGTGGTCTAGTGGTGGTGCAAACTTATTTCGTAAGATGGCAAAGGATGTTTTGTTTGCCAAGGTGAGCATATCTCCACCCAGGTCCTCATTCTGGCAAATCATGTCTTTTGGGGAAAGAATCTAAAATTTTGCCCCACTTGTTGTTCCACTAGGACATATCACTCGTCAAGAAGTTCTATATGCTCTATAGCTTCTTCTTTGTGAGGAGAGTTGTAGCACCAACGGCTTCCTGTATTTTCTACAATATCATAATCCCCATCTCAGTCACAGTCCCCGAGCTCTACTTGCCAGTATGGGGTGTTGCCTATATTCCCATGGTGCTTACCATAGTCACAGCTATAAGACATCCAAAGTAAGTTTGTTTGTAATTGTGCTACAAGTTCTAGAACAGCATTGCTCATCTGTCCTTTCACCAGAATTAAAGCTAACTTCATCTCGTCTCTGCAGAAATCTACACATACTGCCATTTTGGATTCTGTTTGAGAGTGTGATGACATTGCATCGCATGAGAGCTGCACTGACTGGACTGCTGGAATTAGAAGGGTTCAACCAGTGGATTGTGACAAAGAAAGTGGGAAATGATCTCGAGGACACTGACGTTCCTTTGCTTCAGAAAACACGGAAAAGGCTAAGGGACAGGTGAAAACTTGCAACTAAGGTTTTCTGATGAATTAGTTTAAACTATATTAAGGGTAGCAACACTACACATCATACAGTGCTGATACCGTACTTTTTTGCAGAGTCAATTTCCTTGAGATTGGATTTTCGGTGTTTCTCTTTCTCTGTGCATCGTACAACCTGGTGTTCCATGGGACAAGAAGCTACTACTTATATATGTACTTTCAGGGAATGGCATTTCTGTTACTAGGGCTTAACTTCACTGGCACTTGTTCTTGCTGCCAATGACAGCATGTCAAAGCTGTATGAATTGTCGATTTATAATCATTTTCTGGGCATTCGTTTGTAACGTTTCAAATCGTTTAGATATTAGATGCATAGAAAGATGGCATGGCATTATTCTGCACGCCTGCAGTGATTTAGTCCTTGTAATACAATATTGTCATCACAAAGTTAAAATGGTGGGAACGTGGTGATGGCAATTGTTAGAAAGTGCTTTGTTTTGTCGAGTACTGAATGGGCTGTATTTCTCCGTTCAAAATGGAGATGCATATTTACTTTTAAACTTAATGTTTGACAACCAATTCGCTTTTATTTAAATTATTTTAGTAAATCTCAAAATAAATAAGTTATAATTAAAATATCTCTAATGATAAAATAATTTATAAAAAGTTAAATACTATTCATATAAAATTTCAAATAAGATGAATGGTCAAACTAAATGGCACGGAGTTCAAAACAATAATCTCAATAGGACGGAGGGGGTATTTCTTATTCAAAATGTGATGCATATGCTGTCAAGCAAACACAACCAATAGCTGCCTTCTTGAAACGGATGCCTCAAAAAACGGGTCCAATGCTAATACTACAGTAACATCCGACACTTCAAAGAAAAAAAGCATTCAATGGTAATAGACGTGAATTGCATATACTCCGTTGCAGGGTTACAGATGATCATCATTCAGACACAGACGGGTATATGACCTGTCAAAAATGACTAAATACACACATAGGATGATTTTGGAGCTAGTGGGAATGTATAGTTTCTGGCTGCCACAAAATGACTAACCTATTCATTCCTGGTTACCATCAGAAGGGGCATTTCATTGAAATGCAACCCTCAAATCCTTTGGACAGGGCATCCTCAACATTACAAGGGGAGTTCTGAAGACAGCCTCTTGAGTTGTTGAAATTCATATTCTCATGGTAATCTGAGGAACTATTAGAGAAATGGGTAACTTTGTGAGATTCCCCATTCCATATCTCGTGTCATCACTTTCCTTGAGTCGTTTTATTGGTGTAAGATGGACAGAACGTGTAAAACTATCCGAAAGCTCTACATCCTCTTCAGTGGACTTGAAGTTAGGAGATTTCCTCTTTGATCCAGGTAGAGGATCCAGTCCTGTAACACCAGATTCAGAACGGTGTATAACATTGAGCTGGCTAAAAGAACCAGTAAAAATAACATTGCTCCAAATAAACCAGTAAAAATAACATTGCTCCAAATAATTACCTTTATATGTACTTGAAATGCTACACTGTGTTTCCATCGCACTGCTGCAGTCAGTGGAGTGATAGATTCTACATTTTACATGTAAGTCAGCATACGACTAGGAAGAAACATTACAATCTTGTTTCTACAACGTTTATAGATTGTCACTATGGTTTTGCATAGACAGTAATATGGACTGATCACACAAAGCCTTGCAAAATAAACAATTCTACAAAAAAAAAAGTATAATTTATCAAAGCGAGCCACATCTAGGCCTATACTCCAATAGAATGTTACATGAGTATAATAGATCTTGAGATCTTCCCAAAATCTTCCGTGAGTAAAATAGTTTAGTCTTGGACAACATGGGACCTTTCTGCACTCCCTAATTTAATTTTTGATTATTCATTTATAATAGGGAAATCCAAGGGGTACTGTAGTGAGAAAAAAAAAACATATCTCATTTGTGTTTCATGACTAATTTAAGAAAGGATTTACTGACTACAAAATTGACAGCAGAAAGTCAATCGGTGGAATGAAAATGAAAACTGATGAAAATCATTATATGCTTGCATTATCCATTTAATGATTATGCTTTATGTTTGACAACAGGAAGAACATATATAAACTGAACTGCAAGAGAATATAATCATGTTGTGGCAGCAAACCTGTGCATTTGCTCCACAAAATCATCAATCAGAACAGGCCAAGCACCTGAAAAAAAAGACACAGGAAACAAAAACTAAGAATTTTTTCTTAATTATCATGGAGCTACGCTATAAAGGCAGCAGCAGCCTGCAGATATAGAATTGAAAATAGAAGTAGTCATGTAGAAAGAATTTGTACCTCGTGGGTCATAACCTTCCAGATCTTCATTTACGCACCTGCTGAAAGCTAGCAGCTGCTGCCAAGTATCCTCAGATATGTTGTGGCGTTGGTACTTCTGAGAAAGAGTATTATAGTTTTAGGCTTTTGGATAAGGAAAAAAAACAGTGAAGTATATTTATGACTGTTCATCATACGAAAAAGGGGTGTAAGTGATGAAGCTAATTTCCCTTTCTGAAGAGGAAACAAAATGAAATATTCAAGAAAAAAAGTATTAATGGTTTATTGAGGCCTAAAGATTTGAACTGCTGCAAAGCAGTACTTCAACTCTTATGTTTTCAACATTTATTCCCAACAAAAGATGCCAAATGATAACTTTCTGTGATATGCTAACAAAACTATGCATCCTGCAACACAAATTTAGGTTTGACATGAACATAAGTATTAGCCAGAATGCCACAACTGGAACAAACATCTAATAACTACAACGTGCATCAATATTCTAACATTTCAGTTTAGTCAATAGTCATCGTGTATCAAACCATATAATTTACAGCATAATCCAGCCATTCAAATAGAGTGAAGTGCTTATCTACATACATATATGATATGTCTCAGTAGCTACTAAATAAGAATGGGGCACTACTAAATACCTTAAACCATATAATTTCAGTTGGTAGAATGCCAACTATATAATTTCAGTTGGTAGAATGACAACTATAGAGTATCAAACCATATAATTTCAGTTGGTAGAATGACAACTGTAGAATATTTTCATGTCAACTTTGCTTTTATTATTCTCTTGGGTAACCGGATAAGAATGGAGCACTACTAAACACCTTAAACAATCACAAAAACAAATACCAGAACAACAGATATTTGAGTTGAATTATGGAGATGTCATATCATGGCCAAGCAGAGCAATTTCTATACCTCTACGGTTACACCACCGATCAAGCAAACGGAACCTTCCGCTCAGAACAATCCTCCATGCTGCTACAGCTCTCTGAATAGCTATACAAGTGAAAAGGGGAATTCCCAGTTAGTGTTCTATGGGTATAAGAAGTATATTATAGGATACCAGTAGCGTCCAGACATCATTGAGAATAGTGGATCTTACTGATACTCTTTTGCCCCTTTTCACGACAGACCTAAGAAGACAAAATCGTAGAAGCAACTGAATAGGCCCATATCCTCCTAAAATAGAAGGCTCTCAATTAACATAAGGTAGTGAAGAAGGCTCTCAATTAACGTAAGGTAGTGAAGAAGGCTCTCAATTAACGTAAGGTAGTAAAGATTGACAAAAAAAATCTCAATCATTTTGGAAAGCATCACTCACCAAATCAATGAATGGAATGAGCTTTGGGATATCAGCAAAAATCATGTCCCTGCATCAATATTAGGATGTTTATTCATATGAAAGGGTAACACAGGATGAGAAAAGTAAAATAGAACCAAACATAATACAAAAAGAGAAGCATACAGTCACATGATATGGAGGTTATGAAGGTTTATGTGATCATGGCTGACTAAAGATATGCTCTTGTGTCTTGGCCAGCATATATGAGCGACAAGCAATGCAAAACGCCATGACGTTTGCAAACATTGAATAACCACGATGATGATATATTTTTTACTTCCAAGTAAAAACAGTTAAATGTCAATGTGCTGGTAACATTAACACAGGAAAATCAGCTCCAGAAGATTTATATATTTACAGCAACAGAGAGGCAAATACAAAGACTATTTATATTCACATACTGTTCAATTCATGTTTAAATCTTAGTCAAATTACACCTTGGCCAGGCTCTAAACAGAAAGTAGCAAGGGTCGATCGACCGATTTCTCTAACTCTCAGACAAGGCTTCATATTTCAACTCTACATATGCAAGCAAGAAGTAGAAAAGCATGCATCTTGTCATAAAGTTTCATCATGGTGCAGGATATCATAATGAAAAGAACTCTCAAAGATGCAAACCTCATTCCTTCAATTGCATCTATAGCTAGTGAAAGCTCGACCAATCCTTGTCTTGCCTCCGCACTTGTACCTCCTGATACAATACCTAGAACAACAAAGGCCACAAGAACTAATACGTTGATATAGTGTCCCAATAAACACAATCTGAACTAACAATGTGAACACGAGAACCATTTACTGCACATTAAACTTTTCTACTATATATGCACCAGGCCTTGTTCTAGTTCCTGAGAATTTTGTCTACTCTAGGTGCCAAAGAAGGATGGTATGCTCGTATTGCACAAGAATTATCAAGTGTAGAGCCTCGAAGTATGACTTTTGCAACCATTTTTCGTCAAGATGTCAAACAATTGACCACCGGTTAACGTTAAAGATCACTTGTTCAGTACTCGAACCCACCCATTTAGCATAATTCCCAACTTGAAAACCACAATGTTCGTGATAATTCGCAGAAAGAAAGACGACAATCCAACAAAGTTACCCGCTAAACCCACCTAAAAAACCGCAAGCATCTTCTCCAAACCCGCAAGCGGCTACCCAAAGAACCCTGGACCTACGGATCGAGCGGAACACTAGCGAGCAAGCGAATTCGACGGCGGGGAGCTCACCGTAGTACTTGAGAAAGGCCTCGGCGGCGGAGGGGCACGCGGCCGCCGCGGCCGCGAAGCCCTCGGATCCCATGGGCCAGGGGCGGATCCGAACCAGGAAACCCTAGCCCCCGAGGCTCGCCGCCGACGCCACAACCACCCGGAGGCCGGAGTCGCCACCCACCTCCCCGATCTCACGTGAGAGCGAGCCGACACGACACGACACGGAGGCGGGCGAGCGCGAGAAAGCAACAGGTGAGAAAGGGAGATGAGAGGGAGAGAGAGAGACGTCGAGTTCCGTGGGGGCCACCGTGTCAGGCATCTGCATCTGCTAGTAGTGCCCAAGTGTGGGTCCACACGTCAGTGTCTCTGCCAGCCCGTTGTCACTGGGCTCTGACAGAGACGACCGGGTTGCGAGCGGATAAAAAGGATGGGTGTTTGGGCTTAATTCTACTCTGCTCTTCTGTAATGGGCCTGTAGAGAAGCAGCCCTTCTTCCGCCGCTCCATATATCATTACTTCACCTAATGGGCCTGCATCTACGTGCGCATAAAGCGAGCCCATAAGACCCCACATGTCTGTCCCTTATCCGTCTCTCCCGTTCCACCTCTCGCTTTTTCCAGTGGAGTGTAGAAGCTCCTGTCGAGCGGCGCCGCACCGGGCGTGGACCCCGCATGTCAGTGACCCAACGGCCAACGAAAATATCTGGGCTCTGGAACCTTCGGGCACCAACTGGCCCCTCAACGGAACCCAACGGAAAGAGGTTACCTACTTTGACAGCGCTCAGAAAACTTCCCCAACATGGATGATTCCACAGCGGTGTCCAACTGCCCAAGGGGCCCGCCTGATTAAGGGCCCACAGATCAGAGACACGAGGAGCCAGCTCGGGAACCTTCCAGAACCTTCAGGGCACTAGCCTCCCTTAATCATATATAGCCGCCAATTCAAGACACCGAAAAATCACACCAAAAAACTCACCCAGATTCTTTCGATTCTTTCACGGTTCCACCCTCTCCCTCTCTCGTGCTCGATCGATCGCCTCCTCCTCCTCCCATGGCCTCGGCAAACGACGAGAACCGCGCGGCGGCGGGCATCCTGCGGCTGCTGATGGGTCTGGCGGGTGTGGCGGCGCCCACCTCGGCATTGCGCGGCGGTGGTGGTAGCGGGGCCCGGCCTGGTGGTGGTGCAGCACGTCTTCCTCGACGGCGACGGGGATCTGTTCTCTGGCGGGGTCGGCGGTGGCGTGCCGCCGGCCTCGAAGGCCGCGATCGCCGCGCTGAAGGAGGTGAAGGCCGAGGAGGTCGAGGGCGGGGCGAGCTGGGCGAGTGCGCCATCTGCCTGGACGGCGTGGAGGACGCCGCCAAGGAGATGCCGTGCGGGCACCGCTTCCACGGGGCTGCCTGGAGAAGTGGCTCGGCGTGCACGGCAACTGCCCCGTGTGCCGCCGCGAGCTGCCGCCGGCCAAGGAGGAGGACAACAACGCCACTGCCGAGGCGACGGCGGAGGGCGGAAGCGGCGAGGAGAGGCGCAGGCCCAGGGCCGCGGTCGTCGTCAGCTACCTCGTGCTCGGAGGCGAGGCGCAGCAGCAGCCGGAGAGAGAGGAGCCGTGGAACATCAGGATAGAGGACGTGGATTAGATTAGGATTAGGATTAGGCCTCTAATCTCTTTCCAATTGGTTTACTGATTGGTTTGATGGTGGAGGTGGTTTTGTACATATTCTATGATGATGGTTGTTTTTCTAATGGAAAGGGAATTGTGAATACTTAATTCGAGATGTCGAAGACGTTGTATTCAATTTGTTGGATCAATGCTAAATAAGCGTTTTCGAAAATGAGATGCACTTCGTTTTTTGTTGCAGTTTTCATGTGCAGTATCGCAAATTTCATCTTGCTCAATCAACAATGCGTCAAATCTGCTCTGTATATTCTGCTGCTCTATGGCTTCCGGATTTGCTTCCAAGCAAAGCCAGGAGCGTAAATCAGGGATCTGAAACCGACGGGAGCATCACGAGATTCAAGAGCTTAGTCCAAGCGTAATTTGCTCCTGGTACGCCGTTTCAACAATGATGTACTCTCTCAATAACCTATCTTTTTTTACTTTTATTTTTATGTTTGACCGTTTGTCTTATTCAAAAAAATTTTATACAAATAATAAAGTAGCTAAATTATTATTAAATATCTCTAATGGTAGATTAATTAAGTCATAATAAAATAAATAATATTTGTATAAATTTTTAAATACGACGAACGGTTAAACATAAAATCTAAAAAGTCAAAAAGACAAGTTATTTTAAGACGAAAAAGGATTAGATCTTTTCCTTGTTACCTAGACTAAGTTTATATTCCCTCGGTTTTAAATTGTAGTTTACTTTATTTTTTTCTATAACTATTTCTTTTATTACGTATTTAAACATAATATATAACTAAATGTATAGTAAAATCAATGTATCTAAAAAGACAAAGTAAACTATAATTTAGAACAAAAAGAGAGTATATATTATATATAACATGAATAATGGACAGCCCCAAAACGGGGTTGTGTGTTATACACAAAATCAATTTATCTCGGCCTCTATGACACAACACTCTTAACTGAACAACTGAACGAAGGGTTTAAGGTCTGAATATTCAGAGCGCCCGCTAACTGCTAAGGCCACATGCCCACATCTCCTGACGGCTGCGTAACTATCTTTTCAAGAAATTTTCAGCGGCTTCTGTTCATACAATTCTTATTCTACTGCTAATAAGCTATAACGTGTCACGAAACAGAAAGCGTAGGAATTCAGCTACGCTACTACATGTATATTTACACTTGCAGGTCCCTACTACGATTTGCTAGCCGATCCATGATTAGTTTGAATTATTTCCAGTCCAAGAGACCCCAGATTAGCTTGAAGTCTCTGTACACAATCTTCAGGGGTCAGCAGTTCTTTCTGTCTGTGTTGTCATGGCCCCTCATGGGCCCGGTGCCTTGGGAGTGTGACGATCGTTTGGACCTGAGCCTGGGTAGTCAGTTATCTGCAGAGCCATCCTTCCAAACATCTCTTCAACCACCGCGTTGCTTCTCCAGTTATCCTGCAATATTTTGTCCACGACCTATAAGATTAAGACCCAATTGGAATGTAGGATTTTATAGGAACCCTATACAATTTTAACAAGAAAAACAGAAAACAACTCTAAGAATGGCTCACACGAGCGAGCGCACACAATGGCTCCTCTGAACATTTAAGTACAAGCATGTTGGTTGGCTTCCTATTCTTGCCAAAACAAATTATGCAAAACTTTTAGTCATCAATTGTTGATTACCAAATAATTAGGACACCAACATTTATACAGATACAGTTTTGGCACGTCTCCAAGAACTTAAATTACATGAAAGAGATAAGGTGCATCCTACTATTGTTATGGCATTCAACCAAATATTTAACTATGTTTTTTTTTCTCCTAACTTTGGCAAGCCTTAATTTTGGCAGACGGTTTAGTCATGTCATGCCACAGTTTTTCTAACAGCTTTTTGTTCGTTGTCACAACTGCGGCATGCCAAAAAACTTTTCT
This sequence comes from Hyparrhenia diplandra, assembly GCA_015847255.1. Lineage (NCBI taxonomy): Eukaryota > Viridiplantae > Streptophyta > Magnoliopsida > Poales > Poaceae > Hyparrhenia > Hyparrhenia diplandra. The sequence continues at coordinate 3,581 of JADLZK010010715.1, read as the reverse complement.
AGCACCCTATCCCACATTTCAGACTCATTTTTCTTGCCAAACTTCGCCAAAAGTGTGGCTTCAATTTTCCTCACGGAACTTTCTCCGGCAAATTGTGACACCAACCAAACAGGCCCTTAGCTTGTCATGGTTTTGGTTAGATAAGAAGTGGAAGCCAACCAACGAACAGACTCTACAAACCTCATTAGCCAGGCTCAAAGCTGGCTTTGGTTTTATTACTGTACATGCCGGGAACTAGTGAAACCCTTTAAACCTAGCTTCACCGACTTGCTGTTCACTTTGCCAGTGTACTTTGTGAGGAGAGAGAGAGGAAGAATTTATTGAGGAGGATCCAAATTATGAACATAGTTTTTATTCTTTCAACTTTCAAACATGCTCGAAAAAATGGTTTACTTTGACCATGACATCATATTTTGAACTACCTTTTTTAGTAACCTGTAGCTTTCACTAAATCAATGCACAAATGATCACCTCAAAATCTGAGATGAAATCACACACTTTCAGATACCTCAACTGTACACTCGCATGTAAGTATAATAACAGCTTCTTCAGACATGAGACATCTAACCCTGAACCATGCATTTATCCTTAATATCTGCTCTTAGCAAAAAAGGCACAAATAATTGTCCAAAAAGAATGAAAACAAATCCGACCTTGAACAACAAAAATTATGCAGCTACTTAACTATCAAGGCTGTTTATTTGTAAGTCTTACGTACTAGTGCATCCAGTCAAGTACCTCTGCTGAAACTTGCGCACCCTCTAACGCTGGAGCCTCACCGATCCTTGCTCTGAAGCCCCTGCATCAAAAATCACCACAGCCGCAGTTTTCAGATCTCCAGAACATCTAGCACGTATAGCGAAACTAACACTCATGAAAGGAAAAAGAGACGACAGATAATTCAGGGTCAAAGGCCGGGTTTACTTGTGAAACGAGCTGCTTGAGCGGGAGCGACGACGAGGAAGAGAGCGAGCAGGATCACGAGCAGCCGGCCGGCAGCCTGTAGCCTCGCCATGCCTTTGCCTTCTTCGATCGATCTTCTTCTTCCACCTCGACACCTCAGGAGATCGATAGCGCGCGTGCGTATCTGACGACCCTTGGCTGGAGGTGGCGGCGACGTTAAATAGCTGCGACGACCGGCGTGGCCATGGCGCGTGCGTGTCCCGGCTATCCGCCCAACTCTCTTGCGTCTTCGTCGGAGAGTCCACAGCTAATCATGGAGCACTGGAATAAAACACGCGGCCGGAGAGAAAAAAAGTCTCTTTTTCTGACGCCCACCACCAACGCAATTGGCCGCCTACCTAACACGGCTTTGTGTCCACCACCACTGACCAGTGATCGCTGCACTGCTGGTGGTGCAGAAGATAAGAGAACCCCCAGCCCTAGCGGCTAGACTACCAGCAGTGCGATTAGATGGCCTTGCCGCACGGGGCACGGCTCAATTCCAAGCAAAGGGCAGCATAGCATCCCAAGATGGCAAGATCTCTCCATCTGCTGACGTGCTGGGCACCCTACGTTCTGCTTTGCACTGGGTCAGACTCACATATATCACACATTCTTTTCTGGTGTTTTTGTTACAGCTAACAGCTTTCTATATGTGGGAACATCTTTGGAGTGACTGGCACGATTTGCTTACGACCAGTCTACCACCACTACTACCGTCCCTCGTCAGTTAATTAAAGCGTCAGGCTAGCTTTCAGTCTCTGGACGAATGAAACATAAGAGAAATGTGTGGTCAGAAGCGTCATGCTGATTGCTGGTATTAGCATGCAGATTTCCTTTTCAGCTCTCGCCACTGTCGATCTTCTTCTTCTTTATGCGTGACACGTATGACAGCATGGAGATGAATGAGATAGCTGAAAACGGCTGGTGGCCACTAGGATGAAGGCAGATGTGCTGATAAGGTCAACCGTGTTCATCATGCGGTTTTTGGTTACTAAAAAAAGAATCAAGTTGGTGTAAACTAGCGCTGACCCTTTGGGTACCTGAACGAGTGGTTCGAAATTAAACAAACGCTGCGCTAAATAAAGTGCTGAATCATGTGTGGATTCTGCACACAATCAATAACCCTTTTCTGTGGATATAAGTATATATATGCAGTTTTCTGAGGGGAGAGAAAAGTCATCAAGTTTCAGGTTCTGATCAGTGAGTGTATTGTCCCTTTGTACTGAAGATGGGTTACATTTCTGATCGATGGATGAGTGTATGCTAGCAATGCCATGCTGGTGTTAATTAATTAGGCAGCAGGATGGAGTTTAGGAGATACACACAGCGATAGATATATGGTTCCATATGCATGCATTATCATTGGTGCCAACCTACATATATCGCTAGACCTTGATATCTGATTGTACCTGAAACTCATAGGTGCACTAATTGGTGCCGTTGAGATTTTCGAAGTGGATTGATGCCCTACGAAAAAAAAAGAAGAGGATAGCAATCACCAACTGTCGGTGAGGATTGAGGACATGCAACCATGCATATCCCCCATCGGCTATCGAAACTGAAAGAATTTTTTTCTAAAAAATCATGGACCTCTGAGGAAGCCCAACATAAGGCGGTCCTTGTCCAAATTGAAAAGAAAATTCCTGGACCGCGCGAATCACACACTGCTCAGAGAAAGCCCAACATAAGCCTCAGCACGCCCCTTAATTCACTAGAGGCGATTCCCACTGCAGCCCATGAGCCGAAACGTTCCACTGCCTCAGCCCAACACAGGCAGGCCGCAGGCTATACTATACCGAAGGGGCTGAAATGTAACATGGGCTCACGGGGGCACAGCAGTTCCGTTATGCTCCAACTGCGGGCATGAGCCCACGAACCGTTCTGCCCCGGCGCACTGTTCCATCGGCGGACCGCGACATTGCCCTTGTCCGCCGCCGCTGAAGCTTCACTCGACTACAAGTAGTACTGCAGCGTCAAATCGAATACACGACCCCTCGTTTATTCGAAGTCTCGTCGAGATAGGTCAAGTGAACCCGCGCGCCGTCCTCCGCCCACCGTGATCCATCCGACACGAACGCGACGGACCCTTCCAGGACGACTAACGGTGGAAAAAAAACGGCGACCGACCGAGATGCACACACACACCAGGACCAAAGGATCCGGACTGGAGAGGGAGGAATCGAAGCAGGTGCGAAGCTGGTCGATGGACCCGATCACACAAACGGACACGACCGACCGGGCATCGTTGACGCTTTCGCGGTAAACCGTTGGCTTGATGAGGTCAAGGGCCCAAAGCCGAACTGCGCTCGCGGGGCGGCCGGAATTCGTCGAGGATATTCCGGTCCGCTCCATGCGTCAGAAACGCAGAATTCGTTGCGTTGTGGCCCTGGGCTGGGCATGCCGCATGCTGCTGCCGCCGTGGTCCTTGTCCGTGGTTAGCAGCCACGGGTCGATGCCTTGATCGGTCACGTCCTTGTCCACGGATCGACATCGACCTGCCGTTTTTTTCCTTTTGTTACACAAAACAGAGAGCTCACTCTAAGTAGGCGACTAGGCGTACAGCAAGGAGAAACATTGTACTCGCCCTCGAAGTATATTTGTTTGATTTGATTTGACACGGCCGTTGCGCGCGTTTT
>JADLZK010010714.1:0-111569 GCA_015847255.1 Hyparrhenia diplandra | reverse complement strand
AACACGAGATATATATTGTGGCTTGTGAGGTGTTCACGTCGGATCCGACTGAAAACGGCTCGGCTGATCTCTAGCTACCGTGTCCGTAACGAGTTTCCGAGTCCGTAACGTGTTTCCTGGGGGAATTTCTTTAATATTATAGTTTGCGTCTCACTATAATCGGCAGCTTGTCTACCTGCAACACGTGTGTTTCTTGGGTAACTAGTACACGTGTGTTTTTCCCCCTAGGAAACACATGAATCAAGCAAGTAAAAAATTCGTGCGTTCCATTGCAATATTGCACACGAATTTTCAAAGCCAACATAACACACGCAGGCTTGCACAGAAAAGAGCTAAGCGTGTATTTTTTTTTTATCCAAAAGAAACACACGAATTCAACAGGGGGAAAATGTGTGTGTGTGTGTGTGTGTGTGTGTGTGTGTGTGTGTGTGTGTGTGTGTTTTCAAAGTAACACACGGATTCTGTTTCTGTCCTAGTCTGTCAGTTGCCAGAGAACAAATTTTCCTTCGTTACCCACTAGTACTTCACATTATGGAGAGCTCGCGCCGGAGTCGGAGTGTGCCAGCACATAGTTTTCAAATATACGCGCTGGAGTGGGCTCAAGATCAACGACGGGGCACATATTCTTCCCTGCACCAGTCTGGCTCAAGAAGGTGCTGAAGGCGTCATCGTGGTGACTCCAGTCTTGTCTCTAGGCACTTGCCCATCAGCCTGCATGTGTTAAATGCAATACAGATCATATCGTAAAAGGATTAAAGGAGAATGGTTGCAAGGGTCCAGCATACCATCAATTTAATTGGTATTTGATTCAAAAGGCATGATTGCATCCATTTGGAATCAGATTGAAGAAATAGAAACATGGGTAAAATTTACAAAGTCGAATGTAACACCCCAGCCCAGAGCTTAATAAGGTTGATAGAATACTCATACCAACAAGTTGCAACTTCTTTTCCGGAAGCCTGAATCGATAAAAACTCCAAAGTTAAGCGTGCTTGGCTTGGAGTGATGGGTGACCGACCGGAAAGTTCTTCCCGGTGCGCATGAGTGAGGACAAAGTGGACAGAAAAAGACCGGTGTTGGTGCGTGGGGGGCAGTATTAATCCTTAGAGAGTTGTAGTCAAATTATAGTTGCACATGACAAACAAATTTGGAATCAGACATTAAAAATTACAGAATCAGAACTTAATTCACGAAATAATACGAGAATTCAATCATGGGCAGGGAGAGAGAGACACACAAAATGGTTCGGTGGGTGGGGAATAAGAGAACATGACAGTGATCTGGGTCAAGGCAATGGCAAAAATCACAAAGAACAGAAATACAAGGATAAAAATGTGGTCTATATTGGCACAAATCACATTTTTTAAAGACAAATTGGTTTTTCATTCTGGGTACCGAAAATTGCGCATTGCACCTATAGAAACTGCCAATAACGAAATTACAATTTTAGTGTACAATGTGTGTAGAAGGGTTCATCTTCACGAAAAACTGTCTAATCATGTTAAACATGGAATACCAAGGGTGGATGATGAATGAAGAATTTAGTAAGGAGAAAATGAAACATACGAAGTAAAATGTACAAGTGATAGAAGTCAGAACATCACTTGCCATGTGAAGATGTTGGGCTGATCTGCAGCAGCAGTGGTCGAACCTAGAGTATCAGAGGAACTTATCGAACCAAGAGACCCTGCAAATGACACCACCACCTCATTTACACTGCCAGAAAAAACAATAATAGTTACAGAATTGTAGTACCCAATAAATGCAATTTACATTATCGGTGATTGCATTTGTGTAACTGAATTTTAAACTTGTTTTGTTTTCATCAGCGGTAGGTAATAATAGTAACAGAGCACTTGAATGCAAGACATTTCTCATTTCAGGCAAACTAACTGACTGCAGAGTAACAAATATGAGGCAGAGGAGAAATCCTAGCAAGAACCAACAGAAAGATGAGCTGAGCAGTTTGGCTGACTATTGGGCAATAAAAGAAACTAGTAACAGGGCGTGCGCATTCGCGCGCCGTGCAAGTATAAATTTTGGCCAACTGGGGATGAACATAACATGGATATGTTTTTAGTACAATAGAATATGGTTCTAAGTAGGAGCGACGAACTACATAAAACTATATCTATAGATTCACTTGCACGAAGTCAGGTACTAAATAAAATGAGCGGCAACATGTAGACATAATCAATGGAGTGCGCCGGGGCATAATCAATGGAGTGCGCACTTCTTGCATTTGTGCATTTTCACTTTGCTGTTGCAAAATCCTCCAACAGACCACCAGCTGGAACTTGATTTTGCTGTAGTCCTAAATTCGAAAAGTTAGTGATACAGCCGTTAATAAAGGACAGCATATAGTAATCTTTCTTGCCAAATTTTCAAAGCATTAAGCAGATCTCAGTGATTAACCAAAGGATTTTACAGTGTCATTTTTTTGTCAAAATTAACCAAAAGATTAGGCAGATCTCAGATTAACCAATAGTACCTTGTCTATATCTACTACAATAAAGTGTATGGCAATATTATATAAATTACAGGAAAAAAGTACCTGTAGTGAGTTCAAAGTGCAGCGAAGATGGAAGCTCCACATTAGGAGTTTGACTCCACATTATAAAATTGTCTCACCAACAAAGCCATTGCTTACAGTAAGGATGGAAGCTTCATGTCCAGAGGCCCAATACCTGTTTAATTGGTTCATATAAATGTAAAAAAAAAAAAACACTGTACATATGAAACAATTGGACATGGCAAGAGCGGAAGCCAAAACTTAAACAGTTCCCACTGCGGTGCAGGCAATGTGATATTATAATTTGGAAAAGTAACGCTGACAAGCATCATACACATACTAAAATGTTTCATCTATGTCTGAATGGACTGCAGTACAGGAGCACGGATCCAAATTTTAAGTTCCATTGTTTCTGGTACGACGCCGGGCCTTACTGCGAAGGAAGTACGGGGCGAAAAGCGGGAGGAGAGGTCGCGGGGGTTCGGCAGCGGCGCAGCGGTGCCGTGGTTCTCGCGACAACAGGAAGATGGGGAATAGGAGAGCGATACCAGGGGCCCGTAGGGAGATAAGTATATCTCAATCCTGGGTTGCCTCTTTCATTAATTGACAGGGACTCTTATAGTCCTTACAATCTGACCAACTCTAACAAACTCCTATTAATCTTAACCAATCTCCTAACCAACTCTCCTATCAAGACTCTGATTATCCAAACTCTAACCAATCCTCCTAGGACTCTGAATAACACCCGATTGGGCCTAACAGCCCCTAGCAGGCGCATGGGCTTTAGCCACTAGTCTTGCCCCTGCGCGTATACACACTCTTGGTCATAACATCTCTCCCGTCCTTCGGGAACAGCTCGTCCTCGAGCTGAAAGTCCAGGTACGCCTCACGGAAGCTCGCCTCAGGCTCCCAAGTAGCATCGGCCACGGAGAAACCCGTCCACTGGACCAGCAGGAGCCACTTGCCCAGACGGAGGCGGGTGCGCAGCACACGCTCCGGCTGCAGAAGAGGTCGACCATGGCGTAGCGGAGGGAGCGGCGGTGTCGATGTCGGAGGCGGGCCACGGAACGGTTTGAGCACCCCAACATGGAACACGTCATGGATCCGGGAGCTGTAGACGATAGGCCACCTCGCCAACGCGCTCCAGTAACTGAAAGGGACCAGCAAACCTGGGACCTAGCTTGCCCTTGCTGCTCGGGGCGACGGACTGGGTATGACGAAGCAGCCGAAGGAGCACCCAATCACCAACAGCAAAGTCCAGCGGCCTATGCTTGGCATCATAGTACCGCCGAGCATGCTCCTGGGCCTGGAGAAGACGACCGCGTACCTCAGCGAGGAACTCGTCATGTTGGACAACGGGGGGCCGACGGCGGTCAAGACGGGCGGCGGCGCCCCGGGAGTAAGGCAGGAGCTCCGGCGGGGGGCGCCCGTACACCACTGTGAATGGCGAAGTCCGAAGAGCAGTGTGGTAGGCGGTATTATAACAGTACTCCGCCCATGGCAACCAGTCAAGCCAGTCCCGGGGCCGATCGCCGGTAAGACACCGAAGGTACATGGCAATCGTCTTGTTCACTGCTTCAGACTGCCCATCGGTCTGTGGGTGGAACGCTGAACTCATACGAAGTTGGACCCCCGCCTGACGGAAGAGATCCCGCCACACATGGCCGGTGAACACCGGATCCCGGTCACTGACGATGGAGACGGGGAAGCCGTGTAGCCGGACGACGTCGTGGAAGAAGGCGCGAGCGACGGAGGACGCCAGATACGGGTGGCCCAAAGGAATGAAGTGGGCGCACTTGGAGAACCGATCAACCACCGTTAGAATGACGCTCTTGCCATGGACCTTGGGAAGCGCCTCGATGAAGTCCATGGCAATGTCAGCCCACACCTGGAATGGCACCGGCAATGGCTGGAGCAGGCCGGCGGGGTGCATGGCCTCCGTCTTGTTCCGTTGACAAGTGGCACAAGCGCGACATAGTGCGTGACTAGCCGGCGATCGTGTCGAGGAAGAACTCCGTGGCGCAGCCGCCGCAACGTTTTTACGGATCCCTTCATGCGCGCCGGTGTGGGCGAAGGAGGACGTCGTCCAGCACCGCCGAGGTCGCCGGCACAAAGACGCGCCCCTTGTGAAGCACGAGGCCGTCCCGCATTTTCCGATCCACACCGCGGGAACCCGACTCCTTGCGAAGACGGAGCTCCCGAGAGCAGCGGCAGGCGTCCGGCTCGGCACGCAGCTCATCGAAGAGCTGGAAGGTCTGGCATGGACAGGCGCGCGCCGGGCAGGCTCCATGCACGGCAGCGCGGCGGCGGCGCCTCTCCATCACGGCGCGACAAGGCGTCGGCCACGACGTTGAAGCGCCCCGGTCGATACTCCACCATGAAATCATAGCCAATCAACTTACTTATCCACTGGTTCTGCAGAATCGTCGAAAGACGCTGGTCCAGCATGAACTTCAAAGGCGTAGTGGTCAGTCCGCGACGACGGCGAGAGCGCCCCTGAGATGTACGGGCGCCAATGGCGGACGGCCCCGAATAACAAGGCCGATAAGCTCGCCATAAGCCGCCACCTTGAGATGCCGCGCCCGCAAACGCGGCGGCCGAAGAAAGCGATGGGGCCGTCGCCTTGATGAAGAACGCCCCAAAGCCGAGGCCGGACGCCAAGTCACGATCGATGAAGAACGGCCGGTCGGGGTCGGGAAGGTGGAGAACGGGTGCTGCAAAGAAGCGCCGCCTTGAGCCGCGCCATGGCACCCTCAGCCGCCTCGGACCACTGGAAGGAATTCTTTCGCAGCAAGCTTGTCAGTGGGGCCGCGATGGTGCCATAGTCTTGGATGAAGCGACGATAGTAGCCTGCAAGGCCTAAGAAGCCTCGGAGGCCACGTGCCGAACGCGGCTGCGGCCATGTGCGCACAGCAGCCACCTTGGAGTCATCCATGGCGACACCCTCCTGCGAAATAACATGGCCGAGATAGTGTACCGAAGGCATAGCGAAGGTGCACTTAGACCGCCTTCGTATGTAGCTTGTTGGCGCCGAGACGCCGAGGACAGCGCGGAGTCGCCAAGGTGCGCCGTCCCATGTGTCGCCAGAGATCAAGATGTCGTCGAAGAACACCAAGACGCGACCGCGCAGAACGGCTTGAGCACATGATTCATTAGCGCCCGAATGTCGGGGAGCATTGGACAAGCCAAACGGCATGACCGTAAACTCAAAGTGGCCGTGGTGGTGCGAACGCCGCCTTGGCCACGTTGTCCGGTGTACGAGGACTTGGTGGTAGCCGGACCGGAGATCCAGTTTGGTGAACAGCCGGGCGCCATGAAGTTCATCCAAAAGCTCCTCGACAACAGGGATCGGGGAACTTGTCCTTGACGGTGGCAGCATTGAGGGCTCCCGTAGTCGACGCAAAGCGCCATGTCTCATCATGCTTCTTGACCAGCAAAGATCGGGGGCCGAAACGGCGAGGTGCCGGGTACGGATCGTGCCTTGGCACAAAGCATCTCCTCGCACTAACGCTCCAGTTCATCCTTTTGGAGCCGCGGGTATCCAGATGGCCGGACAGCCACCGGATCCGCGTGCCCACCTTCAAGTGAAGGCGATGGTCACACGGCCGCGATGGTGGAAGGCCGGTGGGGGCACAAACACATCCTCATAGTCGCCCGGCAAAGCGCCCGGCAATGCTCGTTCCTGGCCCGGCCGGCCGAGGGTCGTTGCCGTAGGCGAGGGGGTCAAATAGGCCGCCCACCCCGCGGAACCGATGCGGCTCCCTGGTGGCGTAATGACATGGAGAGGCCATCGGGTCCCACAAGATGGGTCCCAACAGAGCTGCAGCCAAGCCACCCCGAGGACGATGTCGTATGCGTCGAAAAGGGATGGCGGGCGATCAATGTTGAAGGCATGGCCACCGACTGTCTACCGCACGCCACGCCGCCAAAGCCGGCCGCATGTCACGCCGTCGCCCGTTGGCCACGGTCACCGCGCGCTCCGAAGGTCGCCGCAAGGGCGATTGGCACGGCGAGGGCGGGTCGCCGATGAAATTGTGGGTGGAGCCCGAATCCACCGTAGCCGTGAACTCCTCGGGTCGCCCTAGGAAACACGCGCGCCTGCATGGTGTCCTCCAGCGGATCCCGATGGCGTAGGGAGATCGGGGGCTTGTCCGCTCCTCCCGTGTGTCCGGGCGCCGGGCGTGGGCGGCCCCGAGTCCTCGGTTCCTCAACAATATAGTCGGCCGCCCCAAGAAGAGGCGAGCGCACTTGTGGCCCCCGATATTGTTCGTCGCAATTGTAGCATAGTCCTTGCTTGCGGCGCCGCCATCTCCTCAGGGGGACAACTTCTTGTAGGCACGCTGGTGGATGGGCGCCCGCGCGGCGCCGGGCCGGGTGGATTGCGGCGGCCGGGCGCTACGGTGGGGGCGGGCGGGCTAGCTGCGGGGTCCGTTCCGCCGCCATAGGCCCGGAAGCCAGCCGCATGGCCTTCGCAAATCGCGGTCGTGGGAGCTCGACATCCACCGGATATGCTCGGGGTCCGCCGGTGAAAAGCGCCGTCACGGTTCCGGCGAGAGATGGCCAGCGTGAGCAAGACGAGCCTAGAAGGCGCCCGATAAACCTGGCGTTGGCCCCCGAACGGCGACCGCGCCAGTCAGCTGGGATGGTTTGTGCTGAGCGGCGGACCGAAACGCCATGGCACAAAGGCGAAAAGTCCTTCCCAAGTTGGCCTACCATTGTCGCGCAAGATTGGAGTACCAACCGGGCGCTGCCGGTCATGTGGAAGGAGGCCAGCCACACCCGGTCCGTTTCGCCGCTCTGCCGCGAAGAAAGAACTGCTCACACTTGAGCAGCCACCCGAAAGCGAGTCCTCCGTTCCGTCGTACTCCGGGGACGTGAAGGGCAACAGCGGCTGCGACGTGGTCGACGCGAAGAACGATGGGAATACCGGGCGCTCCGGCGCTGGGAGCAGGGGGAACCCACCGAACCCCGACGAGCTTGGTGCGCCGAGTTGGGTGACCAGATTGTGCAAGCCGGACTCATTAGAGGAAACGCGGAGCGAGAGCTCGGCGAATTCTCGGTGAAGGGCGCCCATCATGGTGCCCAATCCATTGATGGTGACTGTGAGATCGGCGTTGGTGACATCGTGCTGAAGGGTGGGTATGATTGGTGCGGGTTGGGTGGTGGTGAGGGCGGAGGTGGTGACGATGATGGCGTCCGTGGTGATGGCGGAGGTGGTGGCGGAGGTGGAGGCGGAGGTGGTGGAGGGGGGTGATTGGGGAGGCCGGGATGGCCGATGTTGGTGGTGGTGCAGACATGGCTGGCTCTGTTACCAAGTTGGTACGACGCCGAGCCTTACTGCGAAGGAAGTACGGGGGCGAGTGCGGGAGGAGAGGTCGCGGGGTTGGAAAAACTGGCGTGAGCCCAGGGCTCACCGCACCCTGGGTGCGCCCCTCCACTTGATTCACGCCACGTGGGCAGGGGAGCAGATCAGACGCACGGCATTCTGCTCGGCTCCACGTCGTACGTCTGGCTCCGCGTCCTAGGCTCGGCTCTATGTCATAGGCTACGCAGCCGCCATCGCTTCTTCCGGTGTTCGCGACGAATCAAGACCCCATGGGAAGGGCAGAAAGGCGGCCATGGCGGAGGATTGCAGCGCGGCCTTACCCAAGGACGATGAGGTCAACGAGACAACGGCCACGCCCACCACTGCCAGCCCTGTGCCAACGTCTGCGCGGATTGCCGTCCCCTGCCCCTCCCCAACGCCTTCCGGCGGCCTCCGGCGCCGCAAAGAGGAGCAGCGCCGCCTCCGGCGACGGGCCCAAATTCTGGGGTCACGAGTGGGAGAAGCACAGCACCTGCGCCGCCAACGTCTTCGACGAGCACGGCTACTTCCAGGCGGCGTTGCACCTGCGCGACCAGCTCGGTGTCCTCGCCGCGCTCACCTCGGCCGGCGTCAACCCCGAACTCAGAGACGTCCATCCTGTGATCCCAAACTCAGAGACGTCCGACCGGAGCAACGCCAGGCCAGCAGAAGCATGCGTGCATTCGCTAGCTGTTGTTTCAATAGATTAGTGTGAGAACAAGGCGTGGGGATTGATGGTCTGATGGAGATGCTCCGTTGACCTGATGGCGAGCGAGCGAACAACAGCGCTACTAGCAGTCTTAGCAGGGCAAGCGAGTAAGTTGAGCCGTCCGCACAAGGTGCCCGCGAGCGACACGAGCTGAGCCGAGGGAAACGAGCCGAGGGAAACTATCAACAGCCCGCATCGGCAGCAGTCCGTCTGATCTGCTCTCTAACCACGTGGCGTGAATCAAGAGGAGGGGCGCACCCAGGGTGCCGTGAGCCCTGGGTTCACACCAGTTTTTTCCGCGGGGTTCGGCAGCGGCGCAGCGGTGCCGTGGTTCTCGCGACAACAGGAAGATGGGGAATAGGAGAGCGATGCCAGGGGCCCGTAGGGAGATAAGTATATCTCAATCCTGGGCTGCCTCTTTCATTAATTGACAGGGACTCTTATAGTCCTTACAATCTGACCAACTCTAACAAACTCCTATTAATCTTAACCAATCTCCTAACCAACTCTCCTATCAAGACTCTGATTATCCAAACTCTAACCAATCCTCCTAGGACTCTGAATAACACCCGATTGGGCCTAACAGCCCCTAGCAGGCGCATGGGCTTAGCCACTAGTCTTGCCCCTGCGCGTATACACACTCTTGGTCATAACAGTTTCAGTATATTATTCTGCTTCAGTTTAGGTAAGAAGATAAGATTATCATTATCAAGCTAAATATATGCATAAAAAAGATTGATATCACTAATATATGCATAAAAAACTTAAGAGGTAATTTGTTTAGCTCATCGAGAAGAGGTCCTGACCTTTTATGTACTAAATTACTTCCCAAGCATACTGTTCACATCTGAATATGCTTGGATTTGTTATTTCATTTCTGGCATGCAAGCTAGAGAAGCCATGAGCACTGTACCGTGATGCCCAAGTGAGAAGAACATCGATCAGTGAGCAAAACCAAAAAGCTGCAATTGTTCTGAAGAACAATCTATGTGGCTTTTGCTCCTTTTGATCTGAAAACTTGTGCCACTAACCACCCAAATAAACAACTGACATTTCACAACCTGAAGAAACAATGGTGGTAGTACTACTGATATATTCTGGTATTGTTCCTCTAAAGAAACAATGGAACATGGTGAGGTGCTGCAATTTCTATTTCTTTCAGCTGATCTGTGGGGCAACGTTGTAGTTTTCCCACTGGTCTGCACAACACTCGTTGGCATAGCTCATATGCCCAAATCACTTATAGGGTTTTGTATTTTCTGACAAACATAAGGAGCCTTTCTTCTTCTGAATATTTGAAGGAAGACAATTCATGAATTTATCGAATCGCTGCACATCCAACTCATAAGGGGTGAAAGTGGTAATACTTCCATATACCTGTGTTAACTATTCCACGTAGCATTTGACTTCGAGGCAAATGAGAAGGCATAGATGGCAAATAAAGAAGCAATTTCAACCATAACAAATATCATTGTGTCTGCTAGAAGGCAGATATAACAGATCAGAAAGGACCAATATGCTTTTTTTTTAATATACTTTTAAAATGTGATGGAGAAACATCGTTGGAAATTTACCTTTTTTTGACATGATCACTAATTCACAAGCAGAGGGAACATGGCAACATGCAGCACCTGATTGTGACATCAGTACATACAGGTTTCATTTTTCTAAAACATGCAGGGAAATAAAAGAAAGCAGTAACACAGTGTGGCAAAACTAAAACTAAAATTTTTAACAGTAGATGGCTACACCACGAAATATATGTCTCATGAATAACACATTAAACTCCGGTCAATAAGATAACACCACGAAAGAAATATATTCTTGAGAGGAAGGCAATGTACAATCACTATTTTTTTTCGCAAACGCAGGAGAGCTGCGCTTCATTATATTAAGAAGAGAGAAAAGGGCATAGTGAAGGGCATAGTACAGTGCACAGGCAACAACATCTGGCAGCTCGCAGGGGCACAGAACAAAATCAAATTGCAAGCAGACAAACACAGGAAAGATTTTGAGTTTAGTGTTGGAGAGCAAGTGCTGTGCTACTGAAGTTACAACCTTATACATAGTCGTCTGTGGCCATATACAAATACTATGGGCCATACACAGTCATACAGAAAGTGGGTCAAGTTGCTTACAAATTGGACTTGCCTACTGATTCACAGATACACCCAATTTTCCACATATCCCAGCTCAAGCCATACACCCCTGACTACACACCTGTTTACGATACACTACCTACACTGACATATTGCAGATACTATACCAAAGGCCATTCTAGAACATCAGATGGTGCAGAAGGGCAACACGGCGATCCCTCAAGTGAAGCTCCAGTGGGTTGGCTTGCCAGCAGATGCCACCACCTGGGAAGATTTCTATGTGGTGAAGCAACGGTTTCCCGATGCACCAGCCTTGGGGACAAGCTGCAAGTCAAGCGGGGGGAAGTGTCATACCCGATGACCCAGCTACCAGAGAGTGATGTCGTCGTCGATGTACACCAACCAGCTTCTATGACATTGTGGGCCTACTGGCCAGAAACATGTAAGGCACATAAGTGTTGTTCTGTAAGACAGAAAAGACATCGTATTTTCATTCAGCAAAGAACATCGCCAAGGTCGAGGGGCAACCTCACCGGCGTCAGGGTCGATTCAGCCGAAATCCATTGTCGTGCTCACGTTGTGATTGACCCATCACTACCACGGGCTGATAGTTGGTAACCGGAGCCATCTTCCCTCGGCGGGTGGGCGGCGAAGCCTCTCGCTCATCCCCGCGTCGCAGCTTACGGATCACAGCGAGCCACCAGCCGCGGCGACCACCACCACCACCTCCACCTAAGCTAGTCGCGGATCCTCACGACCGCATCGGCGCTTAGTCCACAACCGACGAAGACGAGCACGGCGACACCGGCGGCGCATCTACATGAGCGCCTACCACCTGTTCGACTGGGTTCTGCGACGACATAGAGGTTCGGCGACAAGAACCAAAGTGAGCAGCACCCAAATTTGCTCCTTTTCTTCTTACATCTAGCACACCTGAGCAGTAGACGAGGGTTGCACGGCAATTGTTTGTGTGTAAAATACCGGGAGTCGATCTGTTCTTGTGGTGCGGTGGCGACTAGCGGGGGACAGTCCATCAGCAACGGTTGCAAGGCGCGTCCTTGTGTAAAATCCCTAAGCCGTGCCTCACTCCCAAAGCGGCAAAGGATGGCGTCTAGCAGTCAACGGGGAGGAGCCAATCCAAACCTATCGCTAGCGCCAATTCAAGTGTCTCAACTGCCTCCCAAGAAAAAAGGTCCGGTTTTGCCATCCCCTCAAACTAAATTCATCCTGGACAAGATGACCAGGACATCAGAGGAGGAAAGCAGTAGATGGGAGCAGCTTCAAAAGAACTTTGATGTGATGTTCACACAGATCAATGAGATGAGCACTCCTCAAAAATAGATGAGCACCACACAACACCAAATGAAGGCTCAATTGGATCTGCAGGGTTCAGTGATGGATGAGTACACCAAGGAACAGCACACTATTGCCCAGCAGGTGCAGCTTAATGGAGATGCAATTGCTAGGGTAACCTTGAGGCAAATGGAATTGGCGACCAAGCGGAAAGAACCACCAAGGTATGATGAAGCTCCAGGTCTTTGATGAAGAAGACATAGATTCTTTCCTGTTTGATGAGCATGCTTCGTTTCGAATGTTTTTTGCCAAGGAAAAGCCAGCAGAGAAAGCTGAAACTTCAAATCAGCTCAAAACTGAATACAATTTCAATGCCAAGCAAGGAAAACAGGATCCATCATCAGATCCATTCAAGGGCAAAGTGGTCAAGATTATTGACCATCATCCAGAGAAGAGAGAGGATGAGTCACACAGGGATGGAAGATTGCCCAAACATGTGATGCCCAAGATTGATTTTCCAGACTTTTATGGAAAAGACCCCAAGGTGTGGTTGGATAATTGCAGGGACTACTTTGAGTTGTACCAAATACCGAAAGGAATGTGGATAGCTGCTGCTAGGGTACACCTCAAAGAAAATGCAGCCAAGTGGTACCAGGCTTTCAAGTAGAAGCATAAGATCAATAGCTGGAATCACTTTTGCCACTTGGTCTTAGAAGAATTTGGCTCTGATGACTTCAGGGCAGCTCTGAATGGTCTGGCAGACCTAAAACAGGGCAATTGTTTGGAAGATTACACAACTCAGTTTCAGGCTACGCAATATACAATAACAATGCACAATGCTCATTATGATGATTTGTTCTTTGCTCAAAGAAGACATGAGGGGCCTCAAAGAGGAGATTAGGGGCCCAGTGGAAGCCCACATGCCAACAACAGTTCTTAAAGCATCTACTTTGGCTAAAATTCAACAAAAGGACATCGACAGAGGCAAAGCTAAGTACCAGAAACCTGCTTATCAGAACAGGGGTTACAATCAGCCAAGAGCAGAGGGCAAACCCTAGCAACCATCCATGCTATGGAAAGATAGACAGCTAAGAGACTATAGAAAGGCCAATGGCTTTTGCTATAGTTGTGGTGAAAAAATTTGTCCCAGGACACTTGGAAGTGTGTTCAAAAAGGCAGAAAGCACAGGTTAATGCATTAGCCATTAATGACCTCGATAGAGATCTCTCTGATGAAGTTCTAAATGATCTAGCTGCAGAGGATGTTTTACAAGAAGAGTTTTGTCAACTATCTCTAAATACCTTGTCAACTCTAGACAGGGCAGACTGTCTCAGAATCAAAACAAGAGTGAAAGACAAGGCAATGATAATCCTAGTGGACAGTGGTAGCACACACAGTTTCATTAGCACACAGTTTGTGCAAATAGCAAAGCTTCACACAATTCCAATAACACTCAGAAAAGTCAAATTGGCTAATGGTAAGTATTTTGCTTCTTGGCATTCAAAACCTTCTCTCAATCTCATCTTCTGTATTCCTCTTCCCTGCTGATTAAGATTTGAAACTCTTGTGACACTGTGATAAGTGTGGTACATCCATACAAACAAGATAGAAACATAACCAGCAATTATTCCAATGCAGCAATAGATAGAGCTATCAAAAGCCTTACCCTTGTTTACAGATTTACCCTTTGGAACCAAGAGAGCAGCATGTCCAACCTCAATACTGGACTTCTTGCTTTACTTGCCCACAATGCCTAAGCTAAATTCTACAGAAAAAAAAGGGGACACTAATTTAAGAATAATCCATAACAACACTAATAGGACATATGCACAACAACAACAAAAACATATATGAATATAGCCATCCTAACACAGGCAGCAGACACATGTTAACATAAAGGACAAGTTTTAAGTCCCACAAAATCTTAAATATTGGTCAATCCAGGTGTAACACGTTAACGTTTTTCAGTCCAACTACATCTCGATTCCACTAAACTTTTACGGACACTTACCATAGCTTCATGAGCAGTAAGCCTCTTGGCCAACATCAAACTTTCGAGCTTGAGCCAAAGTTTCTGAACAAAGATGAAGATGGTTAACTTTCATATTAATCTGGTCACAACTCCACAACAGGTGCTCATAACCAGCAAACAACTATCAAAACAGAAACTTGCTTCATCTAATTCACTAAGTATTTGACACGACAAGTAAACAAGTGAAAAAAAACTCTAAATCTATGCTGCAGTGGGAGAGAGAATCAAAGCAAAAGCAGGTCTGCAGTCCCTACCCAAGCTGGTGCTTGGAGCTTGGTGAAGAACGGAAGGAGTGCCGGCCTATCATGCTGCCACGACAATTGACTATCCATATCCATAATACAGGGACTGGATGTGATCACAGCATGAACCTATAAATATTCAAGGAAACTGGCCTAATTTACATCAGATTGGTTCCATGCTGTGGAAGCACCGGCTGCCAAGAAAGGATCAGGCAATCGCGGATACTTGGTGCACCATTTTAGTTAGCGCAATGTAAAAATCTGATGAGGTTGTAAACAAATGCATTTGTACTATCAGGATTTAATGGCCAACTGATCAATGAAAATCAGGTGGGGATCCTCCCCACCCCCTGTTGACTGATAAAAAAAGAATGGTTCCATGCATAAACTGTCATTTGGTATAAAAGCGTTTATATATCCCTCCTCCCTCTAGAAGATAAAAGGAATTTAATATCAAAACTCAGTCACCACAGAGTACTGAAGACAGTGGTTGCAAAAAAAAACAGTACTCTATTTCCAACATATTTAAATGCAAAACACCCCTAAAAATAAACATAGTTAAATGCATAACTGTCGCTCTGGTTTACTTACAGTAAGCCTTTCTTTGTGCCTCGATTCAAATATCAA
Organism: Hyparrhenia diplandra; assembly: GCA_015847255.1. Lineage (NCBI taxonomy): Eukaryota > Viridiplantae > Streptophyta > Magnoliopsida > Poales > Poaceae > Hyparrhenia > Hyparrhenia diplandra. Next base: position 96,711 of record JADLZK010010714.1, on the reverse strand, counting down.
CATTGCAGCAAGAGATCTAGAACCCATTGTGGCAAAAGGAAGAATGTCAGTGGATCCATGTGGATACACCTGCAGATTCTAAAGTTAACTACGCTAATATTTCACTTGCGACAAGTAACAGACGGTTACACTCAGCTACTACTTACTAACAGTGTGAAGATGTGGTCCAGTCCAATCCACTGCACCAAGAACAAGGGCAGCAATGACATGCCCTTGATGCCTAACATAATGGCATAAGCAGGTCAGATATTGACACAATGACAAGAAATTTGTACATGTGGCTGTGAGAGGAGCTCACCTCGAGAGGTGTGATTTTAGCTGTGTAAGAACAGGACAACTCTTGATTCACGGCCTGTTGCATAACGGTGCAGCTGTAGCTGGGAGCTGACCATTTCTGAAGTAAAAGAGGCAAATCTCAGTAAGGAATTTAATGGAATAACTGAGAGTTTGAAAGGGCAGCAAAAGATTTCACTGCTGTAACAGCCTACGTGCAAGCAGAAAGTAGCAGTTCCTGCTCCCAGCCTCCCACAGCAATATATGTTTGGCACCATAAAGTGAATCTTCTCACAGTTCATATCAGCAGGCTCCTCAGGTGCCCTTGTGCCTGACTGCCTGCCCCCTTGAACAATAGTCAAATGTTAACCTCAATGAAAATGAAACAATCTCTGTTCAAAGACAACACAAAGTTGTTAAAGGAAAAATTATGGTCCATTAATTCATTCAATCACAAGTTGATGCAAATCAAAATGGAATTAGGATTTACTAGAAAATCATTTCAATAGAATTTCTGCATTATAGGATGAATTGTATGTGTACCTTTTCCCCAAGGTTTATGGAAACCAACACGGTTGCCCCGGTCTTCCTGAATCCCGGGATGTTGAGCCCGTTCTTCTCCAGCATGTTTCTCCGACGCCACAGTTGGAAGCTGAACCCGCCCGTGGCCAACTGCTTGAATTAGTGATTGGGGCGCTCGATTCCGCCAGGCCGCTGGAAGAGGCGGCGACTGGGCGACCGTGCCCGCCAGGCCACAGCCGTAGGGGAGGAGGAGGCGTGCGGCGTGCGGCAGCTGAGGGAGGAGACGGAGTCGTGGGGCCTACCTGCCAGGCCTATCTCTATACGAGGCTGACAGACGGGCCCATTGGTCAGCCGACCTGCCCCGTCAGCCTGAAATTTAAGCCAGCCCAGACGGCGGCGCCCCCGCCCCGCTCCTCTTTCCTTCCCTTCCCTATTCGCTTCTCTTCGGCTAGGAACGGCGAACGCCCGCCGCCAAGAAAGAAACGCCGCCGCGAGCTCACGCCTCTACAACGTCCACGACGGCGCCGCACCACGCCAACGAAACTGACCTCCAGGCCGTGAAGCCCGGAGCCGCGACTGCTCGGACGAGATGGTGGTGCTGCAGCCGTACGACGAGGACGGGCACGGCGACCTGGACTGCATCGGCGTCGACCTTGTCCGGTCCCGCCGCTTCCTCCACAGCTCCGACCTGGCGCCCGGCCTCGCCCCACCAAGAAACGACGACGTCGACCTCGTCGGGTCCCGGCGCTTCTTCCACGGCTCCGACCTGGCGCCCGGCTTCGCCCCACCAAGAAACGACGACGTCGACCTCGTAGGGTCCCGCCGCTTCTTCCACGTCTCCGACCTGGCGCCCGGCCTCGCCCCACCAAGAAACGACGACGCCGACCTCGTCCGGTCCCGCCGCTTCCTCGACAGCTCCGAGGCGCCCGGCCTCGCCCCACCAAGAAACGACGACGTCGACCTCGTCGGGTCCCGCCGCTTCCTCTACGTCTCCGGCCTGGCGCCCGGCCTCGCCTCACCAAGAAAGGAACCGACCTCGCACGAGACGTTGGGGACGGGGAAAGACACGCCCGCCGGCGGCAAGGAAGTCGAAAACCCCATTGACGGCGAGGACCGCAACGATAAGATCGGGCTTGGAAGGCACGTTCGGAACAGGGAAGCCGGGAGGTGCGTGCGGCTGCCGATCGCCGGGTGCCAGCACGGAGACGGTGGCCTGCGCGGCGGCATTATCTCCACATTGCTCCGCTCCGACGATGACGCGTCCAGTGAGCTCAGCTGGAAACATGTCCTTGGGTATCCGATGGTCCAGACCGTACCCAGTAAGTACGATTGAAGTCCGCCGGCGGCTACACACAATTAATTGGATAATACTATGTGTTCGATCGACAGACAATGACGCCCATATAATTGGCCGGTTTCATTGCAGACACCTGCGCTCTCGTGGCAGCCACTGTGTGCTTGGAGGCGCGGCATCGTCGAGAGTTCGAGAAGAAGTTCGGGCTCGGCACCTTTCCTTGCCGAGCTGCCGCACCCCGCAAGCTCCGGTCGGCGTGTTTTCGCGAAAGATTCTGGTTTTCCTCACCCCCGAGCTAGAGTACGAACACATCAGGATCTGGGATCGACGCAATGGCGGCAAGATGTGGGAGGTGCTTGAGATGATACGGCGCATCGGCGGAGTTCGAACCACGAACGCTCCTCCACCAGCACCCTTTCTCCTGCCGCTGAGGGGCTGGGACTACTACAACTCCCTGTCTTTTCCGACGCATGACAAGACGGTGGATGTGATCTTTGAGCATGGGCCTTGTATCGGCTCACTCTTCGTCACACCACTATTCTTCAGCAGCTTCGGATCCAATATTGCCTTCCGCGGTTGTCTTCGTGAGGACAGACAGAAGACGGAGAATTCCGGTATGCATGCCGTCGTATGCTACGCATACCGCCACAGGAAGAAGGAAGGGGGAGGGCTGGATGAGCTCGTCGATATCCTCGTTCTGGATAACCAGCCACCAGTAGGCATCAGTAAGGCCTCGTTTGGCTGCAGGTGGTTTGGGGTGTATCAGCCCACAAACCCGGCCCTCCCGTGGATCACGGCCCACGTCGGGTTGAGCATCCACGCAGGCCCAAATTCGCATTTGGCTGCGAGTGTGTGGAAGCGGATCGCGGCATGATCCACGCCGACCCACTTGTAACAAAAATATCTCCATCGACGCCGTGGAACGGGCGAGCCAGAGCTGAGTCGCGCGTCCTCGCATCGAGGTGGAGGGTTCCTCCTCGCGCCGCCACCTCGCGCCGCCGCCTCTCACCATCACGCCTCGCCGTCCACCCTCTTCTCGTCGTAGCTCCTTGTCGTCGCCGTCGGGACCTCGCGCCGGGCCGTCGAGACCCTCACATCACGACGTCCGAGTCACGACCTCCGCCGGAGCCGTCCGTCACCTCCTTGCCGTCGTCATACCGGCACCTTCTCAATCGATCCAGGTTGAAGTTCCTCCTCCATCTCCTCCTCGACGTCATCTCGTTTCCCTTCCTTTTCTTCTCATCCATTTTTTGCTGCTAGGGTTTCACTCCGGTGGCTGCTGCTGCTGCCACGCCGGTGTTCTTCCAGGTGCATCTCTCCTCCACCTTCCACACCTCCTCCTGATCTTCTTGGAACTCATGTTTTTGTAACTCATGTTTTTTTGTGCTAGATCTACTAGGATATCCAATATTTGTGGGTGTTGTACAAGAAAGAGAAGCTGCTGCTCCCCATCCTTTGAGATTCTCCCATCCTTTGCACCAAGAAAGCTGAATTGTGCCCTCCTCTGCCGCCCGACCAGGTTCAACACCAAACCTCATGTTTTGCTAAAGCTGTTCTGATATGCTAATGCAGTTTATTTGTTCTGATATGCTTTGCTGCCATGAATCATTACTTCTCTGTTTATCTCCAGCCATTGATTGCAGTTAAATACAGTAGTAGTTTATTTGTTCATGCACCCATTGATTCCATTCATATGCTTGAATTTGTTGCAGTTTATTACAGAATTTGTTGCAAGTTTAAATGTTTAACTACTGCAACTTATAAACTGAGGCCAATGCATGCTGCCAATGCATGCTGGTATATGCTGCAACTTATAAACTTTCTTTTAATTTATTTCATAATGTGCTGGTATATGTTTATCTCAAACTTGTATTTTCTGTCTTTTGTTCATGACTGTTACAGTTTCAGAAAAAAACTACTGATCTGCCCAGCCAAGTGTGGAAGCAAGGTACTCCTCAGAAACTTTTCTTGGTTTGTGCAGTTCAGCTTAGTATTATACTGGTTTGGTTCCTCCTTGTGGATGTTAAATTGTGATGCTATTTTGCCCATTAAGATACTGTCAAACTGAATTTATTAAATAACTAGAACTGGAGTTTTTACTGGATTGTATGTTTGCTGTAGCTTGCTAATCTGTACACTAGTTTGTGTGCTTGTGTGATAATAGGAGCAGTAGTATAGTGGCAGCCTGTTTATTGATTTTCTTCATAACTGTTCACTGCCAGGCATGTGTTTTGCTTCAGCTTTGTGAGATTTTACCTGAATACAGGCAGCAACCTTTCCTTTCTTTTTTATCAAGTAGTTCCAGATCTTTTGTGCTGCATACTTAGGGTTGTTGGCTTACTGATTTCTGATCAAGGCTATTTGAAGCGTCATTCTTGATTAGTTATTTGACGATCAGTTTCAGATGGCCTATTACTATGACTCTGTTAGGTTGTTATCTCAGTTGTGTCCATTGGCATATTAATTTCAGTTTCAGCTGAGCTTAGAAATAGTACAAAAAGGTTCGCTATACTCTTATATTCGTTCATTGAATATATAGCTCTATTCTCTGGTTTCTCTGTTTTGCTACAAGTCAGTTTGACAGTGTACTTTTTTTGTTTCAGGTGATCCAGGGAAAATAGTGTCAATGGAAGTAGGGACATATGCTAGTGTCAGAGTGTTGCTATCAAGAATCAGAGTGATTAATTAATATTGAATAGTGGGTGGAAATATGCTGGTGGAGCTGTCTCCAAAGTTATCAGTTAAATAGTTAGCTGTCTTTTGACTTAGCTATCAAAGTTATCTTACTGTCAAATACTTGGATATTTGTCTGGAGTGTTGAATCTATGAGTTAGTTCACCTATAAATATTTCATAGATATGTACTAAGTTCAGCCATGTGCATGCATGTTACTTTCTCTATTTTCTATGTGAAATTCTATTCTCATGCTTTTTATGTAATTTTTAAAGCATCACTTTTGAAATTAAGTATATTTTGTTTTTATTTTAAAATTTATTTTGAGTTTATTTTAGCTTGTCACCATGCATTCTACGATGACTAGCTGAGTGGAGTGCATGCGAATGGCTAGCTGAGTGCATGGTGACTGACAGACAAATGCATTGCACCGCACATGTCAGCAGCGGAGCAACCCATGTCCTTCCTTTTGTCAAAAAAAAAAAAAAAAAAAAACCCATGTACTTCCAAACGATGACAGTAGCAGCGGGGCAACTCATGCGTGGAGGGAAGGGATCGGGTGGTGCACGGGGTTGTACCCAATCCACGCTTGGGTGTCATTACAGGTGTAATCCACACACTTGCAGCCAAACGAAGCCTAAGTGGGTAGAGCTGGAAGAGTTTGATGATTTCTTCACGCTGCAGGTGGACAGTCTGCCTAGCCGCCATCTGCTAGACCGCGCTCCCCGCCGGTGTACCCTTTTAGTACGTAGGGGCACCCTCCGCGCCACTGCACAATTAAGCTGTTCTCCTTGCTATATATTGTTATGAGGATGCATATTGTCACATTGTTACATTGTTTTCTGAATAATAATGAGTATTTATTGTTCTTCACTGAATGGAAAAAGGCGCCCCCACATAAACCCACATTTGTGAGTTAGTTTCAGTCACAGAGTTAGTTTAGGCATTAAGAGGAAAGTCGATTAGCATATAGAAAAGCCACATTTGCGTGAACAACTCTTGTGCAGTTCAACGGCCTGGCATGGCTCTCGGCCTAGGCCCTAGATTGGTGTCACTGTAGGATCCTCCCATCCCATGCACAGCTAGCGCCCACGGGTACGGTTCACCACGCGAAGCTTAATTGTGCGCGTTCTCTGGACGGCCGACGGCGGTGAGGATGCGGGTTCAGCACATAAAGAGTAAGTCATGATTTAGAGTTCACAAACTGGTGGAAACTGCATTTTTTTATTACTAATTAAAAAGCATGGTTCCACTGCAAGTGCTATAAATTTGATTGATTGCCTATTTAGGAGAACTTTCTGTTCCTTCCAATTTGTAGAATGTCAAGCAAGTATGGAGGCTACTCACCATTTTGGATCAATTTGCAAAATACAACCGGGCTCCAGATCAATTACTCCAAAAGTACTGCAGTGCCGATTTACATGGACCAGGAAACAACTCAAGCTTTGCATCTCGGCTCTTGGATGCCGGGAAGAAGGATTATTAATTCCCACAAACATACCTAGGGCTGCCATTGTCCAACACAAAGCTGCGACTTAGTGCTTTCGCCCCACAGATCGCAAAGACAGACAAGTACTTGGCCGGATGGCAATCAGGTCTGCTCAATCACATGCGGAGAGCCACTTTGGTAAACTCGGTTTTGGACAGTCAACTTGTTTATGCGATGTGTGCCCTTGCCATTCCACCATCATGATGTATGGCACGGTGATGACTCAATGGCAGAAAGATTTCCAGAGCTTTATACTCACTGCAAAATACTAAAAGAGATGACAGTTAGCCAGGCCGCTGGAGGTGAGCTTCAGAATAGCATGGTAAACCGATGCACTGCAATAGCCGCTCTCCAACTCACTGAGGCCACCAATACCATTGCCCAGCAGCAACTCAGTGATGCAAGGGGATCGTCGGCAGAGCCCGCTACTCAAACAAAATGGTGACCTTGATACTTCACTCCTTTTCCCAGAATGTGACGTCTGTTGGGGTTAATCCAGCTCATGCACATGCCAAGTCATTAGTTGGATGGAGTCTAGTCAGCAGGAGGAGGCGTGAACGTGAAGTTTGAAAGAGCCTGGAGGTGGTTGTGCGCGGTGAGCGCGCCCACGACGTCGTCGTGTTAGTGCAGTTGCATTGTGCACGACTTGTATCAGTGTGTGTGCAGTTTTTCATTTGCTAAGCTTGTGTTGTAAAGGCTGGAGTATAAAGCCTGTAGCTTAAGCTAGTTTGCAGTTTTTCATTTGCTAAGCTTGTGTTGTAAAAGCTGGAGTATAAAGCCTGTAGCTTAAGCTAGTTTGCAGTTGATTCGGTGTGTGTAATCGTGCGGAGAGCACAACTCAATTCGAAGTGAAAAGGGGCACTGTCATCCCTATCGACAGTTGCCGGGTTGGGGTACACACCGTGTTCATCTCGTGTTCATACTTTCTGTGTTCGTGTTCTAGGCTAGACAGCGATCCAAGCTAGTGAATTATCGATCCTTAGTCCCTACAACGTCTGTCATGGAGCTGAGACTGTCTGCACCTGGGGACGGTACCCGGTACTGGAGGATCCTTTACCCGTAAATTTTGCTGCAGCGGCTACTGGAAACACGTACGCTGCGCTCCCGGACGCCGCCTGTTCCTGGATTGCCAGCGTCTCTGCGTTCCTCCTCCAGGGAGGACTGGGATCGCATGCAGTGGCTACTATCACTGCAAGTTAAACAGTGGCAGATCACAGCACTCCAAAGGAGCACCGATGGCTAGGATGTTGAGCTCCTTTTCTCTCTGTGTGAAGGGAAAAATGCTAGTATACTATTTGAGTCGCCAAAGGTGCAAACTTAAATACAAAAAATTATTAAAAAAAAGATACCACTAAATATATCTAGAACCACTAAATCAAAAAAAAAAAAATGATAATAATTTTTCAACTGCGTAGGTGAAAATAAAATTATTTTTTTCCCATGTGATTTTACCTAAAGTCATTCAGACAGAATAATTTTTAAAAAATCGTTCAATGAGTTAATAACTTCGTATTACTAGCAAACATGTCTAGAACACGGCTGCGTCGGCTCCTCAGCAGAACGCGATAGCATGGCTTGTTTAGTCACATGCAAAGTTGCTAGTTTTTTCACTCCCTTCATCACATTAATTTTTGTACACATAAATGAAACAAGTAAATGTAGGTAAAAAAAACTAATTGCACAGTTTGGTTGTAAATCACGAGACGAATCTTTTAAGCTTAGTTAATCCATAATTGAACAATATTTTACCAAATAAAAACGAAAAAGTTACTATTAATCAAGTTGCAAAAAGTTACAATCTAAACAAGGCCGAGCGACATCGTTGCACATGAGACTGAGCAACGACACTTGTGCACGTGGGACGAGAACAGCAGCTGTGTAGTGTGTGGGGGCGATAGTGCAAGATAAAAACAATAACGAACAGGATGTGATGCAATGGCGTGGAAGAGTGGACACTTTTTTTATAAGGGCCACTCAGGTGGAGAGATGTGAGTTGAGCTTTTACACAATCGAGCGACTTTTTCAAACTGAATGAAAAAAAATCGTGACGTGATTTTGGCTCTTTAATATTTTTTGAGATTTAGTGGTTCTGGTATATTTTTGTATTTTTCAACATGTATGCTCTGTTGTGGTATATTTCCGTAATTTTCATACTTTTGAGTTTAGCAGTGTCGGTGACCCACAAAAATAGCGCCAAGTCTATTCTGCTTGAAGGCTCTTTTCCCTCGAAAAAGAGAAACTGATAGCACATAAGAGAGAAAAAAATGAGAGAGAAAAGGAGCTCAAATCGTAGCCATCCGTGCTCCATTGGATGGCTAAGATGCTGCTACTTTTTTTTTTGACAGAAAACAACTCATATATTAATATAAAGCAGCAGCCTTACACATAGGCCCCCGGAAAGGACCGAATTACAGAAAGGACCTTTAGATCTACATCTAGAAACCACCGTCGGCGGGTAGGTCGCCGGGCGAAGCTGCAAATGGCGGCCCCGAGGGCGCCAGAAGTTGCGTGTGATGCGGAGGGGCTTCACGGCGGAAGCTTGTAGTGGTCGACGGCAGCGCCACGCCGAAGTTATCGCCGACGTCCCAAAGATGAGGAAGAAAGCGGCATCGGCGGGTAAATGGTCGTTTGTCGCCGGAGCCGGGGGAGGCTCACTACCCGGATGGTGGCGCGGGTTCTTTCCAAGAAGCGGTAGGGATCAAGACGAACTGCTTGAAGGGTGGAGGTGAGGGAGAGGACGGTGAGGGGATGGGAAAGCGGCGGCGATGGAAAGGATGGATGCGGATCTCGGTGTAGGCGGAAGGGGAGAAAGATGGAGTGGATGAGACGGGATCTGCAGGGGGAGCAGCGGTAGGAACTTTATTTGTCAAACTCACTGGGCATGGAAACCACCGCCGACGAGGTAGACCACCATCACGGCGGCGATGACGACGGCGGCGATTGGAAGAGCCCGGCGGAGACTAGCCAAACATAGGCAAAATAAAGTAGTAAAAAGTACTAAAACTAGGAAACGGAAGGGGGACGGACCCCCCACCCTCATCGCCGGCGAAGGCGCCGGAGAGGGCGGGTAGGGGCGGCGGCGGTGGCGGCGGTGGAGGTGGTCGAGAGGGAGGAAGAGGAAAGGCATTTCGCCACTACCACAAAGGGAGAGTCGGTCCTAATCTTGCAGTAGTAATAGGTACTGCCGCGGGATCCCAGTCGAGGGAGGAGCCAGCGTGGCAAATCCCAACTACCCGCTCGCCTCGCGCCCATCCGTCGCCGCCCCCTCCGAAGTCTCGTCTTCTCTCCTGGGCTCGCCTCCTCCATGGCCCACATAGGGTCCGTTGGATTTCAAAGAACGGCTGCGATGAGTGACTGCTGAGAGCTGTAGTCCTGGCGAATTCAGAGGATCTCGCTCCGGGGAGATGATGAGAAGAGTGTGTATGACTTATGGGCCCCACCAATCAGTAGTTGGGATGGAGGATGATTAGAGACCAAAATTTTGACCCAAAATTCTGGAATTTTAGCATTGTAGCGAACTAAAAAGACTGTAGACGTTTAGTTTGTCTGCGTGGTAATATTATCCTACCATGCGGCAACTAGACTCAAAAGAATCGTCTCGCAATGTACATCTAAACTGTGCAATTAGTTTTTTTTACCTACATTTCATACTCCTGGCATGCATCTTTTGGTGTATTTAATGTTTCGATGTGATGAGAAGTTATGGGAATGTAGGAAATTTTGGAGAGAAATTTGGCTTCTGAACACGGACGATATAGAGTTTGGATGGATGCGGAACACCGAGTGCAGATACAGCTCATGTCATCTTTGGTTGCGCTGCAGCAACAGAGTTCTGGGAGTCTATTCAGATCACAACTGACCCCTCTTGGACGATACTTAAACTGCAAGAGATCACGGCACCAGTGCATATCCCAGCAAAACACTGCTAAACTTTCTTGTTGCTCTGCTGCTGGCATATTTGGAAGAGGAGGAACAATTTTGTGTTCAGAAACGATCAAACGACAATGTAAGGGGCGCTGATGGCTTGCAAGACTGAGGCTCAGCTCTGGAGAGTGCGTTTACCAAAAAGGACAAAGAAATTGTTGAAAAATGGTGTTCGGTTTTAGTTAACGCAATATAAAAAGCTAAGCCAAAACGTTGTAATATTTTCCAAACATCTGGCTTTTGGAGCCACTTTTAATTTGAATCAGGTGGGGGTTCTCTCCCCTCCCGGCAACTTATAAAAAAAAAAAAAAAAACTCACCATTTTGGAGGAACCTCTTTTTTTGCTGAATCGTTTCAAAGGTAGAACATCAAATATGACCTACTTGGTTGTCACATTATTATGTATATACAAGAAACCTAGAGCATTGAAGCTTCCTTGATAGAACATTCCTATATGGAAAGTCACAGTTTGAAAAGTAGAACATTAAAGTTTGATGGTGACAACTTTGAAATGCAGTATTGAATATAATTCTATAGAACTATTATTTTTTTTTCAAATGAAAAATTAATATATATATATATAGCATTCTTTAGAATAGTTACTACTATATAGTAGTCTGTGTCATTCTTTTTTTTTTGATAGAAAATTTATTCAATATGGAAACTTGATTGACCGTTACAGAGTATTTTTCTTAATGTAGGTATGATTCCAGTTCAGGCAAACAGGAATGTGCATGCAAACAGTCATCAATTTTCCTTAATGCAGTTCATGCAAACTTTTGATGGAACATCAATTGAGAATTTCTCTAACGTAAGAAACATGTATATTCAACTAAAGCTAAATCTTAACTACATTTTTTATTTAACTTCTGAATTTACTTTGTAATGATCTTTAAAATTGAAAAATATATTTTTGCTTCTCCTAGAAATGTGCTTAGGCTGACATAATTCTTTTTTTCTGGTCAATCATTTCTCAAGTAGATGTTCATTGCGATCATCACTTGAGTCAAGAAACATTCAGATAGCTGTCATGAGTCGATTAGCGAAGAACTTTAGTCAAGAAATAATTCAGATACATTTGAAGAACATATTACTGAAGAAATTGAAATGCCATTGTTTTTTAACAAGTTTCATTGTCCGACAACTCTAGATGTGGTTATACATTTTTACTTTTTTCACTTCCTCTTTTGCCATTTTTTTTTTTTTCTTGAAGCAATGTTTGCCCATTTTATTTTAACTAGCAAAAATGCTCGTCGCGTTGCAACGGGTTAGGCTCGATAACTGGATGATTTGGAGTTTGAAAATTCAACGATCCGGCATCTTATAATCAGACGTTTATTTCATGCCTTGAAACACGTTGTTCTAACACATTAAACATGACCATGTTTGGCTGGTGGTTTCTAGAGCTGATAAGCCGACCGATGCTAGTTGTCAAAAACTGCACCTATCAGAGTGTATGATCTTGTTTTTACCTTTATATGAGATCCAATGTGTAAAAAAAAGTAACCATCACAATGCATTTTTCCACTGCTCTAAGAGCACCACACAAGCCACCGGCAGCACTGTGATTGAAAAACAATAAAGACGAAAAGAAAAGCTTCTCGTCCACTCTGTTTCTTTCCACCACATCGTTATCTTCCCCGTCGGCCTCTGCCATAGCCGTCGGCCGTTAGGCTAGTGCTCGGTTGTCCCGATTCCTGTCCAATGGCATGCGGTGGCTTGTTGTGGTGTCCTCTCACGCATCTCAGTCGTTTCTTGCAGGGTTTGAAATAAAAACCGCTATGTATTTCAAGATTCACACGCATCATATTAAACCGATAGAAGGAAACAATAGAACCCAAATTAACGACAAAAAAAAAGAGATTGACATGCATCGAGATTAACCAACAACCGATTCATTAACAAACTAACTACAAAACCAAATGTATGTATCTTACACATCCACACAAATCGGACAATAGATAAATTAACATAAAAAGAACCTAGGCCGCCTTCTTGGCCTTCTTGACCGCCAGCTTGGCGGCTTCCTAGCGGCGCCTTCCTAGCCTCCTCCTCCATCTCCTCCGGTTTGGCGCTATCCCCTCGGCGGATATCGGCCGGGGAGTCGATCCGGAGGGCGTAGAAGTTGGCCTTCTCCTCGAGGGGCAGATTCACCTTTGGCGTGCCAACATCGTCGGTCGCCGTTGAGCTTGTTGAGGGCGGCGCGGAGGCGCTTCACAAATAACTTCATCTCCTCCCGGGTGGCGGCCATGTCGATCGTCGTCGGCGGCGTATCCGCTTTCCCCGTGGAAAGAGGGTACGAAAAGAGAAGATAGTGTTGGACACCGATCGAAGGGGGGAGTATAGATAGTGGAGTTTACCGGCCCAAAAGATGGTTCCACGGAAAAAACGTTAACCGCGGCCGCTGCGACCAATGGTCGTCTCCTCGGCACTCAACAGCGACTGCGTTTTCCAAGGCACCCACAACCGGATGTTAATAGAATGTTTTGCATGTATTTAATTTTAACCGCACTTGAACTGGAAACAAGACAGAGCATGTGACGGGGAGCAAACACACAACTTTAATATATAAATAATATTTCATATATTTACACAATATATTAAAACAAAAAATAGAAAATACAAGATATATAGATTAAAAAGAGGAGGTGGCAGCCGGCCTAGTCCTCCTCCCCGCTCCTCCCTGTCGTCCTTCCTTCGCGGCCTTCTTAGCCCCTAAGGCCTCCAAGAGGATCTTGGCCAAGGCAACCACTTTCGGGGCATAGTGGTTGATCTTCTCCCCCAACGGTGTTTAACCGTTGGAAGACGATGGTCATCCGCAAGCTCCTTGAGCAGAAAGAAGGCCTCCTTGAGACGATCGAGGGTGAAATCCCTCTCTTGCGCCTGTCACATGAGAGAGTTATCGAATTGGCTACCGCCTCTAGCCTTTCCGCCAGCGTCCAATGGTTCTAGGTTGGGGAGGGCGGGGCGTAGTTGTCAAAGTCGTCGTCAAAGTCGGCCGCCGCTTCGACCTCGTCGGCGGCCACCGGCGCCTCCACCTCCACCTCCACCCTTGGGCGCTGGTTCGCTCCGGAGCCCTCCACATCACCCCCCCCGTGTGCACTTGTTCGTTCCTGACATGGTTTCTAAGTGTGCCTGGATTAAGGTATAATCGATCAAAGGGATGATCAGCTACATGATCAGAGGGCTGGTTAAATAGTGAATTAGTCGGGCCTCTCCACTTCCCCACGAACAGTGCTTGAATTCGCATGACCACCGATTGCATTTCCAATGGCTCCTTCGAATTCCTCGGGGCACTGCGTTTCCCCGTAACGGCGGCCGAATTCAGAGTGTGTTTCTATGGCGGGCGACCAACAGTGTCTCCACCTTCATTGATCATTGTCGGGTCCACACATGAACCGGCCGGTGATTAACAAAACGGTGAAACAAATAGTTATATCTGTGAAAATCGATTTGTTGAAATCATTAATTTTATCTCAGCGTTAAGGCTTTAGAGTTCAACTAACCCGTTAAGCACGCCACGCATACCTCCGTACTATAAATTTTCATTTCAGTAGATAAAATGCACGCCCAACGTAGGTATAGGCTGCTGTGTGTTTAGTCATAGGTCATGGCCTTTGTCTTGTGATACGTCATGGCTGCATCCTTGAGAATCGTGTTGCTCTAGTATTCACTACCGGCTCCACTTAATTAAACCGACAATGTCTCGCTTCCGATGAGAAAAGGCAGGCACCTGCCGCTTTGTGTCAACGGGTTATATCAATATCAATAATAACACTGCCGGGTGCACTTTGAGACCTAGTAGTGCTCATGTATATCACCGTCGGTGGTAACTATGCGGTAGTGGTATGGAGTATCATTGCCGGGTTAAAACCGAGAACTGACGGTGTTTTGCATTGTCAAGGGCTTAACAATGCGCCATGACGGCCCGACCACCTGCGCCATTGCGAGGTAGAGCACTGCTGGCACGTTCTCCGCACCACCCGCCACGGGTGCTTGGTTTATGCGGTGCCAATTACCCTAAGCAGTGATCGTTCATATCACTACCGGGGTGCATGGAAACCGGTAGTGATCGGTCATTACCACGGCCACGAACTACCACGACATCCGGCCTATAAAAACGGCTAGTGTGGCCCTTGGTTTTGCAAATTAGTTCTCATGGTCCTCTTTTTCGATACTCTTGTTTTTGTTTCTTGTTCTTCTTCCTCAATCTTCTTTGCTACTCTCCACATACATATGTATGGTCTCTCTATGGGAGAAAGCCCTCCACGTACAGATATCATTCTTATGCATCTTAGTCCACCAAAATGGTTCACACAAAAGGTGCTAGAAGAGTCTTATTGAGGATTGAGCAAAATGAAGGTTAGAACCGGCTGTGAGGTTCACGGAGCCATCCAGTTACGTGTGCTCGAGAGAGTGGATTCGGATTTACATGTCCATGAGAGGCATGGCATCCTCGGAGAACATCATAGCCATCTATGAAAATCTCCTTCAATCTATGAAAATCTCCTTCGATGATCAAAAAGAGATTTTCATAGATTGATATGATCTTCTCCTAAGGATGCCTATGCGGGCTATCTTTTGGACTAAACCACGCCTTGGCTAAGCAAAGAAAATTTGCTTGGCATGTCTCCTCCGCCTTGCTGTGGGTAGATAAATGTAAATCCAGTCATGCCCTCCTTGTAGATCGAGCACAAGAAACCTCAAAGAACACCAATGGAACCTCAAGCTCGGCACCGATGGGTATTCAAAATCCCATCGGCATTTCATTGGCAAGAATCACATAACCTTCGGCGTTTTTTTTTTATTTTAAATGTGTTTGTACACTTTGATCATAACATTGATCTATTCGTGGAAAAGTCTTTATTATCATATATATGTAAGTTTTTTTCAGGTCTTTGTTATCATATATGTAATCGGATATTGTAGTTATGTTTTACTTTGCTCCTCTCTCTATATATAATAAAAGTATTGTTCTTTTCAATGAATGTTTGCATTTATATATGATACGGGTGTAGTTCTTATTTTTTTCGATGCACTTCTTACTTTTCATGGACCAACATAAATATATAAATGCCCTGTACTATACTAACCAAAAAGTTGGTAAACATCATTGAAACACACAACTTCGGGGAAAAAGAAAGGTCCTGTAATTAATCTCACGGCGGCGTGAAAAGAGATTACACCGTCGGTTTGAAATATATCACTACTTGGGTGTTAATAGAGCACCGGCAAAGGAAAGAGACTACACTACCGGTTTGAAAATAAGAAAACCGATAGTGATAGGTGGCAACAATGTCTCTATCACCGTGAGCGGTGGTAGGTGGAAACAATGTCGATCACCGTCGGGTCAGCCCGACGTTTAGACCCGTAGTGAACCTTTAATGTAACACCGCCAAAAGTAATGCGCAACCGCAATGATTAACTATAGATATGGGCGCGAGGTGAAAATTTCATAAGTCATTTGAACCCCCGCGCCATTCGCTCCAGGCTTGACGATATATATTGGGGGGCGCGGGCGAGCTGAAATTTTCCCAGTCATTTCAACCCCGCGCCATTCGTTTCCCACCAGGCGTTGCCGACGGAGCCCCACCACGACACCCGCCGCAGCCGCCCCCCGCCCCTCTGGCGCCCCCCATTCTCTTCTTCTCCGGCGTCCCCAACACCGTGCCGGCGTCCTGCGCCCTTCCACGGTGAGAACTAATTAGCCATTTTAGTTCTTCGAGATTTTACCTATGAGAATGAGACCTAATTCATCGTTGTTCTTGCCTCGCCTACGCCCGCTTGTTCTTCCTCCACTTCAATAGGAGACCGCCGCTATACCGCACTGCCGTCTACAGCCTCACGCCGTCCCTCTCTTGGCCTGACGCCGTACCGCCGCGACCTCGAGCTCCCCGATTCCGCCAGAGCAACGCCCTGTCCGTGCCCTCTGCTTCCTTCTAGGACGCTTGCGACTCAGCGCCGCCCGAGGCAAGATAGGAGCGTCGCGGACCACACGGAAGCTCGGTGAGTGTGTCGGTCATCGTCTTTTGAGTTGTTCGTTGAAATGCCCGTGTTGATAACTCCAACATGTTATTTCCTTTTTCTATTTAGATTTTGCTTTCAAACAGTTCAGGATCCTTATATAGTAGCAAATGTTTTTTGGTCTATGGTGAACAAATTAGATTTAAACATTATGGTCATTTACAAAGATGATTGAAGACATACTAATGCTCGAAGTGTGATTCAAATGAGATAGATGTTGAAATTCATGAGTGTTGGTATTTGATAAGCCTACAGAAATATTTATAGTTTGTATAATCCATAGTTTAACGGATACCGGTGAACACTTCACCCGGAGAGGGTTTTAATATCGAATCCACGGGGAGAATGATGTGAGGATAACTAAGGCATATAACTAATCCCCGAAAGGCAATCAAGGACTTGAGAGGATAAAGAGGTAAGAAGATTCCCACGGTTGTCTAGTTCTTACACTTGTAGCGATGTTGATATTGTCTTAAGGGGCGTACTCAAAGGAAAACATGGACGAAACATGCAATCCTCCAAAGAATGGTCCCGCTTGGCCTATCCAATGGGATGTGGACTCCAAAGGAATCATTGGTACTGTCACTACCACGAACTACCACGCTCCTAAGGTATGGTGCATTCATTCACAAGCAACCACGGTCTAAGCACCATGCCTAAACCTAAGCATACTCCTCTAATCTATAGATTCCCATAGATTAAAGTACTCAAATAAGAGTTATGAACAATAACAACATTTACTTACGTAAATAAGAAGTTGATCCACCATAAAAGTCTCGTGGATCAAGTGCCATGAGGCCTTTGATCCCGGAGGTACAAGCATAGAGGAGTCACCGACAGTCCGGTGGTTCCCCTTCTTCTCCTCCACCCACTCTTTTTAGCTCTCAAGACTAGATCTAGTCACTCTCTTGGGGGTACTACAGATCTAATCTATCAACATGATGCTTTGCTCTTCAACTCACTCTAGGGCTTCTAGTTCTACATGGTGTTCTAATCTAGATTGGAACTAAAGAGGAGAGGTCGCCCTCGGCTGTTGAGTATTGAGTTGAATAATGAATTAGGGTTTCACCACCCTCGGGGTCGTGGGTTCTTCTTATATAGCCCTTGGCGATGAACGATGACCATTGGATCAAACCGACCTTCAATAACGGTATAGATACAACCTCAATGTCGGTAACAAACCGACATAGAAATCTGAGGCTGATTGGTGGGACTAGCATGGCGGTCGCCGTGGATTTTTAGGGCGGCCGCCAGGGTCCTGTGGCACAACCGTGTCAGGTTTCTCTTGGTGCCTTCTAGTATCTTATAGGGTGTTTTAGTCCATATTTTGGGTTGAGTTACTTCACGGTCAAGTCTTGTCATCATATGGGATGTAAACTCTTAGGTTTCTCACCATTCTTATCTGCTTTTATCACGCTTGATTCCTGAAAAGATATAAATCACCAAAGCTCGTGGAATTATGTTAGTAAAGCCCCTATACTTATGTTGATATTCATTTTAAGCCCTTATTCATGTTTAGTTGACTAGTAATATTATGCTATAACACAAAAAACAATGATATTCATTTTAAGCCCTTATTCATGGTTAGTTGGTAGGGTGCCAAAATCTTACTTGTACAACATTTCTAAATGACATAGCATTAACATCCTATTTTGGTTGAAAGTATAGGCAAACCATGGCATGGTATGTAGTGCATGTTGGTCACGTGCGAGGGATCTATCAAAGCAGGCGAATGTTATTAGTTTGAGAAAAGCAGGATCGGTTTGATAGGATTTAGTGGGTTACTCACCAAACACGATTGCTATATCATAGGATAAATACATAAAGAGTCGATATTATACCAAACACTAGCCGTTGTAACATGATGAATTTGAGAAAGCAACATCGGTTTGATAGGAGGAAAATAATGATTTTTAAGTGTAAAGAAACCTCGAGTCCTTATTGAGCTAACATCACCGTGGCCCCATCCATCCTTTGCCATCACTTAGATTAGATCTAGTGTTGCATTGGAATAGATGGTCCCCAACGGTCTTTGCAAAAATCCAGGATGAGAAATGCTTTTCCCAATTTGTACCACCAGTATTTGCAAAATCGAAGCAAATCAAGGTGTGAATACTGATCAAACACATGCATCTCAATTGGTGCCCCGCCTTTTTTTATATCCGATGGCTGTCTTTTAATTGAAAATGAGAAAGAACGAATTTAATGGACGACATGGAATATGCTTAATCTTCCACTGTTAGCCATCACCTCGAGTTAGGGGTTGATTGGTACCTAGCCACCATATACCTTACACCCATGCATGTGTATATTCCTTACACCCTTCCATGTGTATATTTCTTACACCCTTGCATGCATATATTCCTTACACCCTTGCTTCACCACATGCCAAACCTTGGTGGGGCACCAAACAACCATCCTAACCCAATTGTTCTTTGAGCAAAGGGTTGATATAAGCATATTTGATTACTTGACATAAATAGAAAGTTAGGTAGAAGAAGTAGTGTTCACATAAAGGCAACCATCTCATTATCACATTCACTAAACTATATACGCATTGGCCAATAACAGTCTACTCAAATTAGAAACTACCAAATCAAGAGCCATCTACTCGAAATCATTATGCATCATGGCCAATAACAAATTACTCAAATTAGAAACTACCAAATCACTAGCCATCTAATGAAATCATTATGCACCATTAGCCAATAACAGTCTACTCAAATTAGAAACTACCAAAACCAGTAGCCATCTCATGAAATCATTATGCATCATTGGCCAATAACAGTCTACTCAAATTAGAAACTATTGTTATGCATCATTAGCCAATAACAGTCTACTCAAATTAGAAACTACCAAATCAAGTAGCCATCTACGAAATCATTATGCATCATTGGCCAATAATAGGTCTACTCAAATTAGAAACTACCAAATCAGTAGCCATCTACTGAAATCATTATGCATCTAGATTCTACAAAATCAAGTTAGGACCAGCTCTGGATTACAAATGAACAAATCTAGACTCTACAAATGAACTAATCTAGATTCTAAAATCTCTTACCTCCTATGCCTGCAAGGCGTCGGGGAGTTGCTTTCGCCGATGGCAAGCTAGAGCCGGTGTGAAGCCTAGGGAGTTGGCGACACGGTGAGTGCCGTCACGCCTCACGTTGCGGCACAAGTCCGTGTTGCCCTCGGCACTCCCGCATATGAGTAGCATGTCCAACGGCGACGACGAGTCCTCCATGCTCGCCTTGGCCTTGGCCTTGCTTTCGCGGAAGCCGCGCCCGGTGCCCTTGCCCTTGCTCGCGGAAGGCGCGCCCTTGCTCTTCTTCTTGCTCCCCGACGGCGCCGTCTTCTTGCTCCACGCCGTAGCCCTCTTCCCCTTCGACTCGGGTTGGGGGTTTTTACCCCGGCCCCGCAATCTTCCACCTGGAGAGCCCGCCACTGCACGCTCTAGCCACCCCACGGCTCGCTTTGGTGCTCCGCACGCGGCCGCCTTCTTCTTGAGGCCGACGGCTTCTTGGAGGTGGAGGCCATGGTAGACGGATGTCCGGTAGGGGGTGAGGTCCCGCAGACCACTTCCCGTCGCCCCGGGGTCCCGACGGTAGACCTTCGCCTCGGGAGCAACCATGGACGCCGACGGGGGGCCGGGGAGTGGGTGGTGGCGGCGGCGGCGGTGGCGGTGAAAACCCTAGGAGAGAGCGAGAGCAGGTGAATCGAGAGGAGGGGGAGTGATTCGAGTGAATGTGACGGTGGGGTGAAAGGGGTGAAATGCAACGCGGTGAATAAGGATAGAGTAATCCCGACAAACGGGCCCACGGTCAACCAACTTTTTATCAATTTTCTAGAAATTATACTAGATTCACGTTGAATCTTCCCTCCTATCGCGATGGTCAAGGCGCCCCCGATCCCAGGGGTCCTGGGTTCGAGTCCCCATAGCGCTTCCCGCTTTTTTTGACGTGGCAGCGCAAACATGTCACAAAACGCTGAAAATTGGCGTCATAAAACACCACAGCCGCATGGTTGCCCTGCCACTACAATATGTGACGAAAGGGTGTAGTATAATGTGACGCACATTTTACTCGCGTCATAAATAGTTGTGGTGCTTAGATATTGTGACGAGGCTTATTTTTTCGTCATATTATGGCTCATTATATGACGTATTTTAGCCCCGTCATTAGGATTTTTGTCATAGAAGATCATGTTTCTTGTAGTGCACCTTGGTCACATGACTTCATGTAATGTCTCATTGCAACAATCCCCTTCATTACATCATCTCATGTGAAATAATTCTACCGTGTATCATCTCATTCACACATTATTAGTTCACCTAATGTTATCACTCAATTATCAAAACAACAAGGGACCTTTCATATCCACGTCGTCATCACCCTCGAGCTCCGCCTTCACGCCGCACCTGCCAGGGCTCGCCACGCGTTGAGGATTGAAAGTTTTGAGCCTGCGCGCTGTCGCTGTCCTTATATGAGCTCGTTCGATTCAACTCCAATCCAATTGGTGCCTTTGATCTGGTCTGATTTGGGATTCATCTTGCCTCTTTATTTTATTTTGGTCTCGATTTGTTTATGGCTGTGATTTTGTCAGGACTTTGACAAGGCTCTAGAGTTTGTTATGGTTGTGATATTGAAGTCGAATCCAATACGTGGTGATCGTTTCCATCGGAAACAATTTTTTTGCAATTATAATGTGGATGAGGCTCGAGTCTGGCAGCCAAGGGCAGCCGAAGAGGGGGAGGGGGAGGCTGGACGAACCGGAAATTTTCATGCATTATTAGTAGGTATATAGAAGATACTAGACTTGTATAAATTATTTTGAGTAACACTTAAATAGTGTAGTTTTTTAAATAAAATATATTCGGTAACATGTGTTTTTTTCTTCTTTAGAATTTTTAGATTTTGTATGAAATTGTCTATAACATTTTCAATATCCACGCCAAAACAATCTAAACATCAAAGAAATTGCAATTCTGCTTGGTGCCAGACCTGGAACGGAAGGAATTTATGATTTTTTTTTTTTTTTTGTCGAACCTCGCATTTTACATTTTTGAATTCAATGAAAAGTCGAAGAAACAGTCAAAAGGTCCAACAATGTTGCTTTCTGACTGAGAACAGTCAGGGAGAAGGAACAGGAACGAAGGAAAAATCAGCTGCCCCTTCTGTCGCACCTTGTCGGACGATACCTGTTATCCGACCTGGGCAGACAGCAGCACCCCCGCCAATCAGGGTGCCTAGCAGACGCCTCGCGAAGGAGCTGGCGTCGAAGGCCTCCAGGTCCGCGACATGCTCCCCGGTGCCGATGAATATGACGGGGGGGCTTTTCGTAGCTGCGACCACGCTGAGCGCGCCGGCGCCGTTGGTGTGGGCGTCCATCTTGGTGACGATGACGGCGCCAACCCCAACCGAGGCGAATGCCAGCACCTGGTCGAACGCGGCCTTGCCTATGCTGGCGTCCATGACCAGCACCACCAGGTCCGGCCGGGTGGCCTGCCGCATCTCCTCCAGGAGAGGGAGAGCGGCCTCCCCGCTCGTGTCCACGACGATGAGGTCGCAGCCATCCTGTCTCCTGAACCTGTCGACGACCTTATTGACGGGTTCCGACTCCGTGTAGGATCCGTAGAAAGGGATGCCGGCGCTCTGCCTCAGCTGGTCCAGCTGGTCGCCGGCCCGGAAGGTGTCGTCGGCGCACACCAGCGCGGGGCTGAACCCCTTCCGGCGGTGGTAGTCTGCATACTTGACGCAGGTGGTGATCTTGCCGGAGCCCTCAAGGCCGACCAACATGACCACGCTGGCTGGCTTCTTGCCTCTTGTTGGGGCCAAGGATGAGTTGCCCCCGGCAGGCCCTGGGTCCAGCATCCTGCGCAGCTCGGCCTCGACGGCCTGCTTGATGGCGTGGTACCTGCTGTCAGTGCCCAGGGACTGGCGGCTGACGGCGCTCCGGATGCTGGTCTGCACGGCCCAGACGGTCTCGAAGCGGACGTCGGCCAGAAGAAGCGCTCGCGAGACGTCGTTCAGGCAGTCGGCCAGCACCTTGTCGTCCACCACCGGCGCACTAAACACCCGCGCCAGCGCGCTGATGAGGCTCCCGGCCAGTTGTGCCAACGCCATCTCGGTCGAGATCGAGATCGAGATCGAGATCGGGATCGGGGGGTCAGGTCACGGACGGGTCGATCGATCCGCCGCCTCCGTCCGAGCGATCTTTTGATGATGATGGACCTATGGATAATGGATGGATCGGTGCAACACAACACGAGATATATATTGTGGCTTGCGACGTGTTCGCGTCGGATCCGACTGACGGCTCGGCTAATCTGTACTGTTCGAGTCCACGTCGAATACCTCACTGGAAAAGACTCGGCTGATCTGTGTCCGTGTCGTAACGTGTTGCCAGGGGATTTTTTTATATAATATTTTTTAATGAATAGTAGTAATTATTACAAATATAGTAACTGGAGTGGTAGAATTGACAATCTAAATCACAGCATCCTGTCGCCTGAAGCTAAGAAACATACGAACTTGCTGCTCATATATATATATAATATAAATAAATATATATCATGCCTCTTCCATATACTCCTATTTCAAAAATATGCAATTATGGAAGCGTGTCAGTTAGTTAGGTCAACTTTGACCAAATTTATAGAAAAATATATTAATATTAATATTTATGTTTTGAAATTAATTTATAATGAAAACGTATTTCATTACTAATCTCACGGTACTTATTTTGTCCCATAAGTGCTAATATTTTTTCATATAATTATAGTCAAAGTTTGCAATGTTTGGCTCCTCGGATGTGAGAATTGCATGCTTTCTAGAACAGTGAGTAACTTCTTAGCTCCAAATGCGACAAAGGCACCGGACTTACTTGTTTTGCGCTACTATCATGGAAAATGTCATGAACCAAAGGAGCACCGCCCGAAGAAGAAGGGCCCAACAAGGGGAGCCTAAAGCGCCCGACTAGGGCCCAAGGCCCCTGGCGCGCTGCGCCCTCTGGCGGCCGCTGCCCGGCGTCCGCCGTAAACACGCTTCGTCGGTTGCTTCGCGATTAAATAAGGAATATTTAGGGAATAAAGATAAGAATAAAATTGGGAATAAATAGATTGCTTGTAAAAGAGGAATTTCAATCTATAAGGAAACCTCTAGATCTTTCTTAGCATTCAAGTCCCCTCGGACTATAAATATAAGGGGTATGTAGCCATTTGAATCTTAAGCGAGAAAAATTAAAGGGGTAGCTCCCCAAACGACTCTTGTCTCTCTCGGACTCTCTCTCTCTAACCCTAAGCCTTGGTGCGCCGCCACCACTAGCGCCGCCGCCCTCGCCCCCCCGCACGCAGCCCTAGGCGCCCCTCCGCCCGTCATCATCGCCACCACCCCGCCGCCCCGCCTCACCACTGCCCGTCCGCGCCACCTCCCTCTCGTCACCGCCCGGGAGCTGCTACATCGTCATCTTCATCATCTTCTACCTCGCCCGCTCTTCATCGGCTGCGTCATCTCACGCCATCACGCCGCCCGTCATTGTCATCACCGCTGCCGCGCCGCCGCCGCCCCGAAGCTATTGCCGACGTCTCAATTCGGCCCAATCTAGCCGGTCTCGGCGGTGGTATCCCGGAGACGGGCCGATTCCCACCACCGATGGCTTCCGGCGACCACCACCCGGCGCATGGGCGATCCGCGTTCATGGAGGAGTTCCAACGAATCTTCGACGACCACGAAGCGGGGCTGTGACGGCCTGCTGGAAAAACAGCAGTCGTCTGGCAGTCGCCGCGGACAACGACAACTCCGTCTTCCACATCCACGACGAACCCGGTGGCCACGCCCCGGCGAAGAACACCGCGAGTCTGCCGGCCAAGCGCTGCCCGACGTGCGCGCCTCCGGCGTCATCTCTACCATCGGCGGCGCCCCGCCATGGGCGCCACCGACGGCGGCGTCGCTCCCACAGCCGCCTCGCCACCCCTCCAAGATCGATGATGCTACAATCAACGAGTCGCCTACCCCAAGGACGCACCAGATTCTTTGCTCAATTCGGATCGGTCGAGGAGGCTACCACCGACGTCCACCAACCGCCGACGAAAAAGCCTACCCAACTAGGCCAACGTCGTGAGGCTCCAACGACAATGCGGATAAGTTCCTATGCCACCAACATCCCCTCTGACATTGGGAACACCAGGAGCATCCACGCAATTGCCATTAAGAGCAACACAACGACATCGTCCGACGTCGCCGCCGACGTCACCAATCTCAACTCCGACATCATCGACGCCGACATCGACAATGCCTCCAAGGGCGCCGCCAACAACATCAGCAATGACCACGGCGTGAGACAACCATGACGCCCTCGGCGATCGGCGACAACACCAACGTCACAATGGGTGACATAACGGCGTCAACCGACGTCGACATCGACGTCGCTGACCCTGACATCCTGGACAACACTGGCGTCGTGAACAACAACGACGACAACACCTTCATCGACTAGGACATCACACGCTCCACGGTCACCCGGCAAGTCCATCCTAATCAACAAGGAGCTTCTACCTCCACCCGGGCTAAACGATGCCACCGGCGTCGTCAACCATGGCGTCTTCGACACCCGGCACCATCGGCGACAACAATGGTGCCCCAAAAGAGGAAACAAATGAACCTCCCCGGCGTCAATGACATCCTCATTGGCGTCGCTACCTACAACGCGTCCTCGGCATCGACAACAACAACAACGACGCCGCTACCATGGGGGCCATGAACGGCAACGACATCCTCAAGGACGTCAACGCCGATGATGACCCCCCTGACGTCGACTACGTCTTCACCACGCCTACCATCGATAATAACTACAAGGGCATGAACAACGACGACCCCCTCGCGGCCAACCTCGACACTGGCAACCACGACGTTCCCCCCATGGGTGCCACGGCCGATGAGAACACCGATGCCCCCGGGTGCCACCAAGGAGGCGGTCGTTCACTGCGCCGACCGGCGGCGATGATCTACTACACCTCTTGGACATCTGCCGACATCAACAATGGTGGAGAACACCACCAATCACGCTGCGATCCAAAGAAAGGCGACACCATCAGCACCACGCAAAGCGGAACATCAGGGTACACCGCTGCCCACCCGACGAGAATGGCACTCCTCTTTCTTTGTCTCCTCTGCATCACCAAGATGGCGCCAAGGGAGAACGAGACGACATACCATGGTGCCCCACTCGTGGTTTTGGGGCGTCCTTCAACGGCGACACCAATAACTATCGCGATGTCGACTACTTCGGCTATGGCGGCCGGGACGACTCGAGCTAAACCGGTGGGCTCCGATGTTCCTCAATGACATCTACGCCCGGTACGACTACGCCAACATACCGTGGGCTGCAATGCACCGGAGGCGCCTATATCGAGCACGAGGAACCAACTCGCCCAAGAGTTCAACGCTTCCATCTCAAGCGGGCCTCGATGTGTGAGCTTCACGGATGACTCGACAAGAGGTACATACCACCCACACCAACCGCCTACCTCGTCGACTTCGTCACTACCCTGCAGGCTCCATCCTTCATCACTGGGCAACACGAATTGGGGACAACCAACCACGCATCACCGGAATCATCAAACTCCAACTAGGAGCAACAACTTGGGCACCACCAATGGAGATTGTCTTCCTCGGCAACCATAGCTACTACGTCAAGGCCTTATCAAAGGTGCTATGGGATGTTCCCCAACCGGCAAAGGTCGGCATCTCCATCTTCGCCTAGCTCATCAACAACGACAACAGTCTCGAAACGACGGCGCGGGACGTCTTTGTCGGCGGGGGAGAAATGTCATGAACCAAAGGAGCACCGCCCGGAGAAGGGCCAACAAGGGGGAGCCTGCCTAAGACCGGGCCTAAGGCCCTAGCCGCGCCCACCTCACTGGCGGCCGCAACCGTCGTGCCGTAAACACGCTTACGTCGGTTGCTTCGCGATTAAGTAAGGAATATTTAGGGAATAAAGATAAGAATAAAATTGGGAATAAATAGATTGCTTGTAAAAGAGGAATTCCAATCTATAAGGAAACCTCTAGATCTTTCTTAGCATTCAAGTCTCCCTCGGACAATAAATACAAAGGGGTATGTAGCCGGTTGAATCTTAAGCGAAAAAATGAAAGGGGTAGCTCCCCAAAGCAGTTCTTGTCTCTCGGGCTCTCTCCCTCTCTCTCTCTAACCCTAGCGGGTGCGCCGCCACCACTAGCGCCCGCTGCCTCCCGCCCCGTCGCACGCGCGCCCTAGGGCACCCTTCCGCCGTGCCAACGCCCGCGCACCGCCCGCGCCGCCACCTCCCCTCTCGTCACCGCCGGAGCTGCTACCGCGTCATCTTCATCATCTTCTACCTCGCGCTCTTCATCGGCCCGGTGTCATCTACGTCATCCACGCCACCGATCATCATCATCACCGCCGGACGCCGCCGCCGCCCCGGGAAGTTGTTGCCGACTTGTCAATTCCGGCCCAATCTAGCCGGTCTCGACGAAAAAATCTCTATGAGTGTCGGGACGAAAATAATCGGCCCATAAGGAAAGTAAGCCCATGAAGGATGGCGCGGCCCAAGGCCCAAGAAGAAGGACTGATGGGAAGACGGCGACGGAGTTGACAACCCAAGACAGCGTTTTGGGCCAAAGAGGTGACTAGGAGAATGAAGGCCGGCCCCGGCCCGCCAGACTTCGCTAAGGAAGACTTAATATCTTTGGAGACTCTCTTGGGCCCCCCCCTTTTTTTAAGCCCAAGGCAGCCCATCTCCGGACACTCATTTGACAAGGCCCAAATTGCTAAATCACCCGGCTAGGCGGGGAGGGCCCGGGGAGAAGCCTCAAAGTAATGAGAATAAGGACCAACGGAATTGTCATGAGTTTAGAGAGCGGGAGAAGACAATCCCTGATAGGCTTATCGAAGCCCATCCATATACGGGCCAAAATCTGCCTCGTACTACGACACCCGGCCGAAGCGACCCGCTTTTACCACAACTTACCCCGCAGGGGCGGAGCCTCGGGGACTAAGTTCCCTCGCCCAGGATCTGGGATCTCTGAAGACAATCCACTTCGCAGAGAACCATGACCCTCGGGCAAGACTTCTCGCCTGGCCCAGGGGATAGGGGACCCGACTGCGGCTCCTGCCTCTCGGGGAAACACCACCTCGGGCGCGTCTTGGGAAGCCAAACCCGATGTGAGGACGGCCGCGTTAAATGCACTTCCACGGGCCCACGATGGCGGGGCAATCGATTGCCTGTCGATTCATATCTCCTCGCATCCCGTTGATGGGACATAAAGGAGCGATTATCACACCGTCACCCCCCACGAGGAAACACAACTTCCTTTGTTCATTTGCTTACGACTTCATTTCCGCGACCGCGAGTCCAGGATCCTCGGGGCGTCGACACCACGCCAAGGCAGGATCGATCATAAAGGGATCAGAGGGTCACCATTTGGCCCTCGGAGACCCTCCCCTCGGGCAACGGACACGAACACGGGGAGACTCCAAGACCGCAGCGTCCACGCCCGGGGCACTCCTTCAGGGAACCCGAGGTCGAGGGCTCGGGCATGGTGCGTCAACGGCCGGATGGTAGACACCGTAGCATTTGTACACGACACGTATTGTATACATTATCTCTCCTTTACACTATAAAAAAGGGAGTAATGCCACAATAGAAGGGATCCCCTCCCACTAGGTTTTCACACTTAGCCAACTCATCCCGGATTGAAGTTCTTCTTCATTCCCCGAAACACCTTGTAACCGCTTTGGTTCTTGTGCACATTTGGTGCGAGTATCTGAAAGGTCACGGCTGCTGGACATAGAGCCCCATGGCTGAACCGGGATAAACCCCTCGTCTTCCAAGCTTCGCACACGCCATCGAGGCGGGGGCGCCGCAGCCTATATATTATTGCGGTACTTGAGATACCCCCTTCTCAAAACACCGAGCGGTTAGCGCGCCAGTGTAGGGGGCCGTGCGAAAGATCACTTCCCAAAAACCTAGATGGCGACATCGCTCACTTTCCCGTCCTACTCATCCGGATCCACGAAGGAGGACGGGAAATGTTGCCGCGATTTGGCGATCTTGAGTTCAAGGGCTACCGGGTCACGACATCCGGGCAATCTCCTTCCGAGCGGATCGGGAAGACAACCGCTCCCAAGCACCAAGGGGGGCGCAACCGACATCATGGATGGCGCCGCCGGAAGAAGCGCAACGCCAACGGCCAGCGTCGGCGCGGTTTCAACTACGACCTCTTCCCGTGCTCGCCGACCAGCGATGATGAGGAGGAGGCGGCTCGCTTCGGCAAAAGCGGCGACCCACGATGGCGCCTCTAGGAGGAGAACGGGGCACGGGGAGCCCACAAGCCCCGCGTGGCGCCCATTCATCCACCGAAGAGGCCTACGCGTAGGCGAAGCGCCCATTACAACAACGCCTCGAGAGATCCATGAAGCATTAGGCACGGCAACCACCACGCTTAGGACGGCTCGACTATGACGCCAGCGACGAACCAAGAGATTCCCGAGGCGCTCGCGCCGATGACGACGCGCCGGCGTGGCGGCTCTCCTCATGCCACTAGTCCGTTGGGACGACTTGTTCGCTAAGCGGGCGAGGATACCCCCACACCAAGGAACGGTCGGCGCCTACTTCCAGCTCCACGATGAGCATTCAGGCTTAGGGTATTGCCCTAGGGCGACTTGCGTTGTAGACTCTGAACTCAGCTTTTTCAATAATGAATATTATGATCCCCTTCGAATGCTATAACGTTGAGCTCGTAGATGGTAATCTTACGACCCGAAGAAAGTGGCGACAACGCGGAAGTACCACCACGGCGGCGCGCCCGCCCGCCACCCGGCGTCGGCTCCGGTCGCGCCCCAGCTTCTGCGATCCCAGCGGGGCAAAATACCACGGTTACAAGACATCGAAGCTAGACTTCAAGACATTTGGCGAGGAAGCACGAAAGTGCGAAGGTTAGAACAAACCATCCGCCAAGAGCGAGCACGACGGAAAGGAACCCACGGCGCCTCAAGCCCCCGTGGCCGTGCCAATACGGAGGTAACTCCACGTCCCCCAGGGTGCCAGCTCCCTTTAACCGCGTACCCGACCTCAATGTAGCCGCAGTACCGCAATGCTTGTTCGAGATGCCCAACCCTCCACCACCAAGGAGAAGATTGCGAGATGGGCTCAAGGAACTTCTTGACAAAGCCACGGCTCAACAAGCCGAAAGCTCGGCTTTCAGAACTACGCGCCTCAAGGCATCGAGCCAATGCGCGAGCCGACAAGCCTCTGCCGAACCCGCCAAACAAAGCCGAGCCCCAAAGCGATCCGTCCGAACGACTAGCCGACAATCGGTCCAACCATGACGCCGGCAACGACTCGAGGAACACACCACGAATCATAGCCCGGTAGAGGGTCGGTCGGGACGGAGCCAACATGATAACCGACAGCTCCCGACCTAAGAAGCGAAATCGAACAGCGCCCGAGGCAATCGTAATGGCGAAGCTGACTCCACGACCCGGGACCACAAGTCTTTACTAGGGAAATCCGAAGGGTGCGCTTCCCTCACGCTTTAGGCCCCGAGCCATATTGAAAAGTACTCGGCGAGACAACGCCCGAGGAGTGCGGCTAGATGATTACGTTTGGCTGCCGATTTGCGGGAGCTCACGGCGACAAGGTCATCATTCGCAATTTGCCCTCTACCTCTCCAAGTCGGCCACGAGCATGGCTCGAACATCTCCCACCTAACCCGATTTCAGGTGGGATGACACGGTAAGGGTCTTTAGAGGAAATTTTCAAGGCACATACCTCGCCACGGAAACTCCCGGGACCTCGGGAATTGCCGCCAAAAGCCGATGAATCCTGGCACCTACATCCGGCGTTTCTCGAAGCAAAGAAACGAGCTCCCGAATGTAACGGACTCCGACGTCATTGGAGCCTTCTGGCGGGCACCACCTGCCGGGAGCTCGTCGATAAATTGGGACGTCGAACCCGACCCGAAGCCAACGACCTGATGGACATTGCCACCAAGTTTGCAAGTGGCGGCGAGGCCATCGGGCACTCTTCGATCAAGTTTCGGGAAAGGGAAGCGCCGGGGAGGGCGGCCGGGGTCAAATCCCCGGCGCAAAAAGAAGAAAAAGAACAAAGGCGACGGGGGCAAGGCTTTGGCGCAAGGTGACTTCGAGGAGGATCTTGTCGCGGCCGTAGACCGAAAGGGGCCTCGGGCCCCCGTGGCAAGTTTGACGACATGCTTAAAAACCCCGCACCAACCACGGTATCACCGTCAAGCATACCTTAGAAGAATGCAAGATCCTCCGCAAGCACTTCAACAAGCTCGGGACAATTCCCGAGGATGAAGAGAAGAAAGAAGAGCCCAAGGTGGAGGGCCGGGAAGATTCCAAGTTCCCAAAGGTCGATAATTGCTTCATGATCTACACGGAGGCGGGGGCGAGCAATATGACTTTACGGCAGAGAAAGAAAGAACGGCGGAGGTCTTTTTCTGCGGGCCAGCCACCCCCCTAAGCTTCGCAAGTGGTCGGATCAGCGATCGCGTTCGACCAAAAAAGATCATCCGCATCATATCCCGAACCCGGGGGCTTACCCATTAGTAGTGGATTTAGTTATCGGTAACACGAGACTAACCAAGGTCCTCATGGATCGGAGGGAGTAGTCTCAATCTCATCTACGAGGAGACCCTCGACACGCTCAATATTGACAAATCCAAGATGCGCAAAGGGGGCCAGCCTTTAACGGCATTGTCCCGGGAAGCAAAATAAAACCCCTCGAGGCAGATTGACTTACCGTGCAGCCGGTACCCCCTCGAACCGGCGGAGACCACGACTTTTGAAGTCCCCGGGTTGAGAGGGGTTTACCATGCCCGTCTTTGGGCGAACCATGTTATGCCAAGTTCATGGCTGTACCCAACTACACATACCTTAAACAAAAGATGCCTGGGCCTAATGGAGTCATCACCACGGTTCGACATATCACCACGCATACAATTGCGACGTCGAAAGTGTCGAGTACGCGGAGGCACTGGCCATATCTGAGGCACTTATCGCTGATGTCTCAAAAAGCTTCGACAAGATGTGCGAGGAACCCGAGGCCAAGCGGCACGCGGGTAGCTTCGAAGCCACTAAAGCAACAAAGACCATTCCGCTGACCCCAAGCATCCCGAGAAAAACTATCGACCATCAGTTCGGAGCTCAACCAGAAATAGGAAACAAGTGCTCGTCGACTTTCTCCGTGCGAACGCTAGCACGTTTGCATGGAGTCCCTCGGACATGCCAGGCATACCGAGGGAAGTCGCCGCGAGCACTCCCTAGATATCCGAGCGGCTCCAAACCCGTGATGCGGCCGGTTGAGGCGGTCGATGATGCCAAGCGCAAGATCATCCGGAGAGGAGGTCCGTAAGCTAATGGCGGCCAAGTTCATCAAGGAAGTGTCCCACCCCGAGTGGCTAGCTAATCCCGTATTAGTAGAGAAAAAGAATGGAAAATGGCGGATGTGTGTTGACTACACTAGTCTTAATAAAGCATGCCCCAAAGTTCCTTTCCCGTTACCTCGGATCGATCAAATCGTTGACTCTACTGCAGGGTGCGAAACGCTATCCTTCCTTGACGCGTACTCCGGGTACCATCAGATAAAGATGAAGGAGTCCGATCAACTCGCAACCTCATTCATCACACCCTTCGAATGTCTTGCTACCTCACCATGCCTTTTGGGCGGAGGAACGCAGGAGCCACTTACCGGCGATTGTTGACATCTCTAACACGATCCACATCTAGGGCGGCGCTAGAAATGTATAAATGGTATCTATCTAATAAGTTAGCTTGGATGTGGAGTTAATCTCACATTCCAATAAAAGTCGGTCGGAGAAATAAAGTTAGACGGAATTAGTTATGGTTTATGACTTCGTAACATTATCGATGGTGGAGTTAATCTCACCACGATAGGCACAAAAAAGCCGTACCACACATTCTAGCATTGCCTACGAAACTAGTCTGTCACCCTAGCTCACAACGCTAAAGAAATGCGTGAACGGATATTCTTTATATAACACTTAAAACTCTTGCTATGATAATATAATTACGGTATCGATGCGCAAGCGCACGAGATAGAATTACCTGTTGTAGCATCTCACCGAGGATTCTATCCGGTATCGTATTTATATTCTACCGAAAAAGGAGAGGGGTAAGCTATGGGTAGGTTGATGATTTAATATTGATTCACTTGCGGTGGTGTAATGTAGAGTAAACCATATGCATCATACTAAACTCAAACTAGGTAAGTCACAAGGTAAAGATAATAATAATAATAATAATAATAATAATAATAATAATAATAATAATAATAATAATAATAATAATAATAATAATAATAATAATAATAAATAATAATAATAATAATAACAACATTCCAAGTCACAGATAATGGTATGCCACTAGTTGGTGTCATAATCGGCTAAATATCATGGTATAGGTAGACTAAGATGGAATATACCTAAGTTACTCCTAATTATATGTCAATGCATACTACAATTAGTGCAATACATCTAGTCATCATCGTATGAAAGCATTATATCTACACATGGTGAATATTACTAAGGAAGATTAGGAACAAAACCAACCAACCATAGTAACAAAGTTCAACTAGCCCTACATTCGGGGTGGACTCCAAAGGACTCAATGGGAGTATCACATCCACGATCTACCACACTTCCCGAAATATAAGGTGATGTCGCGAGGCAAACGTTGTATAAACACCACGTTTACACATTGTCGACCACCCATATAGGAGCTCTCTACATGAGCGCTATACGACTCCATGCTTGAATATAAAGACAAACACACTAAACTAAATATATAATCATAATAAGCATGGAAACATATAAATAAGAATATAATCATTAAATAGAATAAAGTCATAGCAATTGTATTCTAACTAATACTTACAATGATGAATACAAGAGAGAAGCCACGAGAAGCTCTTGCTTCCGCTACTTCTTGACGATCGAGAATTCAAGACAATACTTGACTTCCTCTAGAACTAGCCTAGATAGCTATTGCTCTTGTTATGGT
Source organism: Hyparrhenia diplandra (assembly GCA_015847255.1). Classification (NCBI taxonomy): domain Eukaryota; kingdom Viridiplantae; phylum Streptophyta; class Magnoliopsida; order Poales; family Poaceae; genus Hyparrhenia; species Hyparrhenia diplandra. The sequence goes on along the minus strand of JADLZK010010714.1, from coordinate 63,434 downwards.
GGAACTAGGGCTTAGGGTCTTGACTTGGAGTTGGATGACTTGAATGATAATGACTTGGGAATGAATTAGGGTTTCACCCGGGGGGTCAAGGGGTCTTGTTATATAGCCCTAGAGGATGCACGGGAACCCTTGGATCAAACCGACCTTGATGGATGGACTAGATTGCTCCTCATAGGCGGTGGTGAACCGACCTTGAATGGGAGGGAGACAGGGGGGGGCACCAGGGCGGCCGCCGCCATGCCCTAAGTGGGCCGCCGCTGGCTCGCCGTGGGCCCCACCTTCCTTCGGTGCTCTCTGGTCTCTTCCGGAATGTTCTAGTGTAGGTTCCACGTTGGGTTACGTCACGGATCGTCTTTATGTCGTAGGGCTTGCAAACTCTTGGGCATTTTTACGTTTAATCCACGAAAATATATAAATCACCAAAACTAGTGGAATCATGTTAGTTGAGCCCCTATACTATGTTGATATTCATTTTAAGCCCTTATTTTCGTTTTTAAAAACCTCTATATTTTATGCTATAAGGTATACCAACAAATGATGCATGCAACATGTGTTTGGCGAACTCATAGGCCGAATAGTTGAAGCGTATGTTGACAACATAGTGGTAAAATCAAAAAAGACAACAAACCTAGTTGAAGACTTGACAGCAACGTTCAAATGCCAAAATGAAAAGGGTGTCAAGCTCAACCCAGAGAAATGTGTATTCGGGGTCCCTCGCGGGAGGCTCCTCGGATTCATTGTCTCACAAAGGGGTATTGAGGCCAACCCAACCAAGGTCGCGGCAAGTAACCAACATGGAGCCAATAACCAACCTTAAAGGAGTCCGAGCTCATGGGTTGTCTAGCGTCCCTCGGCGAGATTCATCTCTAGGTTGGGAGAGAAGGGGTTACCCCTATATAGACTTCTGAAGAAAACTGAGCACTTCACTTGGACTGTCGAGGCAGAAGAAGCCCTCGGGAACCTGAAGAAAATGTTGACCAACCCACCGGTATTGGTGCCACCAAACCCCGGAGAACAGCTATTCCTCTATGTCGCCGCAACTACCCAGGTGGTAAGCGCAGCCATAGTCGTCGAACGACAAGAAGAGGGGCACTCTTTACCAGTCCAACGACCGGTCTACTTCATCAGTGAAGTACTTTCTGACACCAAAACAAGATACCCTCAAATGCAGAAGTTACTGTATGCCGTGGTGCTGGCACAAAGGAAACTCCGCCATTATTTCCTAGCACACCCAATCACAGTACTGTCGGCATTCCCCCTCAGGGAAATAATAAACAACAAAGAAGCCACCGGGAGGGTGGCCAAATGGGCGGTAGAGCTCATGAGCAAGACATTGACATATGCTCCACGCAATGCCATCAAGTCCCAGGTCTTGGCCAATTTTGTCGCAGAATGGACGGATACACCACTACCCTCGGCGCCAGTCCAATCAGAATGCTGGACGATGTTCTTTGATGGATCTCTGATGAAGACCGGAGCAGGAGCAGGCCTACTTTTCATTTCACCCCTCAGGGTACACATTAGGTATGCCATCAGACTACACTTTCAGGCCTCGAATAATGTGGCAGAATATGAAGCCCTAGTCAACAGCCTCCGCATTGCGGTAGACCTCGGGATCCGACGCCTGGAAACAAGAGGAGACTCCCAACTAGTGGTGGATCAAGTAATGAAGGCCTCGGCCTGCCATGACCCCAAAATGGAAGCATATTGCCGGGAGGTAAGGAAGCTAGAAGAAAAGTTCCACGGTTTAGAACATCAACACACCCCAAGAAGGTACAACGAGGCGGCCGACGGGCTTGCAAAAGTTGCATCCACAAGGGCCGCAGTACCCCCGAATATCCTGACCATAGACCTTTACAAACCTTACACAAAGTACCAAGAACAAGACGCTCCCTCGGGGGTTGACTTAATCCCCTCGGGGGAGAGGAACCCCCTTCGGAAAATTAAGAGCATACCCCGGAGGAAGGGATTGATCAAGCCGTTCAACAACGGCCAGAGGCAATGCGAGGCGATGAAGAGACAAAAGATTGGAGGGAACCTCTAGCAAACTATCTCCTCCGAGAAGAGTTGCGGAGGACAAAACCGGCGAGAAGAATAGCACGCCCGGGCTAAGTCATTCGTCGTGATTGGCGATGACAAAGAGCTATACAAAAAAGCGACCTCCGGGATATACCAAAAATGCATTTCCCGGGAACAAGGCAAGGAGCTGTTAATGGATACCCACGGAGGAGAGTGTGGGCACCATGCTGCCCCACATACCCTAGTAGGAAAAGTCTTTAGTCAAGGCTTCTATTGGCCGACAGTAGTCCGAGACGCAAACTATATAGTCCGAACCTGCAAAGGTTGCCAATACTATGCCCACAAAACGCACCTTCCTGCACAAGCTCTACAAACCATTCCGATCACTTGGCCATTTGCGGTGTGGGGATTGGACATGATCGGACCCCTCAAGAAAGCGCCCGGGGGCTACACACATGTGTTGGTAGCAATAGACAAATTCTCTAAGTGGATTGAAGCCCGACTAGTTATTGCGCCTCGAACTGAGGAAACTGTGAAGCTGTTTGAAGATCTACTCTCAAGATTTGGTGTCCCAAATTCGATCATCACCGACAATGGGACCAACTTCATTGGAAAGAAATTCCTCGACTTTTGTGAAGATTACAACATCAGAGTAGACACGGCTGCGGTGGCACACCCAAAAACCAATGGTCAGGTAGAAAGAGCCAATGGCATGATTTTGAAAGGCCTCAAGACAAGAATCTTCAACAAGTTAAGCCAATATGGTAAAAGATGGTACCAAGAGCTACCGTCTGTACTATGGAGCTTAAGAACGACGAGGAGCAGAGCAACAGGGTTCATGCCCTTCTTCTTGGTCTAAGGATCCGAGGCCATACTCCCCTCTGATATAGAGCATGGGTCCCCAAGACTCCGAGCCTACACCGAACAAGACAACCAAAAGGCCCGAGAAGACTCGCTGGACCAATTAGAAGAAACAAGAGACATAGCCCTGATACACTCTGCTCGGTACCAACAATCACTGAGGCGATATCACGCTAGAAGGCTTAAACTCCGAGGCTTCCAAGTCAACGATCCAGTGTTAAAACTAAGAAGGGACAGCCGAGAGCGACACAAGCTAGCACCTCCATGGGAAGGGCCATATTTCATAGCTGAAGTATTCAAACCCGGGACATACAAACTTAAAAACGAGAAGGGTGAAGTATGCTCGAATGCTTGGAATATAGAGCAACTTCGTCAGTTCTACCCTTAGGACTGAGAAATATGCCACGTACATACACATCTTGTACAAAAGCAATAAAGAAAGAACTCTTTTTTCCGCAAAAGCTATGAGTCCAAGTCTTATATTAGGTAGGTTTTGTCTTTAACCACTCCAAAAGACAAAAACCTCCCTCGGGGGCTACCGGAGGGGGAACCCTCCCCTTATGATAACCCCTTGGAAGAATTAAAGAAAAAACTCTCTCTGTTTTTCGCTTGTATCATGCTTAAAATCGAGAGAACCCTCCGTAGAAATCCTGGAACAGGGCAAGAAAGGCTCAAGGATCACCCCGGGTATCCATCGCCCGACCTACTCGGGGAAAGAAAATACGAATGCAACTTCGGGCGAGCAATTAAGCTAGATAGAGGCGAAGGGTTAACATGTTTACTAAAACATCAAGCCTAAAAAGGATCCCATTACAAAAAGCCTCTCGAGGCCACCTATTACAAGTTACTTGCAAGCTTAACCCAAAGAAGCTCACGGGCCGGGACATTCTCGACCCGGCGTCAGCCGCACGAGAAGGTTGGGGATGGAGGCCCCCGAGATACTCGACCCTTCATCATCCTCCCCGGAATACCGCAAAGACATCCTCGGAGGAAGCATCCATAGGCTCGGGGGCTGCCTCATATTCGGACACCACGAGGCGAAAAAGGAGGAGCAACTTCATCTTCGAAGTGAGTGGCCAGCACGCCTGCCGGACCCTCCGCCCGAGCATGGAAGTCGGCAATCTTCTGCTCGTCTGTCCTCTCATCAGGAACCCCTTCCTCTTCTTCATCATGATGTCCCAAGAAAAAGCCCTTTGAAAGGATCTCGAGGGTTTCATCCGACAAGGCGAAATGCGAGCACATCACCGCAAGGCGACCCGCACCCCATTGCGGAATGCACCCCGAATCTCGCCTCGGATGAATCCCGAAGGCACTCCGGTGGCTCCCGACGGAGTTACCCGACACCAGATCTGGAGGCCCGAACCGTTTAAGGTGGTCCGAAACAACCGCCTCTAACTCCTTGCGTGAGTTTTCCTTGGCATTAAGACATTGGGACATATTGGTAGCGGCTTGCACCGCCTCCGCTCGCAGCCTCTCCGCCTCTACAGAAAAGGGAAAACAAGGTTACAAACCATGACAGCATCAATCCTCTAACTGCAATCAGAGTCGGAGAGATCATACCTTCCCACATTTTCTTCCATTTGAGCATCTCGTTATGCTCATTAATGGACAAATTCGAACCCGCCTCCACATCCTTTTTATTTGAGTCCACTTCCCGAGATAACTCCTCCACCCGAAAGTGTTCGGGGCATTTGCCATCTCCGATTGTTTTTGGCCTCCTCTCGGGCTCGGTCATGCTCGCCGTCGGGTTTCCTCCAACGGCCGGGATTCGATCGAGGCCCTCCTCACGATCCACGGATGGCGATCCGCGTCCCGATTCGCCTTGGCCGCCATGGATTTGGTTGACTCCGCCTCCATCGTCCAAGGACCGAAACCGGCCCTCTTGTCCAGTGATAAGCTCGGAGAGACGGGTCGCCTCCCTCTTTGTTTCATTCAGCTCGGCCTGAGTTTGTCTGAGGGCATTCCACCCCGCGACATTCCTCCTCAGCAACTCAGACTTCTCACGAGCAAACCGCTTCAAGCTCTGACGAACGCCGGGGCATATGGAAGGTTAAGATAAGGAAAACAGATATCAAGGTAAGGAACTCAAAGGAAGAGGAACAAACCTCGTCAGTCTGAGACAAGCGATGGCGAAGAACCTGACCGATCCTTTCCAAGCCCTCGGTCGCCCACTTCTTAATCTGATCATACTCCCTCCAAGCGGCGACCTCGGGACGATCATCGATCATAAGCGCCGAGGGGCCTCCTTCCAACGGCCTCCCGTGCTCGATTGCAGGACCACCCTAGGCGTTGGGATCATCGGAAAGCGGCATGTGGCCCGAGTCCTCTCCCATACTGGGAAAGCGGCATGACGGACGGATCGCCAATTGAAGGTTGTTGGTTGGCACCGAGGGCAGCAATAAGGCATCGGTAGCATCAAACGGGACATCTTGAGGGACTTCTCCGAAAGGATCGGGGAATGACCCCGGCCGGGAGGATTTGGATTGCTAACGGGATCGTTCCCCACAACATCCGTTCCCGAGACCCCCTCGGCTTGAATGATTTTAGGGATTGAAACTTCCACTGTCGCCGCTTGTGGTGGTGAAGCGTGAGGAGAAGAAGTCGGCTCCGATCGAACCTGTGAAGCTTCCTCAGACGGATCAGGAGCTTGAAGATGGCACCCCCAAACCGGAGCGGGGGTTGGGCCAAGGCCGACATTCGCCCCGAATCGGTCACCCCGGATGGGATCACGATGAAGACGTTGGCGGCAAGGAAACTCCCCGTCGTGACAACTGCCCGTCCTTGGCCCGCCCGAAGCTTGAGCAAATGGACTTAAGTCAAGTTTCCGAGGATGGAGAGCGAGCGGTTCGTAAACTCTTTTCCCCGTCGTAAAAATACAAAGAAGGTCAAAAACAACCAGCCCAAGAATAAGATGATTTAAGGCACAAAGAGAAGGAGGATCAACTCACAGGGGACCTCGGGGCAGCCTTCGGGGTAGCCGCCGCCCGAGACTGTAGAGACTTGGGAGTGGACCGGCTCCCAGTACCAGAAACCGGATCGGCCTCTCGTCACACGAGCCGGAGCTCCCGGAGGGGTCTCCTGCTTCCTCCCCTCGTTGCCGCGGGCTTAAGTGGCGTTTGATCATGTTCCGAGATATCCCTAGACTCACCCAAGTTCCCGCTTGAACTTGGAGGAACCGAAGTGAGCGGGACACACGTCCCCTTAGGAAGCTCCTCACCACCGGCGGCCCGATGTCTAGCGTACTCCATTAACTCAGCACGCTCCTCGGGCCCCGACAATGACCCCATAGCAAAGATCCCGACGGAAGAGCGCGTCGCTCTCCCCCGAAGATGAGGCGGAGTCCGTCGCCGAAGACTCCGTTGACTCACCACGCCCGCCCGCCTCACGCCGCCGATTGTTTAAAGCCACCTTATCGGCCTTCTTCCGATCCGCGGGCCTTCCTCAACCGTTCACGTTCATTCCGAGCGCGATTAGCCTCCCCGACGGCCCGGTCCTCAGGAACTGGGGGAAGTGACTCTTTGTAGTTCAACCTCCCCTGAATAAAGGAAGGAGATAGAACTTCAGAACCAACCTTCAGAAAGAAAGGGAGAAACACGCAATTGTGAGCAAGCGGGACTTACCACAGAGATGTATCCCGAATCCGGGCGCATCGTGGTCCCCGGGATCGTCTTGGGAGTCTTGTCACCCAGAAACACACGGACCCGATGCCTCAGGGCTTCTCCTGTGAGATCCCCAAATGCCATCCGGGAGCCGGATAGGTTGGCATCCTTTGTCATCTGCCAGAGGTGGAGCGGCCTCTCCACGAGCGGGAGGACTTGACGACGAGAGAAAGCAGCCACAACCGCCGCCGTGTTCACATCATGGTCACAAAGCCGACGGATGGCGGCGCGAAGGGCATCCAGATGATGTTGCTCCGGTCGCGGAGGCCCATGATTCTAGTGGGTCAGGCTTCACCTTTATCACACTCCCGGTGTATGCCGGGAGACCCCCTCCGTCGTTCCGGAGGTAGAACCATTCTTCCTGCCGTCCTTTGTTCGAGCCAGTGAGCTGTGAGAGAATGTACTCCTCCGTTCAGTTCACCCCGTATTTATCAGAAGGACGGAGTTGAATGACGCACGATCCAGCCCGCACCGCCCGTCGCGGTGAGCCAGGTGGCCCGGTGCTTAGGGTGTTCAACTCCGCCTTGAAGAACCACCTCCAAAGTTCCCAATGGGGCTTGATTCCCAAGAAACCCTCATAGAGAGCCACAAAAATCGACGCCTGGGCAATCGAGTTTGGGGATCTGGTGGAGTTCAACGCCGTACCAATGCGGGATTGCCCGCATGAACCGACTCGCCGGCACACCGAAGCCTCGCCTGTGGTAATCCATCATACTTACAATGTACCCGGATAGGGGTTGTGGCTCCTCATGAGACGTGTCAGGAACCAACCACTCCAAATGGTCGCAAGTCATCCGTACGGCGGCGCAGAAGACCCTCATCCACTAGTCGCAGCAATTTCGCCTCGGTCACCGACGACCGCGGCCAAGGCAAAGGATCTAAAGGAAGGGAAACTCCCTCTTCCTGCGACGCCATCTCCCTTTCCGCAGCAACCGCAACAAATGAGAGCGGTAACAACAAGTAAGCGCAATTACCTCTTTGCCTTTCCCTTAATCCCTTCCTTCTCCACGCCCTCTTTCCTCTTTGCTCCAGGGACAGCAGGGGGAAGCAAGAAATAGCACTATGCGAGGGGGATGAAAGGAGGCCGTACGCCGCCAGAGAACCTCCAAATATATACGGGAGACGGAAACCGTCAAGTTAGCCCAACCGCGCGCGGAAGATCAACCGAACGGATCCAACGGGCGGATAGCCCTAGGCATCCAGTGGGCCCTGCAGCTAATGCAGCAAGCAGCGGGCTCTGCGAATGCCGCAGCAAGCCGTCCCATTGAGCGCAAACAATCACCTCCTTGAGAGATAACATGGAAAGGCGTGCCAAATGCGCCCGACCCCTGTAGGGGTAAAAATGTCAGTCCATCGTCTAAACTCAAATGCCTCCCCCCGGGGAAGGCGCTTCCGAGCCCTCGGGCAGGAATGAAACATCACCGCACCGCGTAACCTCTGAAAGGAAACGCCGAGCCATGAGCTCACCATACGGTCCAGAGGATCTTAAGCTGGGCCCTCCAGGTTTCTACAGCTGCCTCAGGACGACCGGGCAAGGGGCCGAAGGGAAATGCACAACCGGCCGAGCCTGAGCTCTCAGGAGCTTGGGATTTCCTGGACGTATCTAAGACTTGCGGTAACCGCTTACAGAGATGTCCCATCCGTGGGAGGCCCGCTGGCCCTCGGGACCCGACCTGTCGGGACCCGGGATCTGCTAGGTGGTCCGAGAGTTTTCATGGAGTGAGTCCTGGACCACACAGCTGACCCCTGCTCCGGCAGAGGCACGGGCACTCTGCTTAGATTTCCTGTTACAACGCTCAATGGGGTTTGCCATACTCGGCTCACAGGGCAGTATGACACAACCCCCCTCCTCCTCCTTTTCAGAAAAGGTGACAGAAGAGCGTAAGTAAAAAGACGGAGAGGTTTGGAACGACCTTGCGCACATAAGCGCGGGCTCCGGACTGCCCCCGCATCTCGGACCTCTCATGCACATCTTACATAAGATTAGTGGGTAGTTCAGATCTTACTAGCGCGTAAGAAAAGCCCTCTAAGGAATTAAAATATTCCTCCGAGGCCTCGGGGGCTACACCCAACGGGTGCGCTCACGCGCACCCGTCCCGAGATCAAAGGTAGACCAAAAACCAAGAATCAATTGCCAAAACCCCCGAACGAGTTATTCTACTCCCTCGGGGGCTCGGGGGCTACTGTCGGGGACGAAAATAATCGGCCTATAGGGAAAGTAAGCCCATGAAGGATGGCGCGGCCCCAAGGCCCAAGAAGAAGGACTGATGGGAAGACGACGACGGAGTTGACAACCCAAGACGCGTTTTGGGCCAAAGAGGTGACTAGGAGAATGAAGGCCGGCCCCTAGCCCGCAGACTCGCTAAGGAAGACTTAATATACTGGAGACTCTCTTGGGCCCCCTTTTTTTAAGCCCAAGGCAGCCCATCTCCAGACACTCATTTGACAAGGCCTAATTTGCTAAATCACCCCAGCTAGGCCAGGAGGGCCCAGGGAGAAGCCTCCGAAGTAATGAGAATAAGGACCAACAGAATTGTCATGAGTTTAGAGAGCAGGAGAAGACAATCCCCTGATAGGCTTATCGAAGCCCATCCATATACGGGCCAAAATCTGCCTGCGTACTACGACACCAGCCCAGAACAGCCCGCTTTTACCACAACTTACCCCTGACCCGAGGGGCAGAGCCTCGGGGACTAAGTTCCGTCTCGCCCGAGGATACGGGATCTCTGAAGACAATCCCTGCCTCGCCCGAGAACCATGACCCTCGGGCGAGACTTCTCCGCCTCGCCCGAGGATAGGGGGACCCCGGCTACTGGCTCCTGCCTCTCCCAGGAAACACCACCTCGGGCGCGTCTTGGGAAGCCAAACCCAGTAATGGGGAGCAGCCGCATTAAATGCACCTGCTTCACAGGCCACGATGACAGGGCAATCGATTGCCCTGTCGATTCGCTATCTCCTCGCATCCCCCGTTGATGGGGCATAAAGGGAACAGTTATCACACACGTCACCCCGCACAGGGAAACACAACTTCACTGTTCATTTGCTTGCAGCTTCATTTCCACGACACGAGTCCAAGGACCCTCGGGACGTCGACACCACGCCAGGACGCGGACCAAGCCAGCTGCGGATTGTAAAGGGATCAGAGGGTCACCATTTGGCCCTCGGGAGACCCTCCCCTCGGGCAACGGACACGAACACAGGAGACTCCAAGACACGCGTCCACGCCAGGGCACTCCCTTCAGGGAACCCGAGGTCCGGGCTCGGGCATGGTACGTCAACAGCCCCGGATGGTAGACACCGTAGCATTTGTACACGACACGTATTGTATACATTATCTCTCCTTTACACTATAAAAAGGGGAGTAATGCCACAATAGAAGGGATCCCCTCCGCTAGGTTTTCACACTTAGCCAACTCATCCCGGATTGAAGTTCTTCTTCATTCCCCAGAACACCTTGTAACCGCTTTGGTTCTTGTGCACATTTGGTGCGAGTAATACGAAAGGTCACGACTGCTGGACGTAGGGCCCCATGGCCTGAACCAGGATAAACCCCTCGTCTTCCAAGCTCGCACACGCCATCAGGCGGGGAGCGCACAGCCTATATATTATTGCCGGTACTTGAGATACCCCGGTTCTCAAAACACCGACAAAGAGCGTAATGCAAGATGCTTCGGGGACTCCTCGACCCTGACGAACGACTCATGTGGATCATCCAGGAGGAAACTGGCTGATGAATTGAAGTTGGAGTGAAAGGGCTTCGAGGGTTGGCCGAGGGACGGGGAGGCAAATACGGCAGCGAGAGCGAGAGAATAGGTTGCGGTGTGGTGGTGTCTTAGTGTCTCGGGGAGTCGGGGATTTATTCCGCGGAAGGGAGGAGGCACGGGACCGAGTGGGATGGCTCCAGTTCATCCGTCCCCCGCACACATAGCGGACCCTTGATCGCACATGTGTTGGGTCAGGCTTCGAACGATGTCCTCTGATATGGTTTTTACGGATCGTTGACCATCCCAGCAGTGTGACAAAAAAATATGACGCGCAACACAACACAACACAACACAACACGTCACATCAAGGCGGCAGCATGTGGCACGCCCTTGTCCTCTCTTCAACATCTTAGTGAAAGCATTCATTGCTTGACTATTTATGTTGTTTCATTAAGAGCTAAACTCTCAATGTTGTACTAATCACCATAGCAATTTCCATATTTCTTGAATTTATTGGATTAGTATAAATGGGCCAGGCCCAATTATCCAACACAAACCACGCCCCCTGTCACTCCTCCGTCCTCTGCTACCACGCCTCTCACCACTGAACCCACCGTCTCTGTTTATCAGATCTCAGTCTTTGCTTCATCAACGTACAAGTCGTAGCCACCAAAGTCTGTTCCATCCAGCTCATATGCTTTAGCCGTGGAATCTGGGCCCTTGAAATCATGTACTTCCCTCCGGGATGATATTAGAAGTCGTTTAGGACAAAGACACGGTCTCCAAAACACAATTTTGACCTCTTATTATTATAAAAATATTTATGGAGATGTGATATATATATACTTTTATCAAAGTATTTTTAAGACAAATCTACTCATATAATTTTTACATGTACAAACTCAAAAACTTAAAAGTTATTGATGATTCATATTCCCGATGTTTGACCCAAACCTTGTCCAAAAACGACTTCTAATATCATCCCGGAGAAAGTATGAACCAAACAATGTGTCAAGCCAATGAGTCAAACATGAATTGAGACTTTTCCAGGCGATGGCATTCCAAAGCAAACTATATAATATCAGCATTCCTCCTGAATCTGTTTCCGAAAAAAGGCTCTAACCTAAGTATAAAAATGATATGTCAAGAGCCAACTAACCCTTTGCTTACAGTCTCTGTCCTTCGGAATTGAAATCCGGGTAATCCCTCGTCACATTAGCCAAAATGCTCTTGAAAAGGCCTCCGAATCTGACTAATCTTGTTATGTGTTGATCATGCTATCGTGTTACTAAAAATGCCACGCTTTTAATATTATGCTATGCGTGTTACTAAAAATGAGTCTTTTATTACTTATATCGTTGACTGAATAAGTCAATTCCTAAAATTCTCTAAAGCCAAACTTTTTTATGTGTTGATTGAATTTATAGTAGAAATTACAAATATTTGTGACACCAAATAAGCATATTATAAAAAAAAATAGTACGTGGCCTCTCTAATACTAATTTTACATTATAAATCGATCTCGGTGTTTTTTTTCCGATCAAATTTCAAAAATATGATGTAAGCTAACTTTACAAATTGATTTATTCAGAGAGAGTACCAAAATTCTATCTAGATGCCATTTATTCAGAGATAGAGAGAGTACCAAAATTCTATCGAGATGCCCAAAAAAGAAACTACAATTATATTATATACTAGAAATATCACATGGCACAAGCATAACGTTTTGGCACCTAACGAAGGACGATAAAAGGATCCTACTAGATATTACTCATTCCGGCCATAAATAAATATAATGTAGTCTAACTTTTGTCTTAATTTGACTATTACTTCCTCTATCCCAAATTATATGATGTTTCATTTTTTTACCTCAAGTTTGACCGTCCGTCTTATTAAAAAAATTGTGCAAAATTGGTGATGGTTGTGGTGGTGTCATCTCTCTCTCCCCCTCCCTCTCTCTATATTTCTAGCATGATGAACGCTTCCAATGTACCATTTGACATGCATCTTTGTTTTAGATCGGGTCTTTTACCTTTTTTTCATTAAGAGAAATGGCCAAAAGAAAGACCGAACACGCTTCTCAAACTTACACACCATCGACAACAATCTGATGTTCCACGCCTACTAGCGAGACACTAGCGTGCGGGACTAGACAAAGATATCGACAAGAAAACTATAGAGTAAGGGTCCAGTTGCTACAACTACAACACCTAGTAAGGACTATACGACACTAAAATTGTGATCGTCGTGCAGCAGACAATACCGAGATGGTTGCCCTATTTGACATCCATCACCTGACCACAACAACGAAGTTTCCCCAAAAGAGAAACTCCATGGCTTCGTGTCTAACAAGGAGCACCGTCGTGGCGATAACCTGCTAAAACTCCTCAAAGGACGTCTCATCTGGCTTCTCAGTCTCGACCTCAATCCCAAGCTTTTGCATGAGTACCTTTCTTCTTGCCTGGGCTTCCGGCTTCGGTTCTATGAACTTGCTCTTAGCGGCTCAGCAGGCGCTACGCTTGGGGACGAAATCATCAACGTCAACAGCTTTTAGATCCCTGGTGGAGCGCTGCATCCTCTCTATTACCGGCTTACCGAATCTACAGGTGGAGCCCTTGAGCTCCCCGGTGTTTACATAGCACGAACGCCGATGCTGCCATGCTGGTATGCCCCCAAAAGGTCCAAAAACTTTATTTTTTTAAAAAAAAAGGCAGGAACCGATATATAGATAAATTATCTACTGACTACTATGGATTTACCTTAAATCTCTCATTTATTTGTAACCGGTGGACTGAATAGTGGGTGGAAATGTAAAAAAAATGTTTTTTGGGTCAAAACATCGATCTGATCTCTATATCTTGAGTGTTTATTAATTTCTGTTGCGGGATTGTATTTGCACAAAATAAAGTCTTAGTTGGGCTAATCTTTAGTACAAACTAAATCTAATAAGAGATATACTTTTTTCGTCAAAAATGAAATCGTTAAGAAGATCTGCCCACAGATAAACATATAATTGTTCACGCTATATTAGATCTTTACCAACGCATACCTAGTAGTATAATGAAAATGAATGAATACCAGCATTGTTCATAGATAGACCTACACGCACATTGATAGTCCGTATTATATACGATTGAAATTAAACAGTACGCATTCATGCAGTGGCCAGTCAAACTGTGGGATACTACTAAACCGCTTGCTATCATGCATGCAAATCAGCGGCGGAAACTTAGCAACAATTCCAATGTTAATTGCGTTGGTACCAGCAGCAACACAAGAGAAGAAATCAAATGAAACCCAACCAAAACGAGCGGGCAAACCAAATCAAAATCCCTCCCGTCACTACTACAGTATTAATTTTGCGTGGTGTTCGGATTTTATTTTTAAATGGCGGGCATTTGAGAAACCGCCACGGAAAATAGGTGGCCCTCGGCAACCCACCCGGTGCGGGGAAAAACCGCCCGCGGTTAATCGATTTACCGTTGCGGTTTTTGTAAAATAACCGCCACGGTTAATCCATATTTTCCGTGGCGGGCATTGTTAAAAACCATCACGGTTAATCGATTAACCGTGGCGGTTTTTTAACAATGCCCGCCACGGAAAATCGTGGCCGAAAATATATATACCAACACTTCACTTCTCTCCCTCACCTCTCCCTTCCGGTGCCTCACACAAAAATCGACGCCCATCCCCTCCCGTCTCCACTCCAACTCCCCGTCTTCACAACCCTAACCCTAACCTCCGGCCCCGCTCCTCCGGCGCGCGGGGCGGCGGGCAGCGGCGGCGCGAGCACGCGAAGCGGCGGCGAGCGCGCCTGAGACGGCCCGGCGGCGGCGCGCGCGCGGCATCGGACGGCGAAGCGGCCCGGCGCTGCACGGACGGCGCGAGCAGCGGGCGGCGCGCGCCACGGGACTTCGCGCGGGCGAGCGCCGAGCGACTGGCGGCGCGAGAGCGGGGCCCGGCGTCGCGGCCAGCCGCTGAGCGGCTCTTCCTCTTCCCCAAGCCCGGCGCCGCCCATCCCAAGCCCGGCGGATCCATGGCGCGGGCGGATCCACGGCCCTGGCGGCGGATCCCGGCCACCGGCACCGGATCCCGCCATCTAGCGGGCGAATCCGGGGCTCGCGGTCGATCCCGGCGTCGGGCGGCCCGGCGGCGGCGCAGCCTGATCCGGGCCCATTTGGGCCTGGATGCGGGTTTTTCTTTTTTATTTTATTATTTTATTTACCATGGCGGGCATTGTAAGAAGACCGCCCGCGGTTAATCCCTATTTTCCGTGGCGGGCATTGTTAAATAACCGCCACGGTTAATCGATTTTACGTGGTGGACATTTGCCCGCCACGGTTAATCGCTTCGATTAACCGTGACCCTAGGCTGGCGTGGCGGTTTTAATGTCCGCCACGGAAAATCATTTCAGTAGTAGTGCGTGCACGGACGGACGTCCCATGTTTGTTTCCCGATCGATCGACCCAAGTGCATGCTGTTGCATTCGGCACCCACCTCCGTCTCGCAACCGACGATGGCGTGCGCGGCCATGCATCTCATCTCACATACTCATCGATCACACGCCGCCATTAATAACTTCTCTTCGATCTTCTTCCTATATATACACCGGCCACCTTGAAGTCACCTACACTTATTCTCCTCCGAGTCAATCTCCACTGCATGCCAACGCGCCCTCCACCCACCCTTCTTGCCGCGGCGGCCGTGCATTGCTACCTGCTGCGTGCTCGTGCCCCTCCTCGTCGATCGTCGTCTACGCGGCGGCGGCATCTATCTAGGGATTGGAGCTCACATGGCGGCGAACGGGGAGGATCGGCAGGCGGCGGCGCCGGGGAGGAGGAGATCGTAGTGGAGATGCCCGTCAAGCCGGCGCCGCCGGCGCCGCCAGTGAAAACTTCGCCGGCGAGGGCGGGGGCGTCAGCGTCGGCATTGGAGACGGCGGCGTTGCCTCTGAGCATGGTGCTGGTGCAGGTGTTCACGGTGGTGATGCTCCTCCTGTCGAAGCTGGCGCTCAACACCGGCATGCGCCCCTGCGTCCTCATCGTCTACCGCAACCTCGTCGCCACCGCCGCCGTCGCACCGCTCGCTTTATTCTTCGAGAGGTAGTGCATATCCTCTTCCTATATACCTGCTAAAAGTTTCAGTTTTTTTTTTTGGTTGGCCGTGCAAACAATTTATTTTGTGTTGTGCAAGTTAAAAATTCTCGTCATGCATTGCGTGTTTGTTGTTATTTTTTTCCTTCTTGATTTCTTTCTTCGTTACAAGCTTGAAATAACTCGTTGCATGCATTGTATAACAATATATAAGTCTGTAACAATTAACTCTGCTAATTCACAAGATATATAAATAAATAGATAGATAGAAAGATAGATTGTACATATTATATAATAATAAAGAATTAATCTAACACATTTCGTCTCGTAATTCTCCCATACATGCACATATATAGTAGGTGGTTACCCTAACACCACCTGTAAATATGTGATGTGTGCAGCAGCATCAACACTAATATTGCACTATCAGCATCTGCATATCTTCTTTTTTTTTTTTTTTTTTTTTGAAGAAATAGGAGGGGTTTGACCACTTACTGGAATATATTAAAGGAACATACTGGGTAGCCTCAAGACATATAAAAGGAAACAAAGAAAATAAGAAAGATTACATAGAGATTATATGGTATTGCTCTACCGCCTGTAACCGAAGGTCCCGGGTTCAAGCCTCACATGGTGCGGGTAAGGCTTGGCGCTAAAATACACTTCCCCAAACCCCACGCATCGCGGGAGCCTACGGCACTGGGTACGCCCCTACATAGAAATTATATCCATAAATCTAAACTATGAAGGACTCGAGGTTTTGTTCTTAGCTTAACTAGAGCAAGTTCAATCTGGAAGACATTTTTGTAGCGCCTGATGGAATGAGGAATGCCCTTGAATGACATCATTAGGCATCATCCAAATAGACTAGCATAAAGAAACAATGATCTCCAGCAAGCAGTAGCAAATGGAGAATGAAAAAGGAGGTGGGAAAGATCTTTTTTTTTCAAAACCGTGCCCATTGACACGTATTGCATTAAGAGAAAGTAGAGTTTTTTACGTCGTACACTTTAGCCAAAACCTTTGGCCGCAGTGCACGAAAGCACTCTTACAAAATTGCCGGCTTAGACGGTGGAGCGTTATGGATGTACTAAAAGGTAAACTACTACGCGACTAAGGGGGTGGAGAAGCAACAGCTAAGGCTACGAACAAGAACCTCCTTCGATGCCGCCCCACCCGGGCCGCATCATGGGGAAGAGCTCGTGCAAATTCTGTCGCTTGGCGGATCTAAACTTCGTCGCCAAAGCATTTGTGGAAAGATCTTCATCAACATTCAAATGACATTGAACGCAATTATAAGTTGGGAGATGCATATTCCTTCGCCTAATAAGTGATCTGGTACTAACCCTGTCTTGCAACACCAACCAGAAGAAAAAAAAAATCCTTTTGTTTTGACAAGAAGATTTCCATAACCATTTAAACGTGCTAATGCAAAAAAGAAAGATGTCGAGAAGGAGAATTCAGCTTTGCTCAACACAATGTGTATTTCAAAGCTGATGACAGATCGGTACCTGGTACTTTCATTTTCAGTGCTTTCCAATGTAACTTCTCACATGTCTCTGTTATACATACTTCTTGTTGTTCATGGTAAGAAAGCGATGTACTAACTTCTTGTTAGACACATTTTTTTTTTTTTTTTAGATAATGGATAGTTTTACAATCCGGCCTCTACATCCGTGGATGTACACAGCCAATTATTCTTGTTAGACACATATGCGGTGCTTTTAATGAGATTAAAGATATATGTCCTGACTCTAGATATAGCACGACAGATTGATCTACTCCGATTCCTTTGCCTGACTTCTTTCCATCTCTTGGTTTGTTACAGGGAAATGTGGAAGAAACTGAACTTGGCTGTGTTGGGTTGGATTTCCCTAAATGCTACATTTGGGTGAGCACTCGCACTCAGCCTGATTTCAGCTGTCATACTCCCCTGTCTTTTCCCAATGAATGGCAGATATATCGTATATACAAGAGAACAAAATTGTTATGGAAATCTTTACTTCATCGATTTGTACATACATAACTTTGATGATCGGCCTGGAAGTAAAATTAATTGGCCTTACATATGCCGCAGTGTCGTGTTGGCGATGGGGCTGTACTACTATGGCCTACAAGCCACAAACGCCGCGTACTCCGTCGTCTTCCTGAACTTGATCCCCATCGTGACCTTCGTCATTGCCATCTTGGTCAGGTATGCAAACAATCTGAAGCATGGATGGATCTTTGGTGGCATATATTCGTGTCTGCTATTTGTGTGATGCGTATGTAAATGCATTCAGAGCCGAGAAGGTGGCGCTGGGGAAGTGGCCTAGCAGGCTGAAGATCCTGGGCGCCCTGACGTGCGTGGGTGGCACGATGATCGTGAGCCTGCTTAAAGGCCATCTTCTGCACCTGTGGCCTATGCACCTGCTGAAGACCTCCCACACCGATGCTCCGGCTAGCGGCAGCCATCATCGTGACATGCTCACTGGCACACTGTTCCTCTGCGGCAGCTGCTTGAGCTACGCCCTCTGGTTCATCGTGCAGGTATAGGGTTCTTATCAGCCTGAACTAGATATAGGAAGAATTGAAATCGTCATTTCCCTCCAACTATGACAGGCAAGACTTGGGAAGGTGTTTCCATCAAGGTACTGGGCGACCATGCTGACATGCCTGTCAGGAAGCATACAGGCTTTCATCGTCGGCGTGTTCCTCAGCCACGACAGGGCAGACTGGAGGCTCAAGTGGGATCTGCAGCTTCTCACAGTCGTCTACTCGGTAATTATATAAATATATTGATTGGCAACTAATTAACCAGAGTAGTTAACTAGTTATAATCGACAACACGATAGATTATATGTAAGTTCTACTGATGGCTGATCATCATCCGCAGGGTGTGTTCAACACGGGCATCACCTTCATCCTCATCTCATGGGCGGTGAGCCGTCGTGGCCCCATCTATCCTTCCATGTTCAACTCACTGTCACTGATCATCACCACGGTGATGGACTCGTTGCTGCTCGGCACCAAGATCTACGTTGGAGGGTGAGTGAATCTCCACCTTTTCATTTCAGGCCTGATGCTACTGTTACTGTAGAAAATCCGACAACTGAGCTAGTCCAGTGGCCGGTGATCAGATGGCAATATGGCATATGTATGTGTATGATAACTACTAAGTTGTGTTTATACATGTGCACACGCAGAGTGGTTGGGGCGCTGCTGATCATCGTGGGGCTGTACGCGTTCCTGTGGGGGAAAGGCAAGGAGCTGCAGGCAGCCGCGGCGGAAAAGAGGAAGCTCGAGCAAGAGCAGGAAGAGGAGCAGAGGCGGGGCGCTCTAATAATTTGCTAGCAACAACCTGATTTATATATGAGGGTGCGACTGCTAGCAATTGTACGTAGTCTAACTATGTATTGATGAAGCAGTATGTAGAGCTAGTGATGGTAAGGTGAGACGACTAATGGATATATCATCGACGATAAATTGAACACCGGTATAATAGGCAGTTTGGCAGGCATTATATATGTATGTTGTACAATGCATACAACGGACCATAGAACGGAGGAGTTAATTAGAAGAAACAGAGGAAAATGAGGGTTTATCTAGATCACAGATTGATAGGAAAGTATGGTTGTTACAAGAAAATTATAAAAACCTAGAACATGAAGAAACTTATTGGCATGAAAGAAGTCGTGAAACATGGCTTTTGAAGAGGGATAATACTGCTTTTTTTTTCATAAATGTGCTAGTGGGAGAAGAAGAAAAAACACCATCTTTAGCCTAGAAAATGATAGAGTGGTAATAGAAGGGGATGATGATCTCCTAAAACATACAACTGAGTATTATACAGACTTATTTGGTCCTCCAGTAGAGTATGATGTGGCTTTAGATGATGATTTTTGGAATAACATACCAAAAGTGATTGAAAGTGACAATGAGTTTCTCTGTAAACCTTTTACTGAAAATGAAATTAAAGAGGCATTAAACCAAATGGAAACCAATAAGGCTGCAGGACCAAACAAGATTCCTATTGAGTTTTTTCCAACATTGTTGGAGTATTGTTAAGAAGGATGTTTTACAGCTGTTTGATGAGTTTTATGAGCATAAAGCTGACATTAGCAGAATAAACTATAGAATTATTACTTTACTCCCAAAAGTGATTGATGCATAAAAAATTCAGCAATTTAGACCAATTTGTCTGTTGAATTGTCTATACAAACTTTTACCAAAACTCTTACAATCAGGCCGGAGGCTGTAGTGGATAAACTTATCCGTAATACTCAAACTGCTTTTTTTGAAAAACAGAAACATTACCTCAAGGATCGCTTTGTTTACATGAGATTCTCCATGAAACCAAAAGGAGAAAAGAAGTTGGTGTTGTACTAAAGTTAGATTTCGAAAAGGCATACGACAAGGTCAATTGGAAGCTTTTATTTGCATGCATGGAAAGAAGAGGGTTCCATGACAAATGGTGTCAATGGATTTAGAAAGTGGGTCCTTACATAAAAAGTTACAAGGGGGTTAGTCAAGGGGATCCACGGTCTCCATTCTTATTCAACTTTGTTGCAAATTGCTTGACCAGAATGGTCCATAAAACTCAATTTTCTGGTTTAATAGTGGGGTCTCATCAGCCACATTATACCAAATGGTGTGGCCCTATTACAATATGCTGATGATACCATAGGGAACTGTTGCAGCCGCAGCCATAGGATGAAGCGCAGCCCAGAAAAAGTGAAATTAAACTGAGGCGTGCATCACCATTCATCATTTATCTTAAAATTTATGTGACGTGAAAGTACAAGTCATATTTTTACAGTAATAGTTGTTGGCGTAGACAAATTAAAGGTGCAAGTCCTTTTTGAATCAGGTGTTAGTTAAAGAATACCCTAAATACATCGTCACATTATTTTTTATGACCATTTTACATGGTGTTTTGAAATACTGAGAGAGTTGGAAGACAACAATCTTGAGATTTATAAACAGGGCGAATCTGGGGCAGATGATGATCGGGGTCTTCTCTGAAAATGATGTGGCTATTAGGCACTAATTAGCACTATAAATAGTGATGTTCCACTGGAATTTTCAGAATTTACCGGGGTCAGCCGACTCCGACGGTAAGCTGTAGATTCGCCCCTGTTTATAAACATATGTTTTATTTTGATGAAACTATGATAGGATTTATTCAATTCCATTTCAATAAAATTTGAGCCCCTAAATAATTTGAAATGAAAAAATTCTAAAAATTTGTTTATAAACTATGATAGGATTTATTCAATTCCATTTCAATAAAATTTGAGCCCCTAAATAATTTGAAATGAAAAATTCTAAAAATTTGTTAGTGTGATTGAAATTTTGGTATAGGGCATGTCCCCATATGAGGGCTGGGAATATTAAAAGGAATATTTTTTTAGCAAAGGCAACATTTTGGGAGAGAATGGGGCGGCGCAGCTCAGCCGGGCCCTCCATTTGCAAGATGTTTGGGCCGACCCCAAGGACGCAATACCTGTCCGGAACTGCAGGCCGCGGCGCCGCAGCCCACGACTGAAACACTTGGCCCACACCGTTCTGTTCCGCCAGTACACGTACGATTGCGACCTGGCCGCAGCGGCAGGTGCCGCTCCGCGAACTGCTTGGGCACCACCACCAGCCGGTTCAGGTTCAGCTTCCCTACGTCGCTCGGCGTCAGCATCTTCTTTTTCGAGATCGGGCTCATCACCTTCTCGAACATGCGCTCGCGCCTTCGATCCATGGTTGCCGCCAAACCAAGCACGGGGGTTTCTCGACGAACAACACAAGCATCAACACCACAATCACATGGCAACATACAAGAATTTGAGCAAGATGTCACGATAATAGCTAGGCGCGCGCGAGCACGATTTGAGCAAGATGTCATGATAATGGCAAAATACGATTGCCCTGTTTGATACTCTAACTTAGTTAGAGTTAGAGTTATAATTTCTCCTACCCTAAGCTAACTCTAGCACTACAGTGTGTTTCGATGGAAGGGTTAGATTGACATTAAATATACTTGTCCAATTTGGTGTTGGTGGAGGGACAAAGAAATTACACTTTTTAGTGGACACAAGTTGAACTAACTCTAATTAGCACATCTTGGGTGAGCTAGTTTTTTTATGGGTAGTTAGATGCAACTAACCTCAATCTAACCTCCTCTTTGGATCCTTTAGGGCCGGTTATGACCTCCAATTAGCTCAAACTAACTCTAACCCAATGTTGAAGCAGTTCGCCGCCTTGTAGGTCATGCGCCACGCAGCCTGATGCGCCAGCGAAAGTGAGGCACTAACGGAGAACGATAAAGCGGCCACAACTACAGCGACATCTACTCCGGGCACGACGAACCCGCCACTATCGTCACGCACGCCTCCTCCAACGGGCTGGTCGTGAGTGAGGTGGCGCCCGGGAGGTCGGTGGTAAGGATTGACCAAATGGGTTCGAGCCGCCATGCTTACGGCGAAGTACCTCACGCCAACGCAGGAAGGTCACCTGGGCGACCAAGTTACACCCAAGCCTTCTACACCGACGAAGGATGCACAACCAATTAGACGAAGCTACACCGACCCAGTGACGTGATGCCAACGACAGGCAAGGCCGCTCAACTTCTCACACGGTTTGTTGATGAGGTGCATGTCAAGTGAAGGTCGCCCCCTACTTGCCACTCCACGGCAGAAGGCGTCAACCACAAGACCCCCGCCAATCAGGAGCAGGAGCAAACGGATTGCCGCTCAACCGCTAACGCACATACCCAGTCTCCAAGCGGGCGAGATGCTCCTCAAGCAGAGGTTGGGCGTCATGTCACCGGCTGCTCTGGCCTTCATCTGCATTCAAGGTAACTTTCGACACCATTTCCAGTGGAAACTTGACGTTTAGCCACGTGGATGCTCTAGACGAGTGGTCCCAGCAGTAACGGGTTTGCTAGGGCGTTCTTTGTGGAAGCCCCGTAGACGGGGTTCGCACGCTTGGTTGTGCTATTTATGTAAGATCGAACCTAGAAACATTCTGGTAGGTGGGTTCACCCTTAGATGTAAGACCACCTAGTGCGCTTGATGAGCAGACGAGAGAGACCAGATAATGATACTGATAAGTTGTTGACCTAATAATACTTATTCCTCTTTTAAATCAAGGTATATTTTTTATTACTAATAATCCCTACAGAACAACGGGGCCCGGGCTAGTAGATATAACGAAAGAGACCCAGGCAAAAAGATACAGGGTAGGTAGGTTATTTAGGTGTTTGGTGTGATTAGAATAGTAGTGGGTTAGGCCAAGAAGTCAAGAAGACAAGAACCCATGTATACGTATCATTGCATCCGTAGGTACTAGTATTGAGAAGCAAAAGCAGACGATGCCCAGCCAGCAATCGAGTGGCTGCCTGCCTGCCTAGTTGTTTCATTGTTTGCGGCGTCAAGAGCAGAGCCTACAACCACAGATGCTGCCTGGTGGCTAGTATCTTCTCGCCGGCCGGCGGCAAATGATGGGGGGTCGAAAAAGAAGCATACTAGCACTAGTAGATGCATGGGGCACACAAGCAAGAGAAGAGAAGAGGATGCATTCCATGTACCATATGCGAGCAAAGTGTGATTTTCATTCACGTGTGACTGATGGAGATGGGTAGCAAGTACTACATGCACATACAAGCAAAGGAGGGAGTCCATGGAGGAGGGAACACTAGACAGATCTTTTGTTCCCGGCCTTTTTGCCCGGAAAGGCAGCTAACGCCGGAAGAATGAAAAACCTCCGTGGGAATCGAATCAAAAACCTGAAGTGGCGAGTGCGAGGTAGACTGGTGGCCGTGGTTGTTGGCATTGTGCCTGGAGGTAGCGGAAGCGACGCCACGACCACGAGTTGGAGAGCTTTTTCCCTTTTGGCCATACATGGCGCCGCGACGGGAGAAGGAAGGAAAGGAGACGAATGGCCCGATGCGTGCCACTGCCAGCATCTATTCTGCTACTAGTATGTGGCCGGCTTGAGGCCAAAATCCATGGAGTGACCTCGTGCACTCGCCCATCCACATCAGTCAGCAGGAAGCACTGAAGTAGCATGAGGCTAGAAAGGGAAAAACCAAAGTAAAAGCCGGCCGAGGACCAACGAAGTTGACGTGTCTTTGCTCCTGCGTCACGGACTGGATATGATCATGGATATCATTATTTGGTATGGTACGCCGCCGGAGACTTGCAATCATATTCATTCATATACTAGGCATCTGGAGTAACCGTTTAATTTGCCATACAAAAAGCAGATCGAGCTGTATTTAAGTGCATCGGAGACGTATTATCCAGGGAGGATTAAGCTTAGGTCGATGTCCATGTGCCGGTATCATCTAAAGGAACGGCGCACGTACCTTCTTCCCGAATCTTGGATCCTTCTTCGATTCTTACAGCAACGGATGGACAGTTACTGTAGTAAGTAAAATATACTGCCACCCCAATTGAATTGAATATATACACAATTGTTGTACTAGAGCCTGAAGCCTGTGCAGTGCAGACACCAGACGGCACCCGCCTGCACCACGGCATGGATCGTCGTCGGAGTAGCTCGTGGCAGGTAGCAGCGGGATAGGTAACCCAACGGTTCCAATTGAATTCACTCTGGTGCTGTGCTGCTGCTCTCACTCTCACCGCGCGCTCGGCATGGCGGACACGCCCACCATGGATCTTTGCTCCCTCCTACGTCTACGTCGGCGTAGTAGGATAATATAGTTTTGGTAGCCGACGATCCATCCAGAATGCTCTATGCTATCGTAATCCTATCCAAGAGCAGAGCAGACAGCCATGACGGATCCGTCACAGTTTCAGCCTCATCTACTATCTACTACAGCTTCAGCCTCTCTGCTCTGCCCGAAGTGCACAACACAAGTCTGCTCGTCGCGAGAGCTGGAAATGAACCCCGATCGACCATTTCGTTTCCCTCCCGCCATCCCATGCGTATCCAGGGCTATGGCATTGTTGTCCGTCTCCGTCCCCACTACCCAGTCAGCGTGCCTAGTGCTCCTGCCGCACCTTCAGCTTGAAATCCTACCTACTACTATTATCTCTATTCACAAAACGAAATGAGCCGGATCTAGAAAGGTATGAGGTATGGGAGAGCCTTGCGCCTCCGGTGGCTCTTGCATGAATGGGGAGACGATCCAAAACCTTATGTTGGAGCGGATGTATCGTGCAACGACATGGATCGTCTGCATTTCAACACCTCCGATCACCATTGATGATGGCAAGTGGGCACGCTTCTGGCACCATAGTTTTGTTAGAGGGAGAGACGTCCAAATATTTGGCACCGAACCAATTCAAATTAGTGTTCATGAAGTATAGGATGGTTTGCCAAAAGTTGAACAAAGGCAATTGGATCAGATCACTACGTGCACGCATTACATTGACATTATAGGTGTAGAAGTTTGTTGGCCTATGGATTAGATTGCAAGGAATGTAATTACAGCCTAACGTGTAGGACACGATTACATGAAAATGGATGGCTGATACACCACCCGTTCAGCGTACATGATTCAGTTTCGTGGATCACACCTAACATTCCGGCATGAACTCATTTGGAGAGCACAAGCGGAAAATAAGTGCAAAATTCAGACCTGGATCGTCCAGCACAACAAAATCTTAATGACCAATAATTCGCATAAGAGAAACTAGCCACATCAGAACCATTCTATCTTGTGTAACGACCCTTTGAAGACGGGAAACATTTATCCTTGTGCCCATTTGCAAAAGTCGTGTGAAATCAGGTGCTGACTCGGGAAATTTTATCTGTGCAACTCACACAGCAAGACCCCACCTCCTTGGCTAAATGGTGGGAAATCGAGTCCAGCAGGATACCAAAGCAAGACTGTAGGCGTTTGAGCGGAATTGTTATCTACATCAAGTGAAATTTGTGGAAGGAGAGAAATAGAAGGACCTTCGAAAACGTGTTTCAAATGGCGCAGCAGGTCGCCTACTTGACCAAAGAGGATATATCGCAAAGACATAGGATAATGAATTCTAATGTAGAGGTCAACTAGCGGTGAGGAGACTATTCCTCTTTTTGGTCTCATGACCATGATGTTAGACACCTAGGGTGTCATGTGTACATAAAAACTCTTTGGTAACTTAACCGAGGCAAATTTGTGCATTCATGGATTGTCGATACACAAAAAAATATTGAACTTAATTGACCAGAGTGTGTTATTTCTACAAATTTGTGCATTCATGAAAAAATTTAATTATTATTTATACATAAAAGTATTGAAAAAATCTACATTAGCAGCTAAGGCCCCCTTTGGATTGGAGGTGAAACTAAGAAAAACATAGGATTGAAATCCATATAGGAATGAATTCTTATCCTAGCCTTTGTATGGTAGGAATTGCTCGTAGGAAATTTTCCTTTCTCTTAAATTCCACTTGAAGCACATTATGCACTAATGGTGCCTGGTAGCGCCTAATCAAGGGAATAGAATAGAATAGTATGATGATTAAAGAAAGAAATATTATTTAGCTCCCAAGATTCCTTTAACATTCATGTGTTTTTCCTTTGCCCATCCAAAGGCATCCTCATGCATCATTCCTATGGTTACACAATTCCTATGGATTAGAGAAACAAGACACTTCAATTCCTACAATTTTCCTATTCCTGCTTCCTATATGTGCCAAAGGGGCCTAAATATTTACTCCACTGCTAATACAAATTATGTGTTGATAATGTTATCGGCGTGTGTGTGTGTGTGGAGGAAAAATGGGAAGAAAAGGAAAGGTGCAACGTGCAAGTAGGACGTGCTCCCAACTGCGCTGATCGGAGAAAAGGCCGGGCCACCGCCCGCCCAGCAGCAGCACGTCGTCGATTTTCCACCTTCGACGACCAAATATATGCGTCACATTGACATATAGGTCTAGGTCAATAGTAGTATGGAGTACTGTAGTAGTACTAGTGCACTCTCTGTCCAAAGAAAAACTTTTTCGCTTCCCGAAAAATAAGTGTCGGCAATTATATATTAAAATATATAAATAATTATGTTAAATAATTAGCATTATTGAAAATATCTTTAAATATTTTATTAAATTTACTTGAAGACATAAAAATTGCACGTATTTTATACTAATCGAAACGAACTCGTGATACGAAAATCAAAACATCATTTTTTTTTTTTTTTTTGGACGGAGGGTATAATAAGTAGTTTAGCTATGTTTCCTTGTAATCATGCTAGTGCTGTTAGCTCAACAGTAGTGAATCAATTTTCTAACTCCCTTTTGTGGCTTTGTCAGTAGTCAGCACCCACCTGACCTGACCTGTTGTTCATGGGTCGGTTGAAAAGAAAAGGCGTGTGTGAATGACGGTGACAGTGGCAGCTGCATGCTTATGCTTATGCTTATGCTTATGCTTAGGGCGTCTCCAATGGTGATCAAATAGCTCTATTGGCTATGAGCAGTACTTTTCAAATAAAGCTAGCTAGATGAGGTATAAAAATAATAAAAAAAGTAACACGTTCATTGGCTATCGAGGAGAGAGGCGAAATAGCTAGCGACTCCCAAATAGCTAGCGGTAATAAATATCTAATCTAGCTCAATCTCCTAAAACATCTCTCTCACGTAACTCAGTATAGTGTTTATTTTTTCTTATTTATATGTCTCATCTAGCTAGCTATTTGCAAATTGTCATTAATAGCCAATAGAATTCCTCCTGTAGCGATTTGGTAACCATTGGAGACGCCCTTTAGCCAGAAAAAGGCAAGCCATGCGACAGGAGATTCCCTAATCCCCTCACCCTTGTTTGGTTGGTGCTCATGCCGTGGCATTCCTCTATCTACACATTTGTTTATTTATAGCATACTACTAGTACAAAAGTGAGGAAACAAAGAAGCAGACGTGCCTGTGCCTGCCTCTGCCTTCTTCGGCATCGGGACGAGTCGACGACCACAGTTTTGGCCTCCTGCCTGCGGTTTTTTGCGTCCTGTGCTGTGGGCGTGTAGTATGTGTGAACGGCCAAGGACGGCAACACCGGCAGGCGGCGGGCACCGCACTTCCCTTCCTTCCCCAGCTGCCCGTCAAAAAGGGACAGTGAAGCGACGAGTGGCGGGGGCAATTGGCCAAGCAACAAGAGATTCGTGCTCCGCCGCCCTGTCCGCCTAGTAATACTACTATTCGCTTGCCACAACGAACCACACACACAGACACAAGTGTTGCCCTCCCTGACCATTTCAACACGCGGCTTCGTGGAACCGAACGAACGATTCACGCGCTGGTCTGTGCTTGCTAGTTGCTACTCGGTCTTGGGTTTTCCTTGCTTTTTCCACGGAGATGCCAAGAACGTCGCTCTCGTCCTTTCTTATTTTATCTCTGCAGGAACACTTTTATTAAATCTGCCCCGTGTTCATTACTCTATAGTACTAGAGTAGATTGGAGTATCAATCAGACGGGCATATGGCAGTGTTTAAAATGACATCGCTGGCAATCACAAGTAGTAACGCAGTCAACCCGGCCCCCCTAGCAAGAGCAACTGCCAACCTGGATGCTCATCCATCCATAGAGACGTGGCCGGCCAAGTGGGAGCACGTGGCAGCGGCGGGCCGTGGTGGTCCACTCACCCCACCCCACCCCACCCCCACCCCACCCACCCAATAGGCCTCTGCCTTTTGCAACCGAAAGAAGCAAGGGAAAGACATGGATCACGGTGCCTGGCCTGCCAACACATGGACATGGACGACAGACCACCTGGGCCCATGCGTCAGCTGTCCGCCTGTTCCCTGGCTCTCTAGCTGACCTGCATGCTCAGGCTCTCTTTATTACAGCAAGTACAGTAGACTAGTCTTTTCAATCTCGATTTCCGATTCAGGAAAAAACAAACCGTTGCAGACACCCAAGCGGCCATGTGTGATGTGTCTTCACGTGAAGTGATGCATCATCCGCCGCTGAAATCTTTCTTCTGAATGGATGATGATGACGGTATCATGCTGCTGTTGCCATGGATGGCTTTGCGGTCGTCGTCAGCGGCGGTTGAGCTAGATATATGCAAAAAAAAATGAAGAAAGCGAAGCTGAACCGCAAGAATACGATCAGATGGGTGTACAATAACGATGCCTGCACCATACCTAATCCTAATATATTCCTGTATATATATATATATATCTTTTTGCGATATCGTAATCCTCCTAGTATCTTTGTCAAAAGAAAAAGAATCCTCCTAATATATTCCTGCTGGCCTGGAGGCGTCGAAGAGAAGAAAGGCAGCAGCCAGCTGCAGGGTCAACCACTTCTTCCATCCGTCCTCGACTGTCCTCAAATCGGTCGCTTTCTTTCCAGATAGATAGATGAGCTGACCCCACCCGGTTAATGGTCAACTCGAACATCAGCTGTTACTGGTAGCAATAATGAAATCATCAAAAAGGAATCAATTTTCGATGGAATGGAACCAATCCAATCCATACATTGCATTGTTGTGCCTGCCGGGCGGCGGCGACTTGCCAGTGTCCTGCCTGGGATAGTGCACGCAAAGCAACCTGCGAGCCGCGGAAACACCAGAGCATACTCCTAGCAGGTAGCGGAAAGCAACAGCAACCTCGCAAACCACGGGAGCGAGCGAGCGAGCCCCGATCCAAAACCACGGCAACAGCTAGGGAACAGGACAGCGGGACGCCGGGGGACTGGAGATGAGTTGACGCCCACGGCCGGCCGGCCGGCCCACCCTGTGGTCTCTCGGTCTCTGCAAGGCAACGACGAGGTCACGAGGAGGAGGAGGAGGACTCGACGAGGCAGCTCGCTCTGGATCCATCCATCCAATCCAACCCCAACCCCGGGTAGAGAGTACCACGGACAATGGCGGATTCCTTCTTCTTCCGCGGGTGGGTCCTACAAGTCTAGTCCCGGCCACTCCCACGCGGGTCGGGTACTCGGGACGCCACGGGACGACGGGACACAAACACAACAAGGACCAGGGGCTCCCGGCATCGCGGCCGTCCGTACAGGAAAGGGAACACCTTTCGACATCCCGTCGATCCCTACGCCCACTGCCACGCCCGGGATGCCGCGGCATGGCATGGCATGGCCCCGCGTACGCGTACGTCGCCCGTCCCGTCTCGTCACCAGCTCCAGCTCACGGCTCTCGCCATGCCAATTTGTTTTGTTTTGTCCTGCTCGGTTGCCAGCGCCCGTCCGTGAATGAAAATGAATGCGTGCCTGGGTGTGCCTCTGCTAGCGGCTCACAGTCCTAGCCTAAACCCCTGCCCATGTAGGACTGCACTTCACTGGACATTGGACTATAGCTGCACTGTTCCAGGTGGTGGTGGTGATGCCGTGACCGTCAGGGGAAGGGAATGGTGAATGCCCTGCATTCCTGTAGCCCAGCCACCAGCAGCAGTCCATAGCCGCACAGGCACAGCTAAACTGGGTGGGCTCCAAACGAGTACCGTACCATAACCATCCGGGCTCTCTCTGCACACCCATGTTTTTTTTTTCTTGTGTTAAATTATATACGAGACGGTTTAAAAGAGAGTCAACTGTATCTTCTACTTCCTCCGTTTAATTGTAGGCTCACTTTTGTCTTTTACAGATTCATTTGATTTCTTATGTATCTAGGCATAGTGTATAACTAGGTGCATAAAGAAAATCAATGTATCTAGAAAAGCCAAAGTGAACTACAATTTGGAACGGAGGGAGTACGATACAACCTCTGAGACAAGACCAATGCACTTTCTCTTTTGTTCTACAGGGAGTACACAATTTAAATAAGTACGGGGCAGTTTTAAAGATAACGAAGTGGCCATTGTATGTGTTGTCCGCTAAACAGATTGTATATGTTGTCTACTAAAAAGACTTAAGCTTACGTGTCATTATATTATGAGACCGCCTCTAAGATAAGACCAATGCAATTTCCTTCTATTCTTCGATACACACTAGAAATTACAAGTACGACACGGTTCTAAAGATAACCCATTGGTCATTGTATATATCACTATATTAGGAGACGGAGTCTATAGATAAGCCCAATGCACTTATCCTTAGATAGTTTCATTTGTCCCTACCTCTTACTCTTAAAAGGTAGCTCAACCACATATATATACATAATAAATACTAGACTTTTTAAATAATCGCTACATGTTATTGACATGGATAGAGCGGTATGTTGGCTATGTCTCAACATTGTTCAAACCAAATAATAATGTCTCTATCGTTCAGCGCTATAAATTATTACCACGCATGATGGTAGAAAACTAGAAAGTTGTAGATCATATCAAGCTGTATAAGTTTCATATACCAAGGCTCTTTGTCTGACAGTAACATGACAAGTTTGGTACGCGATTAATATAAAGGTGAAACTTTAGAATATTTCTTTTGAACATGTTAACGATGTCAATTGAAAAAAAACTA
Organism: Hyparrhenia diplandra; assembly: GCA_015847255.1. NCBI lineage: Eukaryota > Viridiplantae > Streptophyta > Magnoliopsida > Poales > Poaceae > Hyparrhenia > Hyparrhenia diplandra. The sequence continues at coordinate 32,763 of JADLZK010010714.1, read as the reverse complement.
AAAACTATTAATATGTACATATTATTATCAAGAGGCTACAGTTCATATACAAAGTATCTTTATTCGATAACATATAAGAAATATATGATTTTTCTCGGGTGACAAGTTCGATACACGATTAATATATTGCTAGAACTTTATATTTTTTAGCATCTTAACAATCTTAAATTAAAAAAAATCAAATCTAAAATGTTATAGATTTCATGGAGTGCTACAATTTTCATATAAAATATTGAATGTCACAATTTTTCTAAGGTTAAGCTTTTGCCACTCACATGTGAATCCCATCTGACAAATCCACGTAAGCGATGACCCAAACATTCCGCCTTAGCTAGCTACTAGGCCGGGTAAACATCCATTTGGACCTAGATGATACTCGAACTAACCTCAGGGACAAGAAATGCATTTTGAGGTGCATTTTACTCTATTAGTTGGTTCACCTATAACTCCCTCTTACAGTCGTGTCAAAAAAAAAACTCGCTCTCACATAAATTTTTTTGGATTCTTTTGCCCAAGCTCCTCTCCATTCTCTTGTCTCTTCTTCACTCCAACATTCTTCCTACCTACTACAAGTACTATACTTGCTCTTAGACATATCAAACAGGGGACCACATATATTCATGTACTTAAAAGTTTAACTTTTGTTAAATTAAATTATGTAATAAGTTTGGTACGTGTGTGGTCGTGCTTGAGAGCTTTTGGTACATTGTGCGTTATCCGGGCGATGTAATTCCGTTATCTAAAAAAAAAAAAAAAATCAAACAGGGACACAAATTTATTAGTTAAGCCCCTTAGACCGATAGTCCTACTTCCTCTGTCCTATCAATTATGCTAGGATAGGTATGTTGAGGCGTCGGCTAGGTCTCTCGTGCCTAGATCCTCTAAGTTAGTTACAAAAAGTTTCATGCATCTTAAGTTCATGGGATATTTGTGAGTTGGTCTCTAATATAGGACATGATGAGCTACCTTGGTTATCATATTTTTCTTATTAATCCATGGTGGTTATTAGATAGACCTGCCTTAGTAGGTAACAATTGTTTTGACATGTATATAACAAATATTTATCGTTGACATTATATCATATTTTTTACGACAGTACTCCATCCACTTTGAAATATTTTGGAGTTTTTCTTGGTGTAGGATGAGCTAATAACTTGTTTAACATGCAGTAATTAGCTTGTTTAAAAGTTTATATATTTTAATATTAATGTGTAAGTACATAGTTATTAATAACTACTTTTACCTATTATTACTATGGCCGTGTTTGATACTCTAACTAAGTTAGAGTTAGAGTTAGTTTCTAACTTCAACTCTAGCTCTAAACTAACTCTAATCTAACTTCAACTCTAGCTCTAAACTAACTCTAGCCCTAGAGGTGTTTGGATGGAAATGTTATTGACATTAAATGTACTTGTCCAATCATTTGGTGTGGGTGGAGGGAGAAAGAAAATGCATCTTTTAGAGTTGTTTAAAATAATTTTTTAAAGTTTATCTGAGTTTATAAAAGAGTGCAAGTACTTATGACACCAAATTAGCATCATTATTAGATACACCACAAGATATATTTTTTCGTTATGTGTTTATTTGGTCATAATAATAAAAGTTAACACAACTATGGAAATTCACAGGGCGAGCGAGTAGGAGCAGTTATGGATGGGAATGAGTTTCGGGGTCTGATTTGCAGGTTATCTTTCGCCAATAGTGGTGCGTGGAAGTGGCATAAAGCCATTTAAAGTCCGCTACCGGTACCAGTAGCACAACTATTTTTCCTACTCTACTCTATTCCAACATGTTACCGGAAGCAGGGATGAGTGTGTGTGCACGGAGCAAAATGGCCAGAGCCAGTAGGAATACTATTACTACTACTAGGTATACTACCTATACTCCTCTAGAGGCTACTAGAGCAGAGCTGTAGGGTCGTGCGCTTTTGGGCCAAGTGCCTGCCCGGTGGCGTGGCCAGGTGGATCTGTAAAAACTGATGCACATGCAGGCAGGTGGCAGCCATCCCTCCCCCGTGCTCCGCCCCATCCACGTCTCAGTCTCGTGGTACACCGTAGTAAAAAAGAAAAAGAAAAAGAAAAACACACACACACACCACCCTGTTAGTTAAAGAGTAGCCACCCTGGCGATGGGGGACGAGCAAGGCACGGGCGGAAACAAATGCCGAGCGGTTGCGCGGTTGCTCGGTTGTCTTCTCTTGTGTTGGAGAGCTGAGGTGGGTGGGACCGAGGAACGAACGCGGTTCCGTTAGCGGTGGGCGTTTGGTGGAACAACCTCTGAATTCCCTCCCATCCCGTGGTGGTCTGGTCGTCCATCCCGCGGGCGGCCGAGGCGGACGGACACGGACTCGGCTCGCACCACAACCACCACACACACACAGACCCAAGCGACGAGTGAGGGAGGGGGAGGGAGAAAAGAAAAAGGAGGCCACGCCACGGGGCAGGCAGGCAGGCAGGCGGTAGTACCCGAGCACGTCGTGCACAGAGGAGCCGAGCCGTTGGCTCCCCTCTCTCTCTCCCACAGAACAGTCGCCCAGTTGCCGCCCTTTTCGCGGTTGGGTTGGTTGGCTGTGGCAGCGTGCGTTTTCCCCAGAAGGCCCCCGGGTGTCCACGTCGTTCGTCTTCGGTCGCTCCAACCGAACCTCCCTCCCTCCCCCGCCCCCCACAAATACTCTATACTAACTCGGAGCAACCACCACCCTGCGTCTCCACCTCCCCGTTCCGTTCCGTCCCGTTTACTCCTCCTTCCTCTACCTCCCTCTCCTTCCGCCTCCCTTCCCTTCCTCGCGGCCGGCCGGCGGCGGCCGACCCCTCGCCTGCCGGCCACCACCGCCGGTGGGGTCCACGCTCCCATTGCTGGCCTGGCCTGCCCTGGCTTGGCTCTCTCACCGCCTCTGTCCGGCGTCGCGCGGGAAACCAACTACCAACCCACCACGCCCAACGACAGAGAGAGAGGAACAGGAAGGAGGAGGCCGTCCTCCTCCGGCCGCCTCGGATCCCCGGCCGGCCTCTCCTCTCCAACGCGCCGGAGGCACCTCCGGAAGGGAATGTGGGACCCGTGCCGCCGAGGATTTCTCTAGAGGCTTCTCCGACCCACCGCCCAGCGACGCGACATGGTGAGTCTCAGTCCTCTCTCCCGTAGATCTGCGGCGATTTCCTCACCCGCCGCCGTGCTCCTCCGCTCGCGCGCTTTTTTTCCTCGTCGCCACCACCGCCGGTCCGCCAGCACTAGTAGTACAACTCCATCCTCGCGTCTGGTTTACTGTTTGATTCCTCCCTCGTCTCCTGTCTTCCTCTGTTCTCGCCTGTTTTTCCGCCAAAAATCAAATTAAATTCTCGTATGGGTTAATTATTAACGGCCCAACCGGTGGAGTTCGCCTCCAATTGCAACAATTCGTCAGAAAACTTTCCTAGGTACTAGCCGAGAATTGATTCACGTACATGCCAGTTTTTCTAACCCAATTCGGTAATTTCGTTAGTTTGCCGCCTCCCGGAGAATTCCTTCCTGCCTCCGTCAATGCTGGAAAAGTAGGAGTCCTTTTTTTTAAAAAAATTATCTCTCATTTATGGAAAACTCGTCAAATCCGGCCCCTACTCCCTAGGAATTAGGATCACCTCAGATTTACACGACCCAGGCGAACCGGTCAACTCGAACCTTCCTAGTTTTCACCCTACCCCTCGTTGGCCGCCACCACCTGTCGTAACTTGGAATTTTCCTTGGCCTCTCTCCCCCTCTCCTATACGGCTACTATGAGTCTCCTTCCGTCTCCTTTTCGTTCTGGGTTGTGCGGGTAGTAGTATATGAGGTCGCAGATACTCCTACTGACGAATCACCACGGGTACAAGTCACGGAAGGAGGGCGTTGTCTGATTCTTGCCGTGTGGACGTGTTTGTGCGCCACCTCCCCACCGCCCCGTTTTTTCCACAAATTTCTTCTTCCTTCACCTCCACCATGGTCATCACGCATGTGCGTAATTGCCCACTTTGACCGCGTCTGCGGTCTACTTGCAAGATTTCTCTTCTCTTCCTCTTCCTTTTTCATTTTTCTTTTTCTTTCTTCGCAGAGGGCCTACACGCCGTCTTTTTGTGTTCTCATTATGCTTTCACTGTGCTGAAATCTCTTGTTCTACTTCGGACGAAAGTTAAACTTTATGACTTGATCATGTTTTATTTGTTAATACTAATATCGTTATTAAGCATCTCAAACTAGAGCGCGTGGCTGCTAAAAATCATATTGCACACACACTGGTTGGCCGTGGTAGGGAAACAACCCCAAGAAATCAATGTGTCGTGTTTGATTTCAGTACCTACAGTTTTCTTGACTTGGTTGCCGAGTTGCTGCTCTTTTGGTACTACTTGAGACCAATTTGTGGTATCCAAACAATTGGTTCTGATTCAGTCTGCTGTCTCTGTTGGTCAATGTCTACTTGCAATACTGAACTGGAGTACAGTAAATGATAGCTTTGTTTGACTCCAAAATTGATGCGTTTACTTATGCCTCAGGTGGAGGGTAGGAGCTATCTCCCCTGTGGAGGTCCGGAACGGCCTTGAGATCCTGAAGCGGAGGAGGCTCGAGAAAATGCGTTTGAGCGCTCAGAATGAAGCGAGCGACAATCCTGCGGTGGCCGCAAGAAGCGGCGGTGATGCCTTGCGGAGCCCCGCTAACTGCGGGGTCAGATTGCATTCGAACAACAGTACAGGCTTTCCTGGAAATGTCCAGAACAAGGATCCTTTTGCAAAGCGCAAGGTGGAGAAGTTCGATATGTCCAACCTTGAGTGGATAGGCAAGATACCCGAATGCCCTGTGTATTATCCCACCAAGGAGGAATTTATGGATCCTATTGCTTATATACAGAAGATTTCGCCTGAGGCTGCTAAATATGGTACAGTTGCCTTTAGCATAATACATATTATGATAATGTCTCACTCATTGCTCCAATGGCCTCGCTAAACATTTTGAATAACTACGACTGTGTTACTTCTATTTCAGGCATTTGTAAAATCGTCTCTCCTGTATGTGCGTCTGTTCCTGCCAGTGTTGTGCTGACGAAGGAACAGCCCAGTTTTAAGTTCATGACTAGAGTTCAGCCCCTTCGTCTTGCTGAATGGGCTGAGGATGATACGGTCACTTTCTTCATGAGTGGAAGGTATGCCCACTGTTTGTCTATTTTCATTATTGCTTTAGCTCATGTTTCAGACTTCTTCATGATTGGCATGACTCTGCAGAAAGTACACCTTCCGGGACTATGAGAAAATGGCGAACAAAGTGTTCTCTAAGAAATATTCCAGCTCTAGTTGTCTCCCATCTAGGTATGTGGAGGAGGAGTTCTGGCGTGAGATTGCTTTTGGCAAAATGGATGTCGTAGAATATGCTTGTGATGTTGATGGGAGTGCCTTCTCTTCTTCTCCTCATGATCAACTCGGGAAAAAGCAACTGGAACCTCAAGGTGAATATTCTCTTTCTTAGATCTCGTTGGCCATGCATGTGTGGTTGTGTGTTGTATTGGCTACATGGCCCTTATTGATGTTCTTTTTGCTTGCCTGTAGAATTTTTCACGGCTCCCCAGTTCTGTCCTAAGACTTCTTCAGTCACCAATTCCAGTAAGTAATATAATTCTATTAGTTCTGTACATTCTTTACCACATCATATATCATGATTGTTAACAATTCTGGTCTGAAAACAGGGAGTGACAGATCCAATTTTTTATATTGGGATGCTCTTCAGCATGTTTGCATGGCACGTGGAAGACCATTATTTGTACAGGTAAAAATCTTGAGTCTTTTGAGTTTGTTAGCTACTTGTCTTTTAAAGGCCGCAGATGCTGATTTTGATCATTTGACCAGCATCAATTACCATCACTGTGGGGCATCTAAGACTTGGTATGGGATACCAGGTGATGCGGCTCCTGGGTTTGAAAGGGTTGCCAGCCAGTATGTATATAACAAAGAAATTTTGATTGGTGATGGAGAGGATGCAGCATTTGATGTCCTACTGGGGAAGACAACAATGTTCCCTCCAAATGTCTTGCTAGATCACAATGTTCCTGTCTATAGAGCTGTACAAAGACCTGGAGAGTTTGTTATTACTTTTCCTCGCTCTTACCACGCAGGCTTCAGTCATGGTATACCTCATGTTTTTCTTCCGGTTTCTGGTTTACTGCATTATGTACGTGTATATATATCCTAATAAATTTGTGAATGACACAGGCTTCAATTGTGGAGAGGCTGTTAATTTTGCTATTGGTGATTGGTTTCCTCTTGGTTCTCTGGCTACCAAGCGCTACGCCCTTCTGAACAGAACTCCATTGCTTGCACATGAGGAGCTACTTTGTCGTTCTGCTGTGCTTCTCTCCCAAAAGCTGTTGAACTGTGATCCGAGATACTTGGACAAGTTGGAACATCCATACTCCCAGCATTGTGTAAAATCATGCTTTGTGCGGTTGATACGATTCCATCGGCGTGCACGTGACCTACTTGCTAAAATGGGTTCTCAAATATGCTACAAGTCAAAGACATTTCCAAATCTGTCCTGTAGCATGTGCCGGCGTGATTGCTATATCACACACGTGTTGTGTGGATGTAACTTTGATCCTGTCTGCCTACATCATGGTAATTATGCTAATGTTGATGTTTCTGTAGCTTTATTTAATTTTCTTGGCTAATTGTTTCTTTTAATCGGGGTACAGAACAAGAACTGCGGGAGCTGCCCTTGCAAGTCCAATCGTGTTGTCTATGTTAGAGAGGACATACTGGAGCTAGAGGCTCTATCAAGAAAATTTGAGCAGGATATCTGCTTGTCTAAGGAAAGAAGTTGCATTGGCTCATGTAAGGAGGCTGGGATTTCTGATACTAGTGTTGAACTTGTCCCAAATCTTGGGATTACTCTGGATTTTGGTAATGGTAAAGCTGGTAGCTCAGGCTTTATGAGTGTTGATGGGGAGCAGGTCTGCTGCAGTATCAACTTTGACATCTTCTGTGCACCATGAGGCACCCAAGCATTTTGAAGCAAGGGTGGGTTTACTGACCCTGTATTGAAATATTTTTCTAACTCCTATCCTCAGTTAATTAAATTCTTGTTTCTTAGGTCCATGCAATACAAACTAACCAGATTTATTCTACTGCCAAGCAGGCACCAAATACATCAATGACCAAAGGAACTTACTCTGTGGATGAGAGTTCATCTGGCATGGATGATGCTTGTAATGAACATGGTTCATGTAATGCTTCAGCCATGGGATGCAGTGATAATTCGATTCTGACTCTGAAATTTTCCGAGTCAAGCGGAGGTCCACCTCGTTTGACAAACCTACTTCTGAAACAAAGACGCCAACCTTGTCTGAACAGCAGGTATGTTATGTGGATTCTATAATTTGTATTGGCAGAGAGGAAACTCAATTTATGTGTATTTTAGAGTGAGTCAAAAGTATTATCACATGTGTGTCTTTATGATGTCAAAAGTATCTCAAGTTTGACCAAAATTTTTATGTTAAAATAATAGCATTTATGCTGTCATCGAACTATCATTAGTTCCTAACTAATTATTTTTATAGTATACTTATTTGATGTCATAAATCTTCGTAATTTTTTTTTCTATAACTTTGGTCATATTTAAGATGCTTTGACTCTACAAGACTTTTGATGAAATGACTTAAAAGTTGAATGTAGTAGTTTATAGGTTCACATGTTTTCAGACATGTCCAGTTTTTAGATAGTATATATATAGCGGACTCTGCCATATCATATATCCTTTAGTTGAGTTTGCCGCTGTAGTTATTCAACACCTAACCCGAGACAAGTTCAGAACATACTTTTCATAATATAAGACTTGCTGTGATCAGGTTCTGAGGCGGCTGAAGAAGGTACATTCTGAAGTACAGCAGGCCAGTAAGCGTCCAAAAGAATATGATAATGGTTCAGTTCACTCTGCCCATATGAGCCAGAAGAGCCCAAATCCTGCCTCTTCTGATGATGAAAATGAGGACAAGGTTCCCATTTCTTGGAGGATAAAACGGCGACAGTTGGAAACCCAGCACAATGGTGCGAGACCGCACTCATATCTGGCTTCCAGTGGCGGTTCTCGAGAAGATTCTGCGGAAAGAACTAGAGATGCTGCAGCAGAGCTCCGTCCAAAACGAGTGAAAATCCGGCCACCTTCTAGTGCCAGTAGGCAGATTGAGCAGCAGGGCAGTTCAGGGCAGAGAGTTGCAAGGGAGGACAAGTTGTCGCTTGGTTTTCCACGTACATTTTAGGGAATCACAAGTGCTAACCTCTACTGAGAAGACGAATTCTTTCTTTAGGTGCATTGTTAACTACAAAACGAGGTGACAGAAGAGAGGAGTGGGACTGGGAGGGATCAGGTGGTGATTGTGGCAAAGCTGGTCTGATTAGCACAGGTGCAGACTGACTTTAGAATTGGCAGCAAAGGAAGTGGCTGGCTAATCGATTCTTTTGTGCAGCAGGGCCTCCAATTTGAGGCCTCTGGTGGCACGCTTAGAAGACACACGTGATAATATTCTTGTTGCTGGAGGTTCCGTGTCACTGCCGGTGGCTCTTTGATGCCTGGCCATCAGTGAAAGAGAACCTCGCTACTTTGATTTCTCTGCAAGTGTTTAGAGCATGTAGCTAGCTTATCTCTCACTTTACCTACGGCCTTTCCTTTTTTATTCTCTCTTCTTTTGTAATTTCCTGTAAACAGGCTTAGCTGCTACACTATGGCTAACTCTATTCTTTTGTTGGTTTAGCCTGGCGCTGGTTAACGTTCAATTCAATCGCGATTCATTTCCTTTTTGGATGGTTGGTAGTATACGTTATGGTGGTGTTGCTCTCAACTGTCGGTGGAATGTTCTGTTGGCACCATACCCGATTTGTCAATAGGAACAACTCGGACTTTACAATAGATTGTAATGAAATGACAACTCAGTTTTTGAAAAGAGTGGATTGAAACTATTAATGGCCTGTTTGGATATAAGGTCTAATTGTTAGCTAATTTAAAATTAGATTAGATCTAGTGCACCTAAACAGGAGATCTCTAGTAGTGCATCTAAATAGGAGGGCCTTAGGTGGGGGTAATTTTTCTTTGCCAAGTCTTTAAAATTTACTTTGATTTTTAGAGAATTTTATTAGTATGCATTCAAACATACCCAGAACAAAACTTGACGTCATTATTGATCTCATTAATACTCTCTCCGTCCCTTTATGTATGTCGTCCGGGAAGCGTGTTTGTGAGGGAAACACGGTTTCCTAGAGACAAATATTTAGGGACAGAGGGAGTACGATACTGTAAACATAACGGTCTGGGGAGAAATGTGAGTGAATGAATGAATGAAGTGGGGACATCGAGCTTATCCGCCACCGCCAGGTAACGGGAGAACGACGTGGTCAACTGGTCAACGCAACGCACTCGAGTTGACCGGCAAGTGTCATCTTCATTCAGTCTCTGTTCGCTGGCGTCCCCGGCGCGCCTTCTACGACGCTGTCTGTCGTGCCCCCACCGTGTGATCCTCCGCCGCGGTGGCGCCGCTCTCACCATTCCGACCTGCGTGCCGCGTGCCAAACCAAGCCATCGACAGCGACGAGATTGGGTTGTGACGGCAGGCCGACAACTAGGGTTTGGGCCTAAATACAAGGCCCAGCCCAACACACGCACGCGCAAATCTCACCTTGGCAGGCAAACGCGGGGCGTGTTAACTGCCGACTGGTCGGCGCAGTTGCGTCCGCCGACCAGGGGCGGCCCGTCTTGCTGTTGGGCTTTCAAATAAGCGCGGCCCGTCTTCTATCTCAGGCTTCTATGACTGTTTTTTTCTTCGTAGGCCTTTTTGTTTTGTTAGACTGTTTCTTCTTTCAATAGCGTTTCTACATAGTGTTGGGCCTATTTCGATTTTTTTTTTTTTTTAGGCTGACTGTGACTGTTTCTTTACTCTAATTTCAAGATCGAAATACAGTGTCGGTCTTTTGTAAATATTTTTGGGAATTCATAAAATACACGAGTTTTGACAAAATATAAAATAAAAAACACCTTATCTCGAAAAATACTTGACAAAGAAGGATTATATATTTTTTTGATGAACCAAACTGATATCAAACTCACAAATTATATTAAAAAACAGGCAATCAACTTGATAGGTACCAGTATGTGATTTATAAACCCTTTCAAAACGCATCCAAAAATTCATTTGGTATTTATCTGTCAGTTTGATAGAGAACAGAGCATGGAGCATCCTAAAGAAAATATCTAAATGAAAACTAAGTTCCACTATGCATAATTAGTACATGTCCTGTCGGTTAAAGCATTGAATTCCTGTACGTGGACCACCATTGATTTGGGACTTTTAGGATCTTGAATTACTGTACCATGGTCAGTCTTAATCTGAACTCGAGGACCGATTTTACTGAAGAAATCTGCAAAGGGAACACAACATCGCATGAACCACAAGGGCATTGGTAAATGTAGGAATCTTCAAATAAAAATGGAATAGTTATGCATTAGCACAGATTAGGAGAGAAATTATGAACAACCAATCTACTACCAGCTTCCACGATGATCAAGGACAGGCAAATACCATTTAGCAACATTCTAGTAGCATATTCAAGCCATGACTGGATATTGTATATGAGGGAATAAGAATTCAACAACTAGTCTATTCATCAGTTTATACAGAACAATGCAAAAGTGCATAAACTAAAAAAAAAAAAGCGAAGATCTATGGTTAAAATGTATGCGTGACATCCTAGAATATTAAATGAAAGAATAGAAGTACACTAACACACCTGAGCTAATAAAGGGATGTGTGATAGGGCACATGAAGCAAACAGAAGGGATGGAAATTATTTCTATAGGAAAAAAAGGGAAACTCAGAGGATTTCTGGTGAGCTGCACGAATAATAATTACTAGAGGCGATGTAGTTGGCTTTGATAAGATAACCAGCAAGCGGCTTCAGGCTTTCACTAGCAGACATGGTGTCTCCTCGAACCTTAGGATTAGAAGATCAAATAGCTTCAGGCTTTGATTAGAAGTCCAATTTAATTATAATAGAACATAGAAGCATCTCTACATTCCTAAACCAGAGCCAAGCTCTACCAGGGAAACAGGCCACGTCACCTAAAATTTCTCAACCATCCGTTCATGTGCTTCAAGAAATCCTGCCGTCCACGTATACAAACCAGCCACAACTTCCCACATACATAGCGAGGCCTCCGCAGCGGCCCCGAGCAAGAGTAACCTGAACCGTGAAGTATAAACCATTCCTTCATATACAACAACAAACAAGTTAGTAAGACTATTTATGTTGTATGAAAGAAATATGACATCGAGTTAAGATTAGCAGAACATCAATGAAGAATAAAATAAATAAGTTAGTAAGACTATTTATGTTGTATGGAAGAAATATGACATCGAGTTAAGATTAGCAGAACATCAATGAAAGTTGAACTGAACATGGTCATAAGGAAAATAGAACAATAGCTGGTAACTAACAGGTGGTATCTAGGAACACATGAGATTGAGTTACAAAAAGCTTCTTGACTAAATGGTTAACTCTGACAAATTAAGATGACAGAACCAGATTCAGAGGATTATGACAATGCACCCGTACTTCAGATTAAATTTACTTTCAATGGCCTGATCACAGTTTGTGCCGATGACAGAGCAACACTCTAATATACCCAAAACTAAGTATGGACGAATTACCTAGGGTGCTCCTGCAACAATACATGAAAACCTCACTGATGACGACACAAGAAAATCTCAGTTCAGTGCAATATTGCAGAACATGGTTCTATGATTAATTGGTTGCTATGTCAGTGAATATATATAGATAACCCATAAAGCCCTTCTCTCAATAACTTGGAGGGAAAGAAGCGAAATGTCTAGAAAGCAAAACATACCTAGATCTTCCCTTAACTTCTACATACACAACACACACCTAGATCAATTTATTTATATTAGAACATTGAAGCACACATGATAGAACATGGGAACCATGACTGAGAACATTGAGGCATAAATTAAGAATATTCTATGATGTATGAGATACAAGGTAACATAACAAGGAAATAGGTTCAAATAAAAAATGCAAAAGATTCTATATCACAGGGTAGCATAACACATGGTATGCACAATAATAAAAAAGAATATTACTCTTTGGAGATTTGTGAGCTTTACCCTGTTGCTCGAAATTCCTGTACGAGATTGTCCATCATTGCTACCATATTCATCCTCCTGTAGTACCTTGAAACAGCCAAATATATGATGTGCAACCCCAAGAAAAAGTAACAGCCCCAAAAAAAAAGAAACAACCCAAAGTAACAATCCATGTTCTTGTTCTTCATGGTCCCACTATAATCTTGCTCATCTGAAGCTAGTTCAGCGCACACAAAGATATTAACAGAAAACACTAAAATTGAAAGGCATACCCCGAAGCAGTAGGCAGAAATAGGATAAGAAATAAAAACAGTGAATGGGATGAGAAATAAAAAACAGTAAATAATCCATATGTGTATCAAAATAACAAATGAAAATATCTATCTTCGTACTATCAACAACCTTAGGGTATTGTATTTTCATGGCATCTGATCCATCATTCAAACCATTTCGACGGACCTGGTTGAAAGGAAAAAAAAAAGATATGATCTGCAGTGAAGTAAAACTACATTGTACATATATGCAGGAAAAATTGTAGAAAATCGAAGTACATTTGATAGAACATGAGAATTCTAACTGAGAACATAGAGACATAAACTGGGAACAATCGCCAGAGAACATCAATTGATTTATAATAGAACATCCAAACACGCATGATAGAACATGAGAATAATAACTTAGAACATAGATGCATAAACTTAGAACATTCACTAGAAACATTCACGAGAACATTGATTTAATTATAATAGAACATCGAAGTACACATGATAGAACAAAGGAATAGTGACTGAGAACCCAAGAAGGACCAATAAGCACAGGCATGCATCAATAGTTAAAGTTAAATTACTAGTGATATATAATTTATTGAAACCGAATTATTATTTAAATAAAGAGCACAGGCAAGGCACCAGCATGCATGAAAAAGAATACTAGTGCATTCAAAGAAGCAAAGGCAATGAACCAGTTGGAACTGTTGGAAAGGAAAACATCAAAGAAAGAACACTGACATTAGCAGAATCCTACGGTTAAAGCATCTCGTCATCGCCCTTGCTTTCACTGGTATCCTGAAACCCAAGAAGGACCAATAAGCATATCACTGAAATCAAATCACTGCACGCCCTCTTCAATTGAAACTAGAAAAATTTAAGCCCATGTGATTTTGTGGTCTATGGTTAAACAGGTAATGAAGCTCAATAGGAAGCTCTAGGTGTCAGACATCTCGTCTAATCTGAAATTAAGTATTTGGTGAAGCTTTTAGGAAGATTTATTGTCACGACTTGTAGTGAAGAATAAATTGATGGCCCCGTTTGAGGTGACAGCACAAACTAAATAAATGGTTTAGTTTTGTAGACACAACCAACTCATGCTTTAGTATAAGTTCATAATTCAAAGGTGCAAGCAAAGATTTGTTTCAGATTAATAGTTAACTGGAAAACATATTCTATAAGAAACCATTTTAAAAATGGAGCCGCCACCAACAGTGCAATGATGCAACTGAAGCTCACAGATTCTTGTCAATTGTGCAAATATTATGAATAACCTACAATACGTTATTAAAATAATGGGAATCCCCATAAAACAGGAAGGCAACTTGATTAGATACCCAAATGGAAGATTGCTCACATAAATCACAATCAATCAGTCTAAGAACAAAAGGAATGCTAACCTTTATATCATTCACTTCTGCAGTGATGTCAGCATCGAATCCTCTCAGAACTTGTAGAGAAGTCTCGCAATCATCCATCATATTCATCTTTGCCTAGAAATATAAGGAGAAGAAATATCCAATGGAAATTTCAGTTTGGCACAATGATTCAGAGTTTATTATCCGGCATCATCACTAGATAAAAAATAAAATAGAAACAGCAAAGGAACAAAAGAGGCAACAGGTGCCAACGTTCTTATCTTAAGGAAAAGAACTAATGAATTACTACCAAACATTGGGAATGGTGGAAAAGACTAACAATTTGACCAGCGACGATGTCACATCAGCAAAAGAATGCATTACAAAAAGCAAGTTAGGGTTTCTGAGAATAACAACCACTTTTGTCAGATGAACAAATGCCGGCGCACAAGATGAAACAGGTGCCGCTGCAACACCACACCAACCGTCTCCACAAACGCCGCAACCAACAGCAGCCACCGTCTCCTCAATCTCCGACGAAGAAAAGGAGGAGAAACACAACATCCGCCACCGCCACCGCCGCCACTGCCACCGCCACCGCCGCACCTGAGGAAGGGAAACACCCGCCGCCGCACCCATGGAAGGGAAACTCGACGCTGCCGCTTGTCGCCGCAGCTGGAAGGGGAAATAGCCGTCGTCGCCTCACCACGGGAGAGAGAAGCCGTCGCCTCCACCGTCGCCTCGCCACGGGATGACGGGAGAAAGAAACTGGGCTTGTTGGGCTGATAGTTGGGCCGAAACAGTCAAAGGGCCGAAAACGGGGGTGGTCGGCGCAATGTTAACTGCCGACTGGTCGGCAGTTAACATTGGCGGGCAAACGCTGCTGCCTCGGACCAGAGCAAGCTCGTGTGGGAGTTCTCCACTCACTGCACTGTACGATGAGGATAGGGGCTGGAGCAGCGACAGCGGCCAACATGGCTGCTTGCTCCTCCGTTCCCTGCTCCTTCCCCACGAAGCCAGACCTTCACCGCCGGGGCCTCCCAAGCTCTCACCTCCCTCGGCTCAAGTTTCGGCGGTTTCGGTCACTCTCTGCCGCCGCCGCCTCCTCACCGTCGGCGAGTCGCCTCCTCCCACGAGCTTCCGTTTCCGCGTCGGCCGCCCCGTCCAAGGACTACGAGGCAAGTCCTAGTTTCTGATTGGGGATTGCTTACTTGTTTGCTAGCTAGAGTAGCTACCTTATCTGCTCATGCCCGTAACGTCTCTCTGCGATGCAATCTGACGCACCAGATTATGTCTCCTCGCTTACTCTCATTTAATTCGTGTACCAACACTAGTGTCTGCAGAAGCTTTAGCACCGCTTTCTTCCCATTACCATTGTTTATATACTGGAGTAGTCGACACTGCATAATATTATGTGCCGTCAACGAGTGTTACAATTAATCCAGCTCTTGATAAGATTGGTAATGTAGTAATTCCTACATGTTCAACTGTCCACGACGAAAAACAAAATTTTATGTATATACTGATTGGGCAATCGTGATTACTAGAAGCGACCAAAAGAAATTGGAGAATGCTAGTGCAGTCATTGTCGTTAGCAACATGGAAATTGGCCATGCTCTCCTATGGTTGAGTACTCCGTGTTTTTGAAACAGGTTCAGTGACAAGCTCCCATACTATCCTCGTCGTGCCCACATAAGCAAGTTTATACAATCGAATCAGATAGAAGAACAATAAACATATTATTTCTTTAATTTTCTATTCATAACTAACTAACTTACTGCTGTTAATTCATGCCATCGTGCTGAAGAAACTCGATCATCTATTTATTGGTTGGGCGTGGCTCTTCTTGTGGTTTTGACAACAAATCACTTGGTATTATCTGTGTATAGTTTGCGGATGGAAACGGAGAGGTGGAGCTGAGACTGGACATCCAAAAGCTTGGCATAGAGAGTTCAAGAGATGTTTTTGTTGACGTCGATGATACATCCCTATTGATCAGAGCCAAGTCTGACGGTACATTGAAGACTTTGATGAACGTCCAAACACTGTTTGATAGGATTAAGTCTTCCGAGACCATATGGTATGTGTCGATCATCTAGTATGTCAGTCTTACTTGCGAGGACCTACTCATTTGCTCATTCTACGTCACAGGTTCATCGATGAGGACCAACTGGTGGTGAATCTGAAGAAAGTAGAGCAAGAGTTGAAATGGCCTGATATAGATGAATCCTGGGAATCCCTCACTTCTGGGATCACCCAGCTGTTGACAGGGATCAGCGTCCACATTGTTGGTGATTCAACAGACATTAATGAGGCAGTTGCTAAAGAGATAGCCGAGGGCATTGGGTGAGTGCTTCTTATTCCTTTCTTTAGTTTTGAGTCGATTGCTTTCCAGCTAGATACCATGCTGTGCAGGTTGCATTCTAGCCTGGCTGAATATTGTTTCAGAACATGCACAGTATGAATTGGCAAACTTGATGTCTGATAACCTACTCATGAATATGTCTCCGTATTTCATGGTGTTACAGGTACCTTCCGGTTTGCACAAGTGAGCTGTTAGAGAGCGCCACTCAAAAGTCGATTGATACATGTATGATTTTTGGCCAATTATTGATAACATGATTTGATATCGGGGCTATCATATTTGACTAAAATCCGGCATCAATCTTTTCATATACGGTTGACATTATTACCAAAATAACACGGCGCTGCACTTACTTGTAGGGGTGGCTTCTGAAGGAGCGGACTCGGTAGCTGAAGCTGAATCTGTTGTCTTAGAAAGCCTTAGCAGGTCGGTTTTTTTTCCCGAGCCTGATTTCTTTGGTCGTAGACCATAGCTGATGATTCTGAGACAAGATATCCATCGCAGCCATGTCCGCACTGTAGTTGCAACTCTGGGGGGCAAGCAAGGAGCAGCCAGCAGATTCGACAAATGGCAGTACCTTCATTCTGGGTTCACGGTTTGGCTATCGGTCTCCAACGCAAATGGTAAGGGAGTCTCAAAGCATTTCCCAACATTGGTCCGGACTCAAGACGGGAGATTTCACTGCATTGGGTTAGACTGACTCCTTGTGGTTGTCTTGTGTGCGTGCCGTGTTATCCAACAAACAGACGAAGCTGCTGCGAGAGAAGAGGCCCGAAGGAGCGTGAGCAGTGGAAGTGTTTCTTACGCCAAGGCAGACGTGGTGGTGAAGCTTGGCGGGTGGGACCCAGAGTACACGCGAGCTGTTGCGCAGGGCTGCCTCGTCGCCCTTAAGCAGCTAACCTTAGCAGATAAGAAGCTGGCAGGTATGATCGCTGGCTGAGAAAGTTTAGCAGTTACCTTTCATGAGCAGCTTGCCAATAACATCCAAGATGACCTTCTCTTACATTGTGCACCACTGATAGCATGCTCTGTTTGTGTTATTTGATTGGTGGACAAACAGGGAAGAAGAGCCTCTACATCAGGCTTGGTTGCAGAGGCGATTGGCCCAACATCGAGCCTCCAGGCTGGGACCCTGAATCCGAGGCCCCACCAACCAACACCTGAAACATCATCCTCCGCGCAGTTGTATTCGAAAGACAAGAATGATAACAAGAATTCTCTGCATCACCATTTTAGTTAGTCCGGACTTCGTTTTTGGTTTAATTTAGATATACAAGAGGGGCAAATTTGTCGGTTGATGCATAAAATGAACTTGATGGACTAACTCTTAGACCTTGTTTGGATGCACATATGTTCGAGTGGAACTCATAATCGCTACAATACATATGGATTGAGCCAGATACATGCACATCCAAACAAGCCCTTAGCGGGTACACATGGGTGCAGAATACACAAACGATAGTTAGATACAAACTCAAAAACATAGTATATCATATTATTCTATAATGTAAGACCAGCACTAATTAACAATGCACAACTGTTATCTTAGAAAGGCAAACTGGAAGGTAAAAGGAACCTTTTCAAGGGACGAACCATTCCAATGGTTCAAAAAAAAAAAAAAAAAGCACGGCAGCTGAATGCATAGTTTAATTTGAAACGAAAAAAAAACACCAGATACAATTTCCTCGCCTCCTACGGAACAAACAGCAGCCGGCATATACAAAGACTGACGGCAAGAGGCTCCATAGTTGTTGCTTCCCGCAGGGCTTTATGTCAAAGTTGGCTGTGGTTCCTCCCTTCTGCATTCCCCGCCCAGCCACCAACACCGACCTCACGGTTTAGCTGCCATCTTGGCCACTAATGCGTCCGGTGCCTCGCGCCTCTCCACTGGAGGTAACTGCGGCCAAATAGACAAAAAACAAAAGGATTTCCTCAGAAAACAGTATGAAAAGAAACAGGTTGTCAAACCACTGCTGTTCTGATGCTCTTGACAAGTAGCTTGTTCACAGCAAAAGATAGAGGCCTTCAGAAGTTCGGTGCGTGGCGGACTGGTGGTCCATCCCAGAACCCCACCAGCTGACACACCTTATCGCTAAAAGGATTTCAGTCTTTCAGAAAGAATCCAAGAGACCAGTATCAGCAAGGTACAAGTAGAACAATTCACACCTTATCTTGGAGACGCATTATCGTCGATATTAGCACTCTATCACCAACTACATGCCTCAGCTTCTTTACTAGTTCACCTCGGCTTATTTTCTTGCTCTGGCAAATACACAATCATACAAACACAAGTGATTTTTGGATACCACAGAAGGGAATGTGAATTCAGTCAAAGGAAAGAAAAAAAAATGCATCAGACCTTAAACTCTTCATAGCAACTAATAACCATGTCCATATTCTCAGGAGACACTTTTGTTGAGATCGCTGCAAACAACATGGAGAAAGGCATCCAAGGTGAGCTTGGAGCCTTTTCCATCGAATCTCCTAGCATGGGGGCTGCACATCCACCTCCCAATGCTGGAGGTGCCTCCAGGTTCATCTCCTGTTTTATGCATAAAATGAAGTTGTTAACTGGTGCTTTAACCAACTCCAACATGACTCAAATAGCATGGTTTCACAGGGAAACTTATCATAGTTGGAGGTTTCTATCATAGAAAACGAATATAATCAGCTCCAAGTTATAATCTCAATAACGCAATCACAAGTCAATTATTGAGTCAAATCACACAATCTGAATATACTGCACTCTTGCTGCTCCAACAGTGGAACTTCGTCTGTATATCAAGTTAGCAACAGTTGTTGACTCTAGTGTTGTACTATCTTTTTAATACCCCATGTAAAAGCGTCTTACCTCTGAAATACAGTCGGCTGAACTAGAATTCAACACCAGTGACAGATCAGATGAATTCTGACAGTCTTCTTGCGACACAAAGGAATCTGACACAGAAAATGCTTAGCAGTAAGGAAATTTTGGTTGCCACGTATCAAGAAACAATCGAGTCAAACTGAAGACACGGTAGCTGCAATTAGTTACCTTTGGTTTTAGAAGGCAATTTGACGGTGACTACAAACTCAGAATAGATGTGCCTATTCATATTCATATCCCACACAATGTAATGTTGTGGGTTTTTAAGGTCATCTACTCCACTATCAAAATAGTCACTACTAGGTCGGTGCTGATTAGATCCAGGGTGAACTATTTCTACGTTCCCCATTATAACACGGCACAACATCATATGGACAATGCCATTTTCATCAACATCAGAGTATTTGGCGCTGCAGAAAGTAATACAAATATTGAATTTGGCAACGGTTAGGGAAGGAAAATGAACTTGGGGAGGAACAAGAATAATAAAATGGAACAGTAATTAGTTGCTGACATCAATCTAAAAGCATCTGAATAGCATGTCAATAAAAAGAAAGTAATGAACTTAGGTGTGTGCAACATCCGAGACATAGATGAAAACATAACAAAACTCAGAAAATGTGAAGAGCTACGAAACATAGATGAGATACGAGTCTGGTGCCAGCAACAATTTTGAAAAGGGGAGGGAAAATAGTGACATATATGGAAAAATTGATATATCAAGAGCATACCAGGCATCAGAGCGATTTGCTGGTGTAAGGAGGGTGCCCTCTCCATAGGCTGCACACTTAATGGGCGGCTTATGAACTTGTAAAACACCATTCAGCATCATTTCATGCACAATGCTTTTGGAGCAAGGAAGCCATGCATAACGGACATTTGCGTTTCCACGATGAAATCCGGTAACCTGCACTTGCTTTTGGTGAATATGGTAACGGACTTGTCCACGGCCATCCAATAATGGAGTCCTGTAGATTCCAATAATGTCCTTGGATTCAATAGCTGAACCCATCCCCTGCAGCAACAGCTTTTCCACGGCTTCAACAGTGCGCTGAGTACGTGATACCTCACCCAGATTAGCTTGGTGTGGTTGTAGGTTACAGGCTATAGGCAACAAAGTGCATGGCTCATTTTCTCCAATAGCTTCTCCCATATCACAGTAATTTTTTACGATGGGATTCTTTTCAGCCCTAGATCTCTTAGGACTGGAAACATCTTCAGTACTTGAATCAAAGTTTGAGCTTTCTGCTGAACTTTCTGATGTTCCAAGCTGGTCATTCATTTCTCGTGTCCCATTTGGCTCAACATTAATGTACTCATGATTTCCGTTGCCAAAATCTTTCTTGATAAATAATTTCTGATCTTGCACAAATGATTCTGGGAAGTAGCTCTTTCCATTTTCATCGACCCAAGCTATCGGCCTCTGAACACCTGTCTTTGTGTCTAGGAATGTCATATGGGCAAAAAATCCAGCAAAAATACATGGTTCTGATATCCTGTTTCTGTGATTGTCTTTTTGCCCTGAAGTCGTCTTGGGCCATTTTGACAATCTTTTCTGGAACATCTTTCCAGACAGCACCTTTTGCGAAGCAAAATACGCTTAGGTGGTGCACTACTCATGAAGTTCTTATAGCTCTGCAAAACCTGCTTGTTGAAGTGGCACACGATCTTTGCCTTGCGGTCTTGATCAACATGAAACCTAACAGCAGAATCATTGACAGGATGCTGATGCAATTCAGTGGTGCAGAATACATCAGCATCGTATGCAGCGGGGCTCTCCCGCTTTCTCTTGACACTACTTATGTTCCTTCCACATTTACCCAACACCTTTCCGTTCATCGCAGCCATTATTGCTAGCAGAAATGAACACGAACCAGAGACTAATTCTTCCAGCCAAACTAAACCCGAACAAGTCTACTATTTACACTAATCTAGTTGAGAAGCTTCTGCCGGCGCTCAACCTCATAAACAACGGGCATAAAACGAAAAAGACTCGGATAAGAAACCAGAAAAGACAGAATGATCCTGCAAAGTGAAAATCGGCAGAAATCAGTAAGATATATTGCTACTGCATGTTATTAGATATATACAACAGTGAGAACCTGGAAAAACCAATCTTAATGCTGTCACAAGCTGTTAAAATAAGCATGGCTAAACAGATTATAAAAGTGCACATTTCTTTTGTCGTGGCGCAATAATGTCCCTCCATGCAAAATAAATCAACCAAATTACCAACAATGCCTAGGTTGTGCTGCAAGCATATAGACAGATAGAGAAGCTTTTACTTCATATGGTAAGGTCTGCGGCTCGAGAGGGAACATGATACTTGTGTACTAACCTACGGATAACATAGCTGTGAAATAGTCCATTAAGTGATGACGAACTAAAGCACCAAATAGTCTCTTTCATGCACAAATTAGTCGTTAAAATCATGAATTGAACTGAACATGGAGCAAGAAAACTTGTATCTTAGACCATATCCATCACATAACACATGGCAGGGCAGTAAACGACACATCAAGTAATCATCAGATTAAGGTGCATAGGGTAAAATTCAGTGGAATTATGACAACGTCCACCCCACTTCCTCATGGAAATTGATCCACACATATTCCACGCAAGGATTTCAGATAATTGAACAAGTAATTTAAACAGAGCTGCAGTCACAGGAACAAAAATTGTAATTTTGAAAAGTCAACAGTACATAGAAGATCTCAAATCTGCTTTAGCCCTAACAATTCACACCTTCATGTAGCACACATAATTGGCATCCAACATGAAAGGACTACAGTTACAAAAACAAAAAAAGTTTCCAGATCGAAAATCCACATATATACAAGGAAGGGGATCCTCGCCGCCGAGCAATCAGACAAGCAGATCCGCCGATCGACGATGCTTACCTAGGGTTAGTGGTGAGAGCGTTAGCACGAGCAACGTCGGACGAAGAAGAATTATTTGGTTGCTTCATCTCTCCCAATTCGATCCCCTTCCGCTCCCCCTAGGACTCCCCTACCGACCCCACTTTACCCCCGGGCGATGGCCGGAGGTAGGGGGTTTTCCGCCGGAGCTTTTTCTCTCTGCTTCTTCTTCTGCTTCCCTCGCCGGCGATATTGGACTGGTCAGAGGTTGGAGCAGCACGAATCGACCGACGGCGGCGAGGCGACTGCGGCGGCGGAGGGCGAAGGTGAGAGGAAGGCAGGAGGTGTATGCGGCGCTGGAATTATTGGACACGGAGCGCAAGAGGATGAGGGCGAGGTCCACGCACACGGCTTTGGCGTGACCCCACTTGGGTTCCCTATTATTATTATTCCGCTCTATCCCCACCCACCGCCCTCAATCGCTCTCCGACACATGGGTCCGGACCCACCGGGCCGCGGGTACGCGCGGCGCAAACTTGGATGCCAAGTTGCCCGCGCGTCTTTCCTTGCGCCGTAAGCAAGATGACAAATTGCGTGATGCCGACCCGCGCATCGGACGGTCCACACACGCGGTCAACGGTCTCTGTCCCCACACCAGACGCATCATGGCCGTCCAGACATCGCAGATTTTTTTTTTCGGTGTTAAATTGTTCTAGTACTAGTTTGCGTGCGTTACTGGTGCAAAGGCGACGTGATGATGCCGGATTCTGATTTTTTTTCCCCTTCTAACGTTCAGATTTGCCTTGGCAGCTGATCGGTGGTTTCAGTTTTTTTAATAGAAAGTATATATAATCATGGTACTCCTATACAAGTTTGTACAAGTTGCTGGATGGTGTTGGTGTGCCAGCATGTGTAATTTTGGTGAATTGCACTTGCACATCGTGTTTCACGTATCTATGGAGAAACCTGGCACACACACCATAGGGGATTTGGTGGCTGATCTTCTAAACAATAGTATATACACTTGCGTTTTTCTACGTGCTTTCCTACTCCATGGCACTCTACCGCACTAGAGGAAACTAAACATCGTGTTTCCATCAACATCGTGTTGCAATTTCATTCTAAAGCGACACCTAATAAACTTTCTTAATTGCTAGCTTATCTAGTACTAGCTGCAAATAGTTGGGTGAAGAATGACCTTCCAAAGATACCTCTCGGTCAATATGACTGACTATGGAGTTGATCTTTATGCAGCCAGGTATTGAAAACTAATTTACCTAACAATCGTTGATATGGGTACCGAGATTGCTACAAGTCTTCAAGTCTTGTTGAAAAAACATATACCAAGATATACCGATTGGATTAATTTCAAAAGCGAGGCATGGGGAACAAATTATTTTGGTTGCAAAAAGGGGGCAAAAGCTAGAGCAAATCTTCTGTTCCCAGACTCTGGCGTCCTCGCCGCTGTAGGCGCTAGGGTTCACAATTCGACGAGCTAGGGTCGCCCTCTTCCCCTTCCACCCCCCGTCATCGCCACCTTCTGCAGCTCTAGAAAGCCTCCCACATCCTAACCTAGCCCAACTGCCCATGTCCTTCCCAGCTCCCATACGCCGCCCATCAACCATTCCCACTGCCTGGCATGCATGCCCCCCTTGTCCGACCATTCTTTAGCCTATTGGAGTTGGGGAAGATAACCCTATAAAGTGTGTAGATGTAGGAGGAGAGATGATGATAGGCTTCTTGCTGCCGCATCTGCCATGGCCGTGCGCATGGGAGGTGGTGCGGCACGGGCGTGAGCACAAGGAGGCAATGGGGGCATGGGTGCGGGCCGCTAGAGCTCAATAGGCACAGGGCTACCTCGCTAGAGATCTAAGAGAAGAGAGGAGGACCGAGGTGGAAGTCGCGGGTATAGTGCGGTGCGCGTGTGGTAGGTGGGAAAGAAAAATGTGCACACAAGATGTGATGCGCCAATGCGGTTTTATTTTAAGGCCAGTCTCAACGTGGGTTTCATGAGTGTTTCATACACATTAAATGCAGCGTCACATCAGCAAAACTTCACTTTTTGCATGAAACGCCTAGGAGAGAGAAGAAACAGTTTCACATGCATTGGAAACAGGGTGAAACCCCCTTTGAGACAGAAATAGAGTTTCACCATGGAACTTTGCAATTAAACCATGCAATGAGAGAGAGGTTGTGGGACCCTTGAGCTTGTGAAACTGTGCATTGAGGGAGACGGTTATTTCAAGCCAAGGTTTCACATCTTGGAAACCGGGAGGTGAAACTCTCCATTGAGACTGGCCTAACATCTTCCTTCTATTAAACCCAATTCAACCCAACCCGCTAAGCAAATCAGCCCATTTCCATTCATCCAAAGTGCAACCACTTGAAAACCCAACACATTAGCAGGCCTACTCTCTAGTGTAGCTTATCAGCTAGTAGCTTTAGCTTTTGTTTTGTGAAGTGTTTTAGCTAGAAATCAATGGCCACTAGAATTGTGTAGGGGCTTGCTTCAAGTGAACTAGAGTCGGTGCTTGTAGTTGCTATTAAGTCACTTATTTTACTAACCACACCTTTCCCTAGTGAATTGTGCTTTATAGAATGAATTTTGTTAGGATCCATCCCCCTCTAGCCCATCTAGATCCTAATACATGTGGTATCAGCTTCTTCTTCATTGGAGCTGCTTGCAGCACCCTCTCGCTGGAGGAAAGAGGGAAATAGGGGGAGAGGCGGACACGCCCACAATGGTTGTCATCGATTTGAATCTCTAGACGTTATTCGGGCCATCTCACCATTGTTCTAAGCTAGAGATGGCAATAGGGACTCGTTCCTCAATTCTCGGTGGGGAATTCCCATATTAGGGGGTGGGAAATGGGTTGATTTAACCCCCACAAGGACTGAAACAGGATGTTTAGTCCCGTTAGCTGAGGGGGCAGGGATAGGGAACTATCCCCATCTCGGTTCCTCGCGTACTCTAAAATAGCCATTGTCATGTTAAAATCTTACAAAAACCTCAACACGTATGAAATATTGCTTGTTCAATTTATACCTCAACACGTATGAAATCTTGCTTGTTCAATTTATATTAATTGACATAATAAATTGCTTTTGCTCTTAAATGTTGCATTTTGTAACAGAGACGGGATCCCCATGCGATTAACTCATGTGTAGAGAGAATGAAGTATAACAATCTATGACTCCGCTCTACTATATTTGGACCAAGCATAAGTGGCCCATCCCACTTCATCGCTTTTAACAAACACTATTTAGCAATGTTTTCTTTTATAGGGGTAACTACATTGATGTTGTCTTATATTAGATGATATATCATAAGTGTCAATCACGAGGTGATTGAACAACCGACACATGCAACAGTTGTTTTTAAAGTTGTCTTATATCAATCTAATTATTCTTAATTTATGCAAGCAACAACAAAAAAAAAAGTTTGTGAGTCGTATCATAACATAAAATTTTATTGCGGTGAAGTTTTTTCTGTATAGTTACATATTTGAGCCAATTGCTTTGTTAAACAACCACCTCTTTCGATCACCTTCCTCCAATGCCGTCATCTTAGAAGGGAGGGCAGCAAGAGCGACGCCCGCGGCCCGTGCCATGGAGGGGCCCATGAGTATATGGATGCATATACTATTTAGTATATGTTTGGTATTATCAAATGAAAATTTAAATGGTGATACACACAAGTCTAAAAATATGAATTAACTTGTCATCACTTCATTTTGATATATTTAGCTATTCTCGGTCGTCAACCACTCTTTTTTAATTGATTGTTTACATCCCAACTCCCAAACACGATGAAACCACTTCATTAGGCGAGACATTGTAATGAAGCCATGACACACCGACACCACTACCAAACACGATGAAACCACTTTGTTAGACGAGACATGGTAATGAAGCCACAATACGCCGACACCACTCGTTTGCACACGAATAACATTATGAGGAACAGGCCAAACTTTCCCACCACAAACCTATATTGCAAGTTAACTATTATTATTAACTAGTATTATATACTTTAATCACCATATTAGAAAAAGAATTACTAAACCCTTAAGATCTTTGTTTGCCCAAGAGTGCCTTCCTCTCTTCCTTTGTCTAAAAATCTTTTTCTACGTGCTATTGTATGAGATGCCCAAAATGCAACCGCTTTTTTTAGGCCATAGATGATGGGCATAAGACAAGGACGTGTGTGCCAAAATCAGGAAAGAGAAAGGTTTGGTGCCATCCAATAGGTTCGTTCCCTCGACAAATCCTGCCCACACACAATGGCCTAAAAATTATCAGCCCTTTTCCTTTCTTTGTACAGTACGTATATAAATCTAAATGTTTCCTTTTATATATTTTATTTAAAAATAACAGAAAAATGGAGGAAAATGTGCTGGTAGCAGGCAGAGTGTGGGGGGTGAGCGGGCCGAGGCTTCATCTCGTGTCGACTGTCGACGCCTTCTTCGCCCTCTCCGTCCGTCCATCTCGTCCTCCGCCTCCTCCGCAGCTGGCCGCCACTCCCACTAGGGTTTTCGGATTGGGTTTCTAGAACCTTCCGTCGCCGCCTCCCCATGCACGCGCCGCCGCTGGTCGCGTTCGCCGGGGGCGCCTGCCCCGCCACCGCCGCCGCCTCCTCGCCGTCGCCCTGGCTGGCCTCGCCGCGGGCCGCCATCCTCGCCGCGCCGGCGAGGCTCCTACGGTCCCGCCGCGGGGCACTTCGGCTGGAAGCCAAGGCCGCGTGGAGGGCTGCCGGAGGGGACGGGGCCCGCGGGTCCCGGCCAAGGGCGCTGTGCTCGCCTCCTATATGGGCGCCGAGGAGGTGGTGGGACCCTCGTCGCTGCTCGACGAGGAAGGTTTGCTGCTGCTCCTTCCAAATGCAGTCCGCCTTGCGCTTATATTGCCATATATCTTTTTGATTGTTTCGTGTAAGTGCGTTTGCGTCACTATCCACTGTCACTAGTGGTGTCTTCTTTACTCTACTAGTGATGAAGGCACAACTGCCCAACTGAAGTTTCGTTTCAAAAACTGCCCAACTGAAGTAGTCAGTCTTATGCCAAACTGCTTGCGTAGTCGCTTGGAATGGACCTAGGAATTTCACATGCTGACACGCCACATTAATATAGAATCATCTGGTATGCAGCAGAGAAACTGACGACTTCTTTTTTTCCCCTATTTTTATTCACACGTTGTGCAGAGCTCATTTCACACATCAGAAAGGAACTGGATAATGGAAAACTTCCTGCAGATGTTGCCAGTAACCTGGAGGAGCTCTATTATAATTACAGGGATGCGGTAAGAACTGCTGGGCTGATCTTTGTGGTATTTTTATGTGCTATCATCAGTTCGTTATGGTTCATGTCTTGCGAATGTTTTGCTGTATTAGGTCCTGCAAAATGGAGATCCTAATGCATACGAGATCATGCTTTCAAATATGACGGCTTTGTTTGATCGTGTTCTACTGGATGTACAGGTTTCACCATCTAATTTGATCTCCATCACAATTTGCTGGCAATTTTATTTATTTTCAAAGATGGCCTTTCATATCATGTTCCATCCTTTTTTGCAGAATCCATTTACCTTTCCACCTTATCACAAAGCTGTGCGAGAACCGTTCGACTATTACGTGTTTGGTCAGAACTACATTAGGCCTCTGGTAGATTTCAGGTAATGCAAAATCTGACCTGATAACATGTACATGTTTTAATTTCAAATAATTCACAGAATGTTGTACATCTTATGGAAGTTATTCCTTTTGACTGGGGTGGATAGCATGCCTTATCAGCTTTGCTCACCATTGTTGTTTTCATTTGCTGCGAATTAATTTCTAGAGCATAGACTTTGTAGGCTCCTTTGTGTTTTTCATGACATGCAAACCTATTATAGTTTGTACCACAATGGCAGATTGGTAATTTCCAAATAAAACAAATGCTTTGTTAAGATATTTCCAGCATGTTATTGACTGTTGTGTTTACATTTTGTTGAGTTTAATATAGATGAAGGTGATAATATGTGCTTAATCTATAGTGTAACCTTTGTTTTCATTTCTGGAAGCCATTCCCCATTTATCAACATCATCTTGCTTCAGTCACTTGTTACTTATTTAACTATTAGTTTAGTGAGAGGAATTTTTGATTACCAAAAAAAAAACATCTTAGGTGCTCCAAGCAAAAATATGGATCTCTAATAGTGTATGAAAAATCCAGCAACAATATGGATACAGTTCATCTATGTGAAAAATTTGAACTTGAACTGGAAAAAAGAATTGCAAAGAGAAATGAAAAAAAAAAAAAAAATAAAATGGCATGTGAATTGTTACGGGTGGAACTGCTCGTGTAATCTGCAACCCACCAAATTTACAAGTTGTTTCCTCTTGTTTTTCTTCCTTGTACAACAACTTTTTTCAAGTGGGTTTCGCTGATCTCCTCCAACGCATATAGGGCTATTTGCTAACATATTTTGATTTATTTACTACTACAGCATGCCAGGAGACTTAATAGTTTCCTTTTCTTCTGCTAACCTCATTTCATCTGCTCAGGAACTCCTATGTTGGCAACATTTCCCTTTTCCATGAGATAGAAGAGAAGCTCCAGCAGGTCAATTCATCTTGTCGTTACTATAATTCTCATTACATTCAGTAATTGTTACTAGTTTATTTTCAGCACTAGATCTTACAATGTTACTGTGAATTCAAACTGTCAAGGTCTTTTTGGAAGAAGAGGGTTATGTAAACCATCATTGTGTATTCTGTATTGAAGCCCAATGACATCATATCAGCATTCTTTAATGAAAATAGATGTATATCACTCTGTAAGGACTGAACGGGGAACTGATAATTTGTTTCCCATTTTGAGAATTGCTCAGAGGTATCTATTGGAACATTCAAATTGCAAATACTGTTTTCTTATAAGTTTAAATGACATCATGGCCCGCGATTCTCATATTCATACACATCTTACGTTGGAATTGATGTTGTTGGCTTGTTGCAGTACCTTTCTTGATACACTTATGTACAATCAATCAATAGTTCCTAAAGTTCTTACTCAGAATAGTATTGTATTGAAATATGTCATCGCAGGGCCACAATGTTGTTTTGATGTCTAACCATCAGTCAGAAGCAGATCCAGCAATTATCTCCTTGCTTCTTGAAAAAACCAATCCATGGATTAGTGAAAACATAGTAAAGGCCGTTCTTTGATTATACACTGTTAAGTTTTCAGTGAACTACTTGATCCAATCAAACCAGTTTAAAGTTTCCACCTGATGTAGGTTTATGTTGCTGGCGATAGGGTTGTTACTGATCCACTTTGCAAGCCATTTAGCATGGGAAGGTCTTTCTCTTCACCCAGATCTTTTTGGCATGTGACAATGTCATCTCTACTTTCTTTCACTCCTATGAATTGTTCACTTAAGCATTTTTCTCCCATCAGAAATCTCATTTGCGTGTACTCAAAAAAGCATATGAATGATTTTCCTGAGCTAATTGAGATGAAGAGGAGATCAAATACTGAAGTCTCAAAGGAAATGGCCTTTGCTTTTACGGTATCTTCCCTTACAATAACGTGTTAGTCTGTAATCCTTTTCCCTATGAATATTAAGTCTCTTTTACTCAAATGTCTTACCTTGATGGCTTGTACCAAAAATCTGGTGCCTTAAGCACAAATTTATATGCAAGTAAGACTATATACACTTGAACAAAATTCACAAATGACATTTCCGTGACCAATCAAACTCTGATGCTTCTTCAGTGATGATTACTTAGATTTGATATGATGAGTTGATGACTATGGATTTTTATTAAAAAATTGTGCACCATTACTCATTTGCTAAGTTGGTTTTTTGTTCTCGAGGCAAAAATATCTTCTCATTGTGGATTATCGTATATGTAATTTTCTTTTTACCTTTTGAGCTTGGTTTCACATATCTTCATACAACATTATGCAGCGGTGGTTCACAGTTGATTTGGATTGCACCAAGTGGTGGTAGAGACCGCCCAAATCCTTCAACAGGAGAATGGTACCCGTATATTTTCTTGCCTGATGGTCTTATTGTTCCATTTTGACTTTTCTATGCATTATCGTACATCTTTTCTTTCAATGTAACTGCATTTTCAACAAGCAAATGAAATGAGATGGTACAGTGACAGTTGTAGAGATGGGGTGACAAGAACTCTTTTCTTTTTACCTAAGACAATGCTTAAGTCCGCTGCTTCTGTAAGTATATGTTCCCTTATATTTATTTTATCTGCTACATGCAAAAACAAGGGCAGGCGCCATTCGATTCATCTGCAGTGGACAATATGAGGAGGCTTCTGGAGCATGCTGGCGTTCCTGGGCATATATATCCGCTATCATTGCTGTGCTACGAGGTTATGCCTCCACCACAACAGGTACTGTACTTCATTAGTGCTCATGGCACCTGTTTAAGTATTCTTGCTGTGATACCTCTCTGAAATTTTTCCTTTTTTCTTCGAGTTGAATAGGTTGAGAAAGAGATTGGTGAGCAGAGGGTGATATCCTTCCATGGAGTAGGCTTGTCAGTGACTGAAGAATTGAAGTATGGGGATATTACTGCTCATACCAAGAACGCTGATGAGGTTTGTTCTCAATGATATTTATATACATTATCATGCTTCTTGATAGTGCCTATGCTCCTGCTTCTGTTTCTGTGTGGTAATTGGCTATTTGTGGCAAGAGCCAACATTCCTCAATCTTACTGTGCCTGTAAATAGCTGGCTTGTGAATTTTGCTACACTATAAGCTGATTTACTTGTACCTTTTATTGGAGTTGGGTGATGGAACTCCCTGTCAGGCAGTCAGGCTGATAATAGATTTTGAGTATTACAGGCAAATAAGCTTCTATGGCTTTGATTGTTTTGTTACCGAAGCCAACTAATATTGCCAAATGTTGTATACGTTAATCTATGCTGTTAGGAAAGTTGCTATTAGTAGATTGGCCTTCTAATCTGGTCCCTTTCGTGTATGACTTCTTAGAATGAATCAACACAAATGGCATATTCTTATTTTTGTTTATAGATGGAATTCAAGCTCTTGCATCAGTGTGCAATATATTGATTATATTTCCATGCTTGTTTTTCTTTTTGACTTTATATGATATTCATAAACCCTACTGATTGTACTTGGAGCTGGTTGAATGGTCCTGTTAAGTTTTTGATTACTCTTAACCCTTAATCCCTTGTCCTTTGAGACAAAAAGGTTTCTTACCCGTAAGAAGTGTCCATGTTAACATAGCGCTTTATTACTTTTCCAACGTTTTATTAGCTTGTTGCTCACTGAGCTTGTCTTTGGTTGTTTAATGTTGTTATATATTCCTTGGAACTTTGTTGGTGATTATGACTCTGTTTCTACTTTCTTTTTCATCCAGGGAAGGGAGCTATTCACAGATACTTTGTACAACTCAGTTGTTAATCAGTACAATGTGCTCAAATCTGCTATCTTTAGAGATCATGGAGCAGTTGTATCAAACAATGTCATCTCACTGTCACAACCATGGAGAGATGAATGTTAGCTTTTCTCAGTTTGGGTCAACCCCTCATTTCCTTGTCCTTCTACTATCTGCTTGTCAAATACTAGTATGCTAGGGTCCATTTAGTATGACTTGAAATTTTGAATCCTTAAAAAAGATTGCCCTTGTTTAATTGTTGCCTGGTGTTTATGTGTAATTTTCATACTTAATGTTTATATATATAATGATCCACTCTTCACATCTCAGTATCTCAGTTACGCCTAGCATAGATCTTGCAGTAGCATGTAATCCCAGCTAGACTAGTGTATGTAGATTCCATGAGGTTATGTTTGTGTTAACTGATTCATTTATACAGTAATTAATTTTGTTACTGCATGTTAATCTGTGTATGTTATGTTTGTTCATTGACAATAATCCATTAGATGGTGTCCTAACAGACGAATTTGCTACTGTATTCATTTCCAGATTCATTACTGAAGTTACCTTTTCAGAAGAGCAGGTGAACTGCCATTGTGCAATTTCACTGGAGAAACTCTTGAACTTTAATCTTTTTGATACCACTGGACTTTTCAATGATGGTGGAGCCTGTTATTGTCATGCAGATCCTGTAAGATCTCTAGAGTCATGGGAAAACCTGTTTTGCTCCCTTTGCAAATGCACTGACTGAACTGTATCAAATGCTTGTGTATTGTGTTTTTTGTAGGGCTAAGAAGTCTGCAACTGTTGGTTGGTCAAGGGTGATTGGTGATTCTGCACATAGGGATCGTCGCAATCATCTGCAGATTACTGGCCTCAGGTTGCTCAGCAATGTGCTGGTTGGACACCGAGGAATCCATCAGGTTGCATCCTTTTTGCCTGGACATCGATTTTTGTAGTTGAAGTGGTAAACATTTTTCTTGTCTCGTCATCATGTATATAGGCTGAGTCCGTTTTGGCTCCACATTTTTGGAGATATAAAAGCGGCAGGAGTTATGGCATGCCCTCTGTTTGCTCTCTTTGTTGAAATCCTTGGGATGTAACCTGTCTCTTTTATATATACTCATTGAAAGTTAATGCAATTGACCCATGTTTCGAGTACGTGGCTCCATGACTACCTTGCGGCTCCTGTCTTGATGGTCCTGCGCGAGTGAAGCTGGTGCAGGTAAAAAGGTAAAAATAAACGTCAACTGTGGCAGTCGTCGTCGAGAACACGTGGTCGCCGTCGAGAACACGTGGTCTGCATAAATTGCGACCCAGCAGAATTGTACAAGTAGAACCCAGCAAAGAGTGGACTGTGGACTTGACTCTATCTCATGGAATCAGGCTTCGCATTCGTGTTTTCTATGCACCTTCAGAAGAATCATTCGCTCGCAGTGCTGCAGGTCGCTTATTTCACCTATTTTAGCGGCGGAGGCACATCCAAGGAGAAGATTGACTCACTTATGA
>JADLZK010010713.1:0-188741 GCA_015847255.1 Hyparrhenia diplandra | reverse complement strand
AGTTTTAGCTTGTTACAAAGAAAAACATTACATAAAAACTACAAACCAATGAAAATCTTATCCGTGTTGGTGCAATGACATTTAACGATTGTAGTCATCAAATAAGGACAAAGATTTGATATATCATGACACAAAGACAAAATAACAAATTACAAAAAGTGACAATCTATAGTCGGCAGTACAGAGCGTTGTCTAAAATAATCTTAAAATTATGCACCTGAAATACAGGATGAGAAATGAATATATTATATTAGTAATATAATAATTCATGAGCATGTAAAATAGTAGACAATAGAATAGAGACCAAATGCATACTGTCTTTCTTGCGCGATCATATCATATTCAAATTCAAAAAAAAAAAAATCAGATCCTTGCCGCGCGGATCAGCCCAACTCATGCACCATCCTTTAATTTTGCAGGCGGCTTGTCCTTTGCAAAAACCCTATAATTTTACTCCATCCAACCTCGAGAGCACATGGCCTCAGCCTCCTGCGTCCCAGCCAACAGCAGCAAGAGCACTAGGCCGCCACCATGAGATGCCAGATGCTCACCTTCATGATCGCCGGCGACCCTTCTTTTCTTCGGAGATGACTGAGATTGAGATGGGATGATGACAATGCTAACTTTATTCTTGGAGGCAGGGCCGGTGCTACTGCTATGTTATTAGTGGGGAAAATAAGGGTCATACCTTAGCTTATTATATAGGGATGATGGATGTGTAAAATTTGAGTGGATGCCAGGAAAATTAGGGATCCACTGATTTAATTTATCTAATCGTTGCTATATTAAGTTCAAAAGAGGAAAGACATGCCGATGCGACGTTGAGTTTTGTCCGCTGCCTTTCTTCCTTCCGGTAAAAGATAGCCAACAACTCCCGATTCAAGATTATTGGTGTAAAATATTACTATAACAAGTAGTGGAGGATATTGGGGACATCTTGCATGAAGAGAAAGAACATTTAGTCTCACTTAGTAGAAATGATATGAACACCCTGTATGTACGGAAATCATAGAGTTTAACTTTATAAAATTTACTATAGATTATAGATATGTTTTGAATTTTAAAATTGCTCTTCTTAATGCCACTTTTATTCTATACCCAATCTATATCTATATGTTATAAAAGAGCGAAGGAACCGTAAAATACATGTTACAAAAAATTCCTACCCATCCTCTCGTTTTTTCTTTTGTACGCTGTTGCGCCTTTGGAGGAGGGGCAAATGGGAGAGGAGGCAAAGCGGATGGGGGAGCTTGGATAGGGGAAGGACGGCCTAAACGCTGGTGAGTGGGGATGTCGACATCGACGCCGCCGACGGGCGCCACGTTGAAATCTCATGTTTGGTTTTGGAAATTTATGACACTTTATTATGCTAATCATTTGCTCTAAGTGTGCTTAAGAGATAGGATTGCATGGATGACGTGGAGCAACATGATCATGGACATGGACGCGATGATGGACATGGTGGATCATCGAGCTCACGTGTTGGAAAGGAAAGGACCCGTGATCAAGGCAAAAGTATAACTTGATAGGTTTACTTTCACCGATCAAGACACTATAGAGAGTGTGATCACATTTTGGATAGATAGCCGACTATCAAGAGAGAATGCCACCCGCTAATCCGATGATGAAGTGCCTCTAGGTTCATGTTGACTTGCATATGAATTTTGAATCTAGTGCACTAACTTCGCTTCAAATTGATTACTAGAAATTGCTAACACACTTGCACATGGAGATGTACACGTTGGTGTTGGCATATTTGCAAAGGCACAAGCGGTTTGGTGTGGCTGAGTTGGGTTTTGGAACCGCTGATGCAATTTTATACCACGTAGTCAGTTTGGCACCTCGAGAAAAATGAGATGCCTAGTTTCTATTGCGCCATTTAATTTGTTGGAGAAATCTTGCTAACCCTCGTGCTCAACTTGGTATACTTATTAAAGCAAGTTGATGCAAAGGCGATGACGAACGACAAACTTCGCAGAGGACGCCAGGGTCGATTCACCGACCGGACGCGCAGCCCTCGACTGTAAAGGCCCGGCCGACTCCTGTCCGTCGATTCCAAAGGTCCGAATCGCCACTTTGGGCGACGAACCTCGCGGACGTGTTTTGTCGCGGTCCGACCGAAGCTTGACCGAAAGCATGTTTGATGCATCCAATCACCAATCGGAAGGGCCCGCCACCCCGATCAGAAAGGCCCTGGCCCGCCGTGAAACTATGATTTGAACCCCAACGGCTCTTATTCTTTGTGTGGGAGCCTCCATATATATGTGTGTGGCGGGTCATTTGAGCTCTCTCTTGCACATTTGATCATTCTAACTCTTGTGAGCTGAGAAACTCCACTCCACTCATCTCTTGTCTAACTTCGATCTTTGGTGAGATTGAGAGTGAGAATCTAAGTGCATTGCATTGTTGATTGCATCTAGAGGAACTTGGATCCTTGAGGAGTCAAGGGATTCTTGTTATCTTGGGAATTTGCTTGGTTCCATAGCGCTTAGAGTTCATGGCGGTGTTGAGCCCAATTGGTGCATGTTCGAGGCCACACCGTGGACTTGTGAGGGTTGGAGCCTTTCGCTGAGATTCGCGAAAGGCATCACTAGTGGATTGCTCGTGGTTTGTGGATCCCCTGTGAGTGATTCATTGAGCTCCCACCGTGGGATTTGGCACGGCCATTGCTTGTGGATCATCAAGTGGGTGTATCGCACACCGAGGAGTAGCGTGTCGGCAAACACGTGAACCCTCTGAAAATCATGGTGTCCAGCAGTTTTGCTCGTTGGAGATTCTTAATATTGACCCGGTGATTGGCCACTACATCTACCGACAATCGTCTATTGTATTCTAGCTCCTCTTCGCTTTTACACTCATAGTTTTGACTTGTGTAGCTTGGTTAGCTTATTCGATTGATTATCTTGTGTAGCTTCTGTGATAGAATTGTCTAGTATATCTTGATCACCTAGCAGCTCTTAGCCGACATAGCCTTTTGTGTCACTAGAGATATTACAATCACCGAATTGCTAGGTGGCTTCCCTAGTTAGCTAGTAGCACCGCCTCGATTTGCTTCGCTCCCTTATTTACTTCAAGCCGGGTTGCTCAAGTGTTGTTGTAGAATTTTTAATCG
The DNA here is from genome assembly GCA_015847255.1 of Hyparrhenia diplandra. Lineage (NCBI taxonomy): Eukaryota > Viridiplantae > Streptophyta > Magnoliopsida > Poales > Poaceae > Hyparrhenia > Hyparrhenia diplandra. Next base: position 185,629 of record JADLZK010010713.1, on the reverse strand, counting down.
GGCTATTCACCACTCCTCTAGCCATTAGGACCTTTCACACGCCACAGGCGTGTGTTGGGCGAGGTGGGCGATGGCCATTTCGTGAGCGCCAGCCTGCAAGCCGTCATAAAAGGCTCCAAACTATATTTTCTAAATTGCTTTGCCTGGAAGAATTAAAACGGTACGATTCAGCAAAAAAAGTCATCAACAATAAATGAAGCTTACAAAATTCTAAACATTACACATGTAGAAGCTTTTTTCCTAATTCGGTCTAGTTTTTGAAACTATAAAGCCGATCAAAGCATCAACATACATATTTGACTTAAACATTCAAAAACAAATTTGGGGGCAACATTTTCAAGCATCCGGACATTTTTCATGAGGGCGTACCTTTGAACAACTTTTTGTTCCACATAAATTAGCTTCCAATTTTTATTTAGGGTGCACCAACATGTAAGCACTCTAGCTATTACTATTAAAGCGAGGTCAAAGCAAGGCGCTTAACATGAGTCAAACAAGTCAAACAAGGTCAAACCACCTATGCAAACATAATTAGCCAAATTGTTCAACATGAACATTGGTTAATTTTGTATCCTAAACATGTCTAGGTGATTAGTGATCAAACATAGCATATACTTGCATTAACACAACAAGATGAGCATGCAAGGCAAATTTGACCAAAATTTGCACATGAAATGATATGCTCCAAAGGCATGACGCTTATGTGACAATGATGATTATGCTAATGACCATGAAATGCATATGCTAATGACATGCTTAACACTCTGGTGTTACCGCAACTCTTATTAGTACTTTTAATCTTGGTTTGCTCTTGATTAGAGGGATAGTGTCGGTGGAGTGTAGGCGCGGTGCTTAGACTAGATTTATATGTGAATGCCCTTTTTGGCTTGAAATCAGTGGTAGTATCATAGTGACTTATAGCTTTTATTGAATCACCTATAGGCCACTTCCATCGAAGAAGTGAGCGATAGGCTTTGTATGTTCTTAGTAGAGTAATTTTGCCTTACTTTATTAAGAATTAGCGCCGCGATAGAATAAATAAACCTAGGTTTATTGAGATTAAACCAGAAAGCTAGTGTTGTCTCCGTCTAGCTAGTTTGTTAAGTACTTTTGATTGTGAAGTGGATTGGGTAAACACTAGTTATATTTACCTACTATTCCTTTGGGTTCGATATTTAAAAAATCTTTTGGAGTTCATCTTTTTTTATGCAGTAGCGGCTTGCGTATATCTTTATCTTTAAATTTTTACAATAATTGGGGAAAAATTCAATGCTGGCAAAGGTAACCCTCAAACCCATAGAAGTAAAATCTTCTCACGGTTGCCTGCAAAATGGGCCGGACAAAATGGTGGATTAAAAAAAATTTGGATTCAAAAGGAGGGTAAAAGGTAACTTCCTACTAAAGTTAGTTGGATTAAAAAATCAATACTCCTCGTTAGTTCCTGGGTTGTTCATTCCTCAAGTTAAAATTAGAGACGGTGGTTTGTGGATGCGCCGCTATCGCCGTGGGCTGGCCGCGGGTGGAGGGGAGGTGAGGAAGGGGAAGAAGGCCGTTGCCCCGACGCCTGGACATGGAGGCCCGACGGCAGCTGGAGGCGTGGCCGGGGAAGAAGCAGTCCTTCCTCGTCGCCGCAAGGACGCCCACCGCTCGTCCCTCTCCTCTCGCACAACCACCACAAGCGAGAGAATGCCCTTCCACTCTAGCGACGTAGCTGGAGCTGGGGATAGGACGCCGGCGCGGCCGCCTCTGTGGTTCCTAGTAAGTGTACTGTTGACACCTGTTATAGCATAATATTACCAGTCAACTAAACATGAAATAAGGGCATAACATGAATATCAATATAAGTCTAGGGGCTTTACTGACATAATTCCACGAGCTTTGGTGATTTATATCTTTTCAGGGATTAAACAGATAAAAGCAGATAAGAACGGGGAGAAACCTAAGAGTTTGCATCCCATACGATGACAAGACTTAACCGTGAAGTAACTCAACCCAAAAAGTGGACTAAACCATTCTAGAAGACACCAGAAGACACCAGGAGAAACCTGACACGGTTGTGCCACAAGACCCTGGCGGCCGCCAGGGCAATTTAGGGCGGCTGCTAGGCCAGGTCCACATGTCAGCCTCAGATTTTTATGTCGGTTTACCACCGACCTTGAGGTTGTATGTATCTATACCGTTATTGAAGGCTGGGGTTTGATCAAAATGAGGGTCATCATTCATCGCCAAGGCCTATACAAGAAGACCCCTCGACTCCAAAGTAGCGAAATTCCAATGACTTAGATTAAAAAAAACCCTTAAAAACGGCGAGCGGCGATTACTCTGTGTCCACTGCTAGCCGTGCTTGCGGCGTGATTCTCTAACTTACTTGCCATCCGATTGCCATCCAATGGACAGGAAGTCATCGCTGTTATTTGTGCTAGCTGTGAGACCTGAGATGCCAAAAAAGGTGCATTTAAAGCCCGGTTCACTAATGAAAAAAAGCAAGTTTACGGAAAGAGCAACGACTGTTGGTAGAATTTTTTTCCCTATGCAGCTTATCTTTTTTTATATAATAATTTTTGCATGAACCTAATAAATAATATTTAAATCCATCTTATCACCAAAAATAAAGATAAAAAACTTATATGACGTTTATAGTTCTCATAATATCTAGAACTTTTTGTGGCTTGTGACTTTTTCATAATACCTTCTTTTTTAGTAGGATCAGACTGTAGCTTCTTTTTGTTAGCACTCATGAACTCATTGTTGAGGTGACTCATCATTAGTAATATAATTTTTTTAAATTTACATAATGATAAAACATAAATAAATATGTACCTTTCATTCAATGCTTTTTTCTAGAATATTTGATAGTTTTATGTAAAGTTTTATATAAGAAAGTTATGTGGATTAGAGCGCGAGGAGCACCCAAATAGACACAGGTTGGAAGCTCCTAAATTAGGGCTTAATTTAAATAGGTCCAAGATTATTAAATAATTAAAAAATAGGTGAGAGGTTTTTCCTTTACTGGACTTCGGTCAAAAGAAAGTATGTCGCGCAGGAAAATTATTATGTCAATTATCCTTGCCCTTTGTCCTTGAACTGCACTTTAAAATGCGTTGCTGTTTGCAGTCCTCATAAAGGTGAAGGGCTTCTAGCCGTTGGATGACAATTGAATGGAATCTGGGTAAGGTAAAAGTTACTTGTGACTTTTATTGGAAACAAATTAGAGAATCCATGCCGCGGTGCCCATTGCCCGCTGCCGCTCACTGCGGCTGCACCCACACCCAATGCCGACCCCAAAAGCGGTGGCGGCGCGAGCGACCGCGAGCTGCAGAAAAGCCCCGCGTGGAGGTGGAACTCCCGCTCGGCGCCGCCGCGCTGTTCGAGCTGGCGGCGGCTGTGTGCAGCCACGGGCTGTTCATGATGGCGCCCAACCGGTGGGACCCGGCCAGCCGCACGCTTGTGCGCCTGCTCCGCCTTTCGCCTCCGGACGGCTCCGTCTCCCTCCTTGCCCACGTGTCCGCCCACCCCGCGCGCCCTGACTCCGCGCTCCTCGTCGCCGTGCATGGCGCCTCACGCTCTGCCCGCTCGACCAGGACCACATCCTCGTAAGCATGTACATGGATCGGATCCGAATCGAGCGTTGATGATGGCGCTGTCGGCGTAGCGAAGCTCTTCTGGATTTCCATTTCCTGGTTTGGAAATCCGCAGGAGCAGGTGCGTCGCATGCTGCGGCTGTCGGAGGAGTGATGGCAAGACGGCGGAGTTCCAGGCGATGCACCCTGCGGCGCGGGAGGTGGGGTTCGGGCGTCTTCCGCTCGCCCACGCTGTTCGATATATGGTCAAGTGCATCCTCCTCTGCAATTGCCAGTTGAGTTTCGGCCCGCTTTCCGTTCATTATTCCCATTTGTACCCTGTGTGTGTGCTATACTGGGTTATGCTACTGAAGAAATCTGAATTGTAATGGAAGGATCTCCTGAAGAAATCTGGATGTTATAGAGCTCGAGTTAAGTATCAGTTTGTACTGTTTGAAAAACAGGCAAAATCTTGACAAAATTCAACAACTATTTTTCTGTCCTAGTTTCAGCGCTAAGTTTCTACCATGTATCGTAAAATAAATTGTATTATATCAGAATATTTGAAAAGGTAAAACTAATTGCTTTTTTGTGTGTGTGTTTCAACATCAGCACCATGTGAATAAAATGAAATGTAAACTTACATCTTTGAGACTTATTTGTCAGCCTGGTTCTATACTATATCAAATGGTTCTATTTTTGCAAATAGTTGGTCAAGCTCCAAATTGAAAGTAATAAAACCATTCATAGCCCATTTTTGAAACAAGGATTTGTATATAGAAGATGAGTTATATTTCAAGATGAGACATTTGCAGACTCAATGGAGTATTTCTTGACAGAGAACACTTATTTAAAGTGGAATGCTTCAACAGTATACAGCTTGTTAAGAATTTTCTAATTGTCCTGTTAGCATGATTTCTTGCACAACTAATGGTATGGTATATAACTACAGATGGACAAGGACCTTTGTCAATGGTTACCTGCAAGTGCAAAAACTTCAGTTGAAGCTGAAAATGGTCATCCAGCATCGATTTTCAGTCAACAACGCCTCCAATTAGGGAACATAATAAAAGGAAGCGCAGCAAGAGGCAGAGTGTCCGTGTCAATCTAGAAGCAAGGTTTTCAGAGGATAAATTGGAGGGTCCAAGCCTCGCAAGTGGAGACAATGGCCTGACAAATTTGAAGACAGGTGAAATTTTGTCTTGTTTACCCCTCAGTCGCAAAGTGAAGCAATCTGTATAGATAATTCCTTGCAACCATCGGAGCTACATGAGCAATGATCCTCACTTGGAAGGCTGTATCGGTGATTTCCCTACGCCGGAAGAATTGGCCAACCTTGACGAGGATTTTTTTAGCCCAAGAGTTGCAAGCTTGGATACCGAGCAAAGAGAATTGTAATGCTTGCACGCAGCCTTGTAGAAGGAAGGTATGCCTACAGAAACTTTGAAGATAATATGTAAAAATGTTTGTACCTAGCTGAAGAAGAGGCATCCAGTATTGGATCCACCTACGAGAGGTTGGATAAAGAGTTATCACGATCTCTGGTTTAATCCTTTCACGTGCCAATGTGCTCATGTGTATGGGATTCTTCCACACGATCCCAGCTGATACTGAAACAATTAGGCATTTTTGAAACAGGTATTTCCCCTCCTGGAACATTTGAATCTCTGTAGGATTCATAGTGGACGATTTCAATATGCCCTGTACTATGACTGAAATTTATTGCAGATTCATAAAAAGAGCAATAACATCAGTTCTATTCTGTCAGGAATTAGATAAAATCTACGGCAAATATGTCCCATCTGCAGTTCTTGGCATACTGGTAAATCCATTTTCAGTTATTGTTTTAGTTAATATATGTATGTAGCTATGCTAAATCTCGACATCGTTCTCTTTTTTCTTTTTGTGGGTTCTTGGAAACAGGAGTTTTGAGTTATGGGGCTTCTACGGACAAGCAATTTGGCAAATTAGTGATATGGAACCATCAAACTACGGACTATTCACTGCAAGTCACTTGAAAAAAAAAAAAAGGAAAAGCAGTTAGCCCAACAGATACAAGAGAGATGGCCACGTCTTTTTCTTTTGCAAATGCTGACAAGGACAAAAGCATAGATAAAAGTAATATTGTGTGGATTTGGCTGGTTTTTATTTATTTGGCCAACAGGAGTCCTTGCTAGATTAGTCACAAAAAGGCGTTTTGTTAGATGCCTTAAGACTCACGATAACAGATACCTGAAAGTTTTTCTGGAAACTAGTAAACTTTCAGATGGAATCGAGTTACTAGCTGCATCTAAAGTTTTACTGCCAGCTTTACATAGTTGCAGAAGAAAATGAAAAGAAAAAGCTTGAAAAAAACAAAACGAAAGTGACAAATTAGGGCAAATTATATTGACTGACCGTACGTCACACAGTTTTCCATGAATCCATAAGATATTTCAAGTCTTTTGCGGTTGTAAATGAAAACATACTTTTTGCATAGATGACCAAATGCCACAAGTTTGATGGGAAATTATAATTTACAAAAAGAACAACTTGAGCACAGAACATATTTCCATCGGTCCTTTCATAACTGTGTAATTTCATAACTGTACTCTCCATTTTTCTACTTTTTTTTTTGTTTTTCCTCAACTGGGGTCCTAAACTGTACCCTTGATATGAGGGAATTTTGTACATCAAGGGCGTCACCATTACTATCCCCAAAACTACTTCCCTTACTTTGGCGTACAGTATTGATCAATCAAAACTGTAACCCAGTTACGGCAACCCCGTTTAAAGCAGTTGTTTGTGAAGTGAACCACTAGCAGGTCGCGCGCTGGCTTTGGTACTGGCTGCTCTGCTACTGCACCGCTGGAGTCCTGTCACTGAAATTTAAAATCACAATTCACAAGGTAAAAAACGATTTAAAATATATAATGCGAAGCTACACAGAAATAGTAAAAAAGCTTGCCGCGCATCAGATTAACCGCTTGATTTTCTCACAATAATAAAATTTATTGGTGCTACTTGCTATGGCAAAAAAAGGACAGAGCTTGATGTCAAATAAACAGAATTGATGTCTATGCAAATGATACTTCAGTAGAAGGAATCCTAAAGCTTAAAACAGACATAATTTATTTATTTGCTGAAACTATATTGAAAGGGTTAAATGCTAGTCCTCTATTCCAAAAATGTAAGGGTGCAACTTCAAATTAGTTACATTAAAATCCACCACCAAAATATATATGATAGTGCATTTATTTGTTATTGCAGTAAAAAAAAAAAAAATCTATAAACTTGCCGAGTTTTTTTTTTAATAAAAAGAACCAAAAAACATTCTTAGATTAGTCTAGGAGTGTCATATGAGTTTCATTTGTATTAAATAGGTTGCCACATAGGCACTTTCGATGACATGGCGGTGTATTTAAGAAGAGAGAGAAGAAATGAGTGTCATAGGATGAAAACTCTCTCTCGACATGATTACCAACTCTCTCGAGTCATAGGTGCAAACGCATATGAAACTATGGAATGAAAGCATTGAGAGTGTGGGTGATTCAACCGAAGTTTCATTTCATTCTAGATGATATGGTGGTCTTGAAACGACGGCCGTGAAACTCTCCCACTGAGATTCGCCTTTATTTTTGGAACAGTGGGAAAGCCAAGTTACTAATAACAACGATGGCAGCTGGAATGTTGTCTTGAAAATTGAAGGTATGGAACTGGAGTTACTAATCAGTTGGAAGTTACCTTGAAAGTTCTGATGCAGCATTTAAAATGCGTGCGGAACCGGAGTTCATGTCCAATCCATTCCGCGAGTCTGATATACTTCCTGCAACCTTGACAGTATTCTGTTGATTTCCGCACATCCTGCTTCACACCCACCCTGTTGATAACTTCCAGCCAAAACTAGTTTTCTTGAATAATGGGTTACCATGTGAGATATATCCATCCTGTAGTTCAAACCTGCAGGCAGTTCAAACTGGCAATTGGCATGAACATTGATAACTGTATCCAAAACTGTGTGTTTTGAGTTTTATGCTGTATCCGTAATAAGATAAGTGGTGAAGATGAATTAAAATAGGTTGGAAGAAAAAAAAGAAAGGCGAGGCATCTGTATCTGGCCATCTGCATCTCTTTGAATTTATCCACAATTTTTACATTAACTTAGTGGCTGTTCATTTGAAAGATCGACTGCCTAGGCATATAAAAGTTCAAACTGGCAATCATAACCTGGTCATGATGATTATAAATATGTATTTCATGTAATGTCACAGATTTTTAGAGTAAGATAGTAATTCAGGAAAAGAAAGCATTGCAGGGTTTGGGTGCCCGTAATTTGAAATATTATTAATTATGGATTGACCATTAGGGGATTCCAAACAATGAATCTGAGAGAAGCAGGTGTTACGGGGGCATGTTTGTAGGTGTTCATCCATAAGTTCCTCGGAACCATATACCGCAATTTCATTCTGTATCCGTTTATTTTGTCACAATGTTTGAAAGATGGAATCTCCATAAGCTATTATATAGATAGAATAAGAATATTTTCAGCAATCAACATACTCCAGCTGACTAAATAAAGGTGGGGAGAATCAAAAAAAACCATACCCCTAACCCCAGACATTGTGGTAATCATACAAGCACCTGATACGATATATATATACTGGTAAATAAAACTGATTACACACGTGACTGATCGTTGGACGATTTGCGAAGGTAATCCACAGAGCAGCAGCATCACGTCGTCGCATGTCATGTGTAATTAATCGTCACAGGATAATAAGCCTGAACTATATACCATATTTAAGGAGAGCAGCGACGCATGTTAACAGATCAGTATCGTAAATATGCAGCGGTTGACGACCCCAACCCTAGCTATCCAGTCGGCATGGCGGAGGCGGACCAACCTGTGGCGGGTAAGGGAGACGCTGGGAAGGCGAACCAAAGGGGGCCAGCAAAGAGGGGGAGGGCGTTTGTTACCAGTGCGGGCAGGTGGAGTCCGCAGCGTCCTCCATGGTTTGACAGGGATCGATGGTCGGAGTCCCCTCCGCTCCGCCGAGATCCACGTCGGGGAATCCGGGGCGGCGATGGTGCGGAGGAGAGGATGCCAGGACGAACGGAAGAGAGGCTTGAGCCAGAGCCAGAGAGAGAGAGACCCGCTCCGCTCCGCTCCCTCCGGCTTCTTGTCTGCTCGGTGGTGGTGGGCTCGAGGTGATGCCAGATGGGCCTGCTCTGTTGGATCCGATTCCGAACGGTCTATTTTGTTGGGCTTCATGGGTATACGATTGGGCCGGCATGCCATGCTTTGGTGGGCGCTCGTGACGTCGACGGGCAGCTTGGGTTGGCATGGGCGCTGCGAGTCTTCCACCGGACGACGACGGCAAACACACGCCTAGGCGAAGCTGACGCGCCGCCCACCGATCGGCTCCTCCGGGGATGGCGAGATTCCACTCACTAGTGATCGACTTTGGAAGTCGCCACCGGGTCGGGTGACAACTAGTAGGTGCTACGACGACGAACAAGTAATTGCGTTTTCTAGAATTCTACCGCCACTACGTAGTATACTCAAGTTTTTGTGTGACTTGCGTTTCCCCAGCCGTTTTGGAACGCGGTTTCTTCCCCAGCCGGTCATCCAATCCAAGCCGCCGAGCTGGAGCTGGGCCGTGGCAAACAAGACTGCAGTTGCGTGCGTGACTCACTGTCGTTGTTGTCTGCAGCAGCAGGCAGCAATCTCAAGCTTCTGTACGTGTTTTATGGTTGTGGCCTGTGCGGTTGATGCATCGCCGTGCCGTGCCACTGTGCGATGCCAGGCTAGCCCGATGGGTGACGCGACGCTTTACTAATAGCGCGAGCAGGCTTTTTATTGACGCTAACGAAAGCTGATTACTCTGTTTCAACAAACTCTAACAGCCTGGCGCTGGCGCTGGCGGGGGTGGCGGGGGCGAGTGGCGGCAGGGCAGGCTCCCCGCCGGAGAAACCCCGCCGGGCAACCAGCCAACGAACCAACACGGAACAAGGCCGTGACGACTGGCCGGCGAGCCTTCCTTCGTCCTGCAACTGCAATGCAAAGCACCAACTTGCATTCAGAGTTCAGTTCAGATATTATCTATCTATAATAAAAACACACCAAAACTGTGTGTGTGTGACTCTTTCTTTTGTTGGCGCCTGACTGGATTATGTATGTATGCTTCATGTAACTGATTCTCTTTTATTCATCAGTGTATATTCACAGAAAGCTCGGGGTTTTTTTTAACCATGGAGGATGGATGGATGGATGGATCACAAGTACAGGACGACGACACGAAAACTAATGCAAAGAATTGTCAGGTCAAGTCGGTGTATAATAACCAAAGAAAAATGGTGGGAATCAATGAAACTATAGCAGCAGAGCAGAGGAGACGTTCATTGAGCTAGCTGGCGGGGGTTGTTCCATCGAGACCGGTCAAACCGTCCGTCCGACGCACATCACATCACTCAGGCGCTCTCTCGGCCGCGCGCCGCCCGTCGCCGTCGCCGGCCGCCAGCAGGCTCCAGTGCGCCCCGACGAGCTCCTCCCGAACCGCGCCAGGTCCAGCCGCACGTTCTGCCGGTCCAGGTACACCTTCTTGGTCACGTCCCAGCCGCGCTGCGCCACGCCGGCGGGGTCCGTCAGCACGGGGTCCCCGTCGGGGTACTCGCGGGACAGCGAGCTTCTCCTCGGGGGCGATCTTGTACCGACGTACCGCAGGCCCATCCGCGCCGCGGGCTGCTGCCGTAGTAGGCGCCGGCGGCAGTCCGTGCCCAGGGCACCACCTGGATGAACACCTTGCCCGGCTGCATGAACAGGGAAGTGCGTCATGGCGGCGCCGTGGACCCGACCATGGCGCGTCGCTCGCGTTCAACTCCCGGTATATCTTGCACAGCTCCGTGGTGCGGTCGGGACGGATCACGCACGTCGAACCCGACGTCCGACGCCAGCGCCGCCACGTCCGCCTCGTTCTCGATCACGCGGGACCCCGTCCGCGACACGATCACCAGCCTCGGCCTGGGGTAGCTCGGACCTGGCGGCGCGCGGGGGAGGGGACCACGGCGGCGCCGCGGCGGTGGCGCAGGCGCAGGCGCAGGCGCTTCCGAGCCGACCGGGCGGCGCTCCAGGAACCTCGATGCGCCCGCGGTACGCGTCGTCCAGGGAGCCTGCGAAGTCGCCGACGCTCTTCACCTCGGGCGTCGCGCCGGGTCCCACGGTCAGCTCGCCGTGGTTGCGCAGCCCGGCGATCACCTCGGGGAAGCAGTGCACGCGGCGGTCGGCGCTGAAGTCGATCGGCGGGAACGCCGACGGCTGCGACACCACGTCGCCGTACTTCTGGTCATCCACCAGTCGTGGTACTCGAGGATCACCAGCACCACGCGCCGCCGCCGAAATGGTGCGCCGTCACGAACAGCGGCGGGATGCCGTCGTGAACTCGTGGTACGTTGCCCGTGTACCCGCCCGTGGAGAAAGAGCACGGCCGGCGTCATTGCCGCCCGCACCGCGCCGCGTCGCGGGGACCACGCGCCGCAGCCGCACCTCGTCGATCGTCGCCATCACGTTCGCCTCCCACTTGCGCGTGTACGGCCGTATCCGCTCTCTCCGTCGAGTTGCCGCCGGCGGGCACGAGCTGGAACGACGCGCCGCCGAGTGCATGCGCAGGTCCCCTTGGCGAAGCAGATGTCCGCGCGCTCCGACGTGCGGTCGCAGCAGAAGGCTGTCGTTCCGCACGGCCGAGCACGGCCTGGAGACCCCACGCACCTGCGTGCCCCGCCTCGCGCACGCCGCCGCGCCGCCTTCGTCGCTATGCACGAACGAGAGTGGAAGGGACACGGGCAGCCCCCACGCAGGAGGAAGGAGAGCAGGAGCATGGCCAAAGCGCCGCGCAGGCCGAGCGCCCCTGGATTGCACCGGCTTGCCGCTCTTGCCGGCGCCGCTGCCGTAGTCCTGGTAGTAGTACATGACCCGCCGCCCGGCGCCCTTAGGCTGCGACACCTTGCATGCCACCTCCTGCCCGGCTCGCCCTTCCTGAACTGCAAGATGTAGATTCTGTGCTGCTGTTTTGCTGCTGCTGCTGCTGCAATCATGGCCGTCGCGAGAGAAGGCCTTCTCCGGATGACTGCGAGAAGAGAGGAACGGGGTGGGTATAAATGGCTCAGCTTTTTAGCAGAAAGAGTATAGAAAACTGGCCATGGCAGGAGGTTGGTATGTGACGGCAAACAACAGTGATGGGAAACAAACATCTTTGAGAGGAGCATTCGGTGGGTCCTCTGAATAAAAAATTAAAATGCACAATATCTGCACAACAGCAAAATGATTAATTTTGTTAACAAAAAATAATCATTCACTCTAGATCAATGAATCAAGTCTAATCCTTTTGCCTTTCACATCATAGAAAATTGCCAAGTCTCAATTGCTCCCAGCGTGTATCTGGAATATATCGTCACACTCACTTCTTTGGGAAGACATGTGTGTACAGATGGTATTATGACGTGCAAATATTTTTAGAAAGCGAGCTTAGTTTCTTCTTTCTTAAAATTTAGTTCACTTTGGTTTTTTTGAATCACAGTAAAAAAAAATTGGATCTAGAAAAGCGAAAAGTGAACTACAATTTTGAACGACAAGAAAGTCTTCATTAAGATGAATGAGAAAGCACGTGCACAATTTATTATAAACTCCTTGTGTAGTATATAGTTATTTTCCTACGAATCGAATAAGAAGTTGTCGGCTGTATTAGAAACAAGATTAGGTAATGTAATAGAGCAACCAAATCCTTGAGGGTCGAGCAGCGGTAACAACCAAAAACAACAATAGAGATAACAATTAAAAGTAAAAGGCAACAAACGACACCAGTCGATTAGATAGAGATCAACACGCGTCGCACAACACCGACGCACCGCAGATTATAGCCTCTATCCCGAACGAATACAATTAAGAAATCATGATTTATATAAGGCATTTGTTGCACATAATATCCTCGCTTTTTAAAATACCTACAACTGGGAATCTATCGCTTGTATATATCACGTCGGTACTTTTTACTTTGCAACTTTATGGATGCCTTTAGATACATTACTCAATCATTGACAACTCATGTATATTAGTCGTTGAGAAAAAGAGTGTAGCGAAGCCGATCTATCTCTAAGATATAGAGCAAAAAGCCATCTAACCTGAATTAATAAATCATAAAGTACACCATATTTCTCATAGAAAAAAGGAGTTAAAGATTTGTTTTTATGGCCATATTTGTTAGCATAGACCATTACAAAATCAAAGCATATCAAAAGAAACACAACATGTAGTGAAATACTATTGATACTAGCTCTCTTGCTTGTATCATCACTGTTAAGGAAAACAATGGTAAGATATGATCATGCGTGGCATTTGTTATGATAGGCAATATTCATGTTTATTATCTTTTGTCATACTATAGGATAGCATGTATACAACTACAAATATTGTAGAAGATATGATGTTAGCATATCCCTTACACAAGGAAAATGTTTTTTTTTTTTTTTTGGTCTAAATCAGTAAATCAAGGTCTAGAATCCTTTTAGCAAGAACAAGTACAATTAACACCATATATTTTGTAGCAATTATTATACATACCAATAGGGTATAGCCTCTCTATGAAGCAAGTGCAATTAAGAAATCATGACATGTGGGATTTCTTATACAAATTATCATCACTTTTTAAAACAAACATAGCTAAGAAATTATATATGGCCAGTATATTTATCTTAGTGTATACTACTTGATATTATGACTTTATGGATGTCTTTTGATACACTGCTTGATCATGGACAACTCACGAGTATATCAAAATAGTAGCGGGGGATTAAAAAAATTGGGTTTAGACAAATTGTTCTATCCCTTGGATATATAAGAAGAGACAATTTTGGTTTAATCAAGATCTAAACAGCTACACCCATATTTAACATAGTACTAATAAGAACTAAAGATTTCACAACCATATTTCCTAGCATGCACCATTTCTAAAACAAGCATATTATATGACCTGCAGAAATTTATCATAACACGCATAATTATATCATCATATCTTAAGGCAAACATTGGTAAGATATTTTTTTGTAGTGTGGCATTAGTTATGTGGATGACAACCTTTTTTTTTTTCTTTTTGCTTATCTTGTGTCATAGTGTTTAGTCATGCACAAGGCATGTATACAACAGTTAGAAGATGATGACTAAAAGACGTTTTTTTTTTTGTTATAACATACCTTATGCCAATCTTCTTCTTCTGTTAAAAGCAACAAGAAGTTAACTGTGATGTAATGTGTTTGGTATGGTGTACACATACAACAAACTCACATATTGTTGATAAATTGGCATATATATGTGAAACTTGAGTTAATATATCAAGTATCATCTTTCTAACTAAGCTGGCATAACAATAACCACTTCAAAGAAACTATATATTCAGTATCATGGAATAAATCAAGCCATGCTCTCCCCTAGATTCCATCTAGGATAAAAAACTCAAATCAGATTAACATAAGGGCATATAATTTTTAACACGACTTGCTTATTATGAGAACATAAAAGCAAGAAAGTATGATGTCAATAGCTAGCTGTACAATGCTAATATACATTGTCGCTTTCTTATCTTAAAACAAACACTAGAGAACTTGAATCTCTTTTTACCTGTGTGTTGATGAGTCAGATTGCTCGGTCACATGTATACAAGCCAAGACAATGAGGGCAGCAATGGCGGCTGAAAAAGTTAGCAGTGAGATCATTCTTAGCTATCAGCCAGTCTCTATACCTGCAATTGCACACTTTGCTTAGTTGTGCTATGTTGTACCCTGTGGGATTTTTTACTGCATGCATGCTTTGCCGCTTTGAAAAGTACTGAGCTCGGTGAGTGTTGGTTTGAGTTGGCATACATGCATTGCCAGGCTGGAGGCTAGGTGTGTTTCAACATTGGGGTTGGGTTTTGGGTCCATTTGGAATTATTTTTTGAGAAAGTTACCAAGCCATGTCATCGTCTCAGTTTGATTTGACCAACAACGCCAATTGCACATGTGTGTTCGATCTCAATAAGATCAGCTAGCCATGCATCGATCATGACGAGAGAATACCTGGTGATGCCCATTCAAAAAACAGCAGAAACACTAGGAAGCTGCAGTATTACATGATTATATTCCATGTCATCCATGGTGTAGGCTACACGAGTAATTAAGAAGGCTGCTCAGGAGTAACATCGCATTAGCATCACTAAAACATATATACACGGTACTTGCACTTTGAAGATGCTTTTAATGATATTGGGCTTAGCTTACAAGTATATTTTGCATTGGTGTACTGAGACATAGCAGTTTCGTTTTTAACTCGCATGAGAAAAGTTCAACTGGGGGATCTTAAACACCTACTTTTGTGTAGTACAAGCAAGTACACTATTTTAATAAAAGGATCATGTCCACCAATCCTACATATTGGTAGATACAGTGTTACACCGATTACAGAGTTAGTACGATGTTAGACAGACTATTGACAGCATGCATGTCTAATTTGTAATCCACCGACCCTCCAGCAAATTGGTAAAATATTTTGACATGTGGGACCACCTTGTCACAAAAGCTAAAAGTCTTTTTTTTTTTATAGACGTGTCAAAATAGCGTTTTTGAAATGAGATCCAGATCGAAGCTGTAGTCCAGATTTATTTATTTATTTTCAAATTGAATTGTTTTTATTCGAAAAACGAAAATTGCATTGTTTTTTAATGAAATGAGTATTTATGTACTTGTTAAATCATTTTGTGTAAAAAGTAAACACTCTGTCCTGAATTGTGTGAAATTAAAAGGTGTGATGGGGCTTGGAAACGGAGCAGGCGCTAGCGAACGATGAGGGACAAGCAACCGAACGATCTTTTTGTCTAACATGTATACACGGCGATCGAGCATGCATGCATTTGACCTGTTAAGTGTTGTCCCCTAATGAATGATGCGAGCTTGGTGAAAAAAAAGCAAGCAAGCAAGCAACCAAAGTACGCTTTCCGTGAGCTAACTTTCTGATGCAGCCATGCAGGCTCTCCAAATATTGTAGCAATCCCATGATGCTGACAATGCAGTAGCACTCCGTGCCACTTTTCGTTAGATCCTATCACCTGCATTCTTATTAGCAAAGCCTGCTGGCATGATGAGATCGAATCATATAGCATATCATAAAAACCACCAAATAAGCCAGGCGGATCGATGATATATAGTAATCTCAAACGTTAAAGATCGCCCCTGTTCGCTTGAACTTATCAGCTCCCTATGGTATAATGTCTTTGCTATCTCTCATAACAAAATAGCATCATTCGACTTATCAGCCGAGACGATGTCACTTATGAATAATGTGACTACTACTAGACCGTGAAAAACAATTTTGGTTGGCCAAATATGTATTGAACCGAAAAAATGACGATGCCACCAAAGTAAAGCAGTTCAACTCAAAGTTCAAGAAAGTCTAAAGGCTTGTGAAAGAATGGTATGTAAAACAATTAAGCAAAAAGTGACATGATGAACCCGGCCGGTTCTTTAACTTATTGTACATATGAACCTAGCTATGAAAGTCTTGTGATGCGATGCGAGGCAGGTGTCCACCTAACCTAATTACACTGTTAATTAACATCTCGATCGATCGAGTAGGTGAAATGCAGGGGGTTGGTTTCGCTCCGCCCCTCGTGACATCAAAAGAGATCAAAAAAACATATCAGGCTTTTTTCTAATTATTTAACTAAGCAATTAACAACCAAGCATGCATGTTGGTGTCTATATATATAGTTATATATATAAATAAATATATATCAAAGACTGGCCGCCGGTGCTGAGGTTAGTTAGGGTCATAGGAGAGCGGTTGGTTATTGCTATTGGCCGTAGTAGGAGGAGGTTTCGGAGTACCTTTGTTAGGCCACCAAGCTAGCTAAAAACGCTATCTAAAGGCAGCGCAGCAAGAAAAGAGACCATATTACCTGCACCAGCTCCATGGATTCTTACTCTTTTTTTTTTTTTACTCTCAATTCTTCCTTTTATTTTGTATTTGCAACGGAAGAGAGACCAGGCTTATATTACCCCAAAATGCACCATTAAAGCTTGGGGGCATTCCGATTTGCCGTGCATCAACCTTTTAACCTGTGGCTTTTGCGTGTGCTACGGGGACGTTTATCGTTTTCCAGCGTGCGTGTGATGACGGGCCGCGCGCAGTTGAAAAGAGACCAGGCTATATCGATCGATTATCGAGCGACCACGGCACGATTCTGTTTTTGACCCGACCGCGTCTGCGTGGCGGTTGTCGAATACGCTGCAGACCGCTGCCATAGTGCCATGCCATGACGGTTCTGCTGCTGCTGCTTTTGACTTTAGGGCATCGTCATCGTCATAATTAACCGGACACGGCGAGGGAAGGTAAACGGTCACGAGTCGACGAAGGAATCTTCATCAGAAAGGTGGAGACCGCTGAGGCTTAAGACGATACCCGGAGTCTGTGCCGTAAGTAACTATGAGTATATTACTGTCTTCCAATTTCTTTCTTTCTTTAAAAAATAATTTTAAAAATATCCATGTAGGATCTTGTTTTAAAGATTTACCAAAATAAATTTAATGGTGTAATCAGGGTGATTTATTTTTGGTTTTATGACTTATAACCTTTTTTTAGCCGTGCTGTTGATGGCCAAGGAAGGGGTAGTGGACTGGTGACCAGTGGGATGTTAATGGGATGGTGAGGTGGCATGTCTGAGGCCCGGGAATTGACACGAGTTGGAGCTCAAGATGGCGTGCGGGGCTGCTACGCCTTCGGAGGGAGGAGCGTAGAGGCGGTGAGTGGAAACTGCACCGCCGGGGCGGAGGTGCGGGACGAAGGCGGATATTTTTATTTGTCCATTCCTTGCTTATATAGCGTGGGATTTGCAGACGTCTACATAAGGTTTCATGACTAACGACGGGTCCCCTTATAGATAGAATAACCTCCAAAATTTGCACGCAGCGCAAACTTTGCACAGGACGGGAGAGACGACGACGACCCAGCCCAACCCCGTCGCGTTTGGCTAAAGCCACTCCTCGGTGCTGGTTCAGTTCGATCGAGCGACCCACGGCGACGGCGACGGTTCGCGAGGTGACTGTCCAGGCCCGCACCGCGTTATGCTCATTGCGTGGGCGTCCTTGCCGGCGAGAGAAGTCGAGTGGAAGTGGCGAAGTAGATGCTGAACTTGCGCTCGCGGGGGCTGCACGTTCCTTCATTGCATCTGGCGGGTCGCGGAGGAGCGTGTAGAGTCGTCGCCGGAGCTGCCCTGCGATAGGCGTGACGGGCGGCGTGCGGGCGCGGAGGTGAAGTCGAGAGCTGCGAAGCCATGGTAAGCTGGGCGTGCTCCGACGGGCTGGATCGTGTCCATGCTGTCACACGGAAATACCGTTTGTTGGCGAAGAGGAGGGCGGTGGCAATCCGCTTGAGAAAAAGAAGGACACGCGGGGCGATTGGGAAGGTGGAAGCCCACTGAAATCGGTCACGAGTTCTCCCCCAGGAAAGTCCGAAGTGAACAATGTAGTGTGGTGTGCCTCACGATGAGTGGAGAGGAGGAGGAGGCTCCACTCTGCAATGCCAGTTGGAGATGATTCCTTGTTTTGTGGTGCAGCTCACGATCATCGGTTTTGATGCCATGCATGTAAATCCACGTCAAGTCAGGTGTGAAGCGTACTACTCAGGGGCGGAGTCGATATTTGCTGTGCCGTGTTACCCCGTGTCACGCATCTCGTTAGCGGCGGTGTATTCCTCATCAAACCTCGAACCACTCGAAGTGTGGCCCAGTCGCAAGCCTAAAAAAGGGTAATTCTACCGCAGCATACCTCGATATGTGACTATTTGCCCCCGAGAGGGGCCTATGCCCCCATGACGTGTCCCGAGTTCGGGGCGGGCCAGTGATGTAGGCGCTGGTGAACTTTCGGCGGGGATTTTCTTGGGCGGTTATCTACCGGACTGCAGCAAGACGGTAAAGGTCCTCATTTATGTCCAAGTTGGGCTCGAGAAGAAGAGCTCCCGATCAAAAAACTCCTGGATATATCCCCTTGGGTGGCAACGCTTTGGGCGCGCCCATGGTGGCCAGATCGAGCCTGAGACGTTTTTAAAGAGGCGAGGCGCCACGCGGGTGGCGATGCATCTTATTGCGTGGTCGCGTGGTGTCGGTGGAAAATAAATGCGGTGTAATGGAGTAACGGCGTCATCTTCCTCGGGTGGAGGATGGCGGTGGCGGGCCGGCGTCGAGATCACGTGTAGGGGCGCGGCGGGGCTGCGCAGGCCGGCATTTGGTGTCCTCCCCCAGAGTCTCGTGCTAATGCCTTTTACGAAGGCGAGCCTCCATGTTATCCCGATACGCTTTATTACGCCGGACGAGGGCGTCTTCAGCGCTGCGGTGATCTCATCATCTCGGAAGCCATGGGTGGTAGAAGGAATCGCCTGGTCTCCGGATACCGGAAGTACGTGCCGATTCCGGCTAGATTGGACCCGGGGTGGTGTTCATACTCAAGATGGGTACGTTCTCGCCGGCAGGCGGCGGCAACTCGGGCTGCGGTGGAGGGAGGCCGTGGAGGAGGGAGGTGGCCGGCAAGATGCCCCCAGCGGCGCGAGGCAGGGGGCGGCGCGGAGGTGCGCCGCGCCGGGGAGGCGAAAGCGAAAGATATTTTTATTTTGCTAGTGAGGTTCATAAACATTAGTTTTATAGATATAGTTGTAATTCTATTTTATTATTTCCTAATAAGTTTTTTGTAGTACGTTTTTAGTCACGGGTCGCGCTGTGCACACAAGGTATATGCACGCCTCTGCCTCCGTTTAAGATTTCAAAAACGTTTTGGTTTTATTTTGTCCTTTAAATAAAAAAACCTTCGTTACGCGTAACATCGGAGGAAGTATATATCAATTGCACTAGAACACGGTTTGATGGTATAGTATAGTATAGGATTCAATTCGGTTGGATATATCCATGTGTCCTTGTCATCCCACGTCAATTTCTTTGCGACTCTCATGAATCAGCTGATGACGAGTTTTTCTTTCTCGTTTTATTTATTTATTTATGAAATCAATCATATCCGGGGTGCATGCATCGTCACGGGTTCCGACGCCGTCCTCGCCGTCGTCGCTGGCTGCTGCTGCTTTAATTTTCCGGGCCGGTTATTGCTGGAAGGAAGCTACTAGCAGTAGTAGGATCCGTTGCGTCGAGGATAACAAGAAGACGGGGATATGACCGATGGGCGGCGGCGGCGTCGATCCGATGGATGCCGGCTCAATCATCCATTTCCACAACACGTTCTGTCCCGCGAGTATCTCCTTCGAAATGGAAGATGTACTCCGTACGAGAAACTAGATTTTCAAACAAAAAAACATTTAGACAAAACAAAAAATAACATATATTTTCTCATGCTGAAAAATAGCTACAAAATAAGACATATTTTCTCCGAAAACCTCTCAATTGTTTGAAGGATTTCAAGAAGAAACACAGTGCGTACGTTTTAGAAAGGAAAAGAAATAATAGTCAAAAAGTTACGCACCAAAAAAACGTGTATCTTTGAATATGGTATGTATCTTTGAATATAGACCGGGCGGCGGACTCAGTACAAAAGAGAATCCACAAAATGAAGAAAAATAAATGCATTAGGTGGGTATATATATAGCTAGGGAAAAGGTCGAGATGGGTGGTGCACTAGTCAAGAGAAGACATGTTTTTAAGGTGCAGATCAGGGAATATATGTGTTGAATGAAGTAATAATGTCTGTTTTTCATTCTAAATTATAAGACGCTTTCCAGTTTTAAATTCATAATTTTACGTTACATTTTAAAATATATATAATTTATGCTATATATATAGTAAAAAATTATAAATCTAGAAATAACAAAAAAAAAATTATAGTTTAGAATAGAGAAAAATTCAAAACAGAGTCCAGGTTCATACGTATCTTCAGAACTGTGTGCCTTGTGTTAAAGCACCTACTCCTAAGCTACCCCTTGCCCACACACACACTCGAAAACTGCCGATAGCGCGCGGTTTGGGATGCTCTCGTGAACCGTTATCATATATATATAATATATTATAACTAATCATCATCGATCAATCCAAACTAGGTAACTAACCCGGCCTTGACACCATGCATGACACGAGTCGTCGTCGTGATGGACCGGTGCGAAATGACATGGCATCAACTAGGCCGCCGCCCCGTTCTGCCCTGCCCCGGTGGATGGCGTGAGGTGCGTGGATAAGCTTTTACAACACAGCTGCAGATAGAAAAGGTGCGCGCCCAGCCGGTCGACGGAGGCAAGCTCCACGTCACCTCTGTTATCTTCTTCAGCGATGCAATAAAATCAATCATTCTACATCCATTTTTTAGAAAATTGCAAGAATTTATTAGCATGGAAATGTAAAAGTTCTGTTCTACATAAATTAAATCATTCTAGGCTCAGTAAAAAAAATATATCTATAGGATAGAAATACCTGTGAAAAAAATGTTTATAAAGTACACCAAGCCTATAGAATATTATTAAAAAATTATTAAATCTACCAGCTTAAGCTTTATCGTACATGATACAATATTTTCTCTCCACAAATCAATATCAGTTGGCTTACCGGCAGAAAACATCCCCAAAACAGTACGTAGTATCAGCCGGTTTATGACATATATCTTGATAATGCATTTACCTAGTATAATGTTTCTTCTATGTAATATATAATTCACTACAATAAAAGTGTTTGAGTTAGCACGAAACTAAAAAAATACATCACATATTAGAATAAAAAGAGGAAAAGCGAAGTTCATGTTCAAATGAAAAAGAATGCTCGAAAAAAATAGGGAAAAACATCTCGTTTCAGTTCGACCAACGGTGTTAGTATGTGAAATGAAATGAGCGGAAGCGACAAATGAGCAACACTTTTTCATGCCGGTCAACTTTGATAGATCTTCTGTCAAAGAAAAAACTTTGATAGATCACGACTTGGAGAATTTTCATTTCTCAAGTTAACTCAAAAAATATCAATAGTCAAAATCGTTCTTATTGTGAACAATGAAGAAAAAAAAGTTTGACAAACTTGGCATGAAATTTAAAACCACGCGTCACGTTTTGGAGAGAGAGAGAGAGATTATTTTTGATAAAAAAAGTCTTATTTGGAAGGCGGGTACGTACTCTGTTGTTTTCTTCTCCCGTCCTCCAATCCAAAAATCAAATGTACGGAACTGCACCGTTTTTTTCCATGGGGGGGACTGGATTTTTCCAAACACGTCTTTAAACGCACGCGTGGTCCGTGACACGTACGTACTGCAGCGCATGTGTGTTTGTAGTTGTACACACTAGCCCCGCGTTGATTTGTTTTGATCAGCCTACCCTTAGCTCAACGCAACTGGTGTCTCTAGTGTGTGCTGCTGTACAGTACGGCGCCAGCTGGCATTGCGTATACAGACCGCCGATAGGCGTTGCATGCCTTGCTGACCCGTGAGGTGACGGTTGGATATCGATGGATGTGCTATGTTTTTAAAGGTCAACTTACGGGGAGATCAAATGATCTCCACGGTTTTTTATTTCACGATTTTCGGCAAAGCCGTGGACGAAAGGGTATAAACCACCAATTACAAAGTTCATTACATCGAGACGGGGGAAGAGAAAAAAATCATGAAAACAATGACACCATATAACAACAATGGTAATCCTAGACTAAGCCAAAGTCGCTAGTCGAACTCCAATTTGCGCCACCACCGAAAAGCATACTCGTTGGTTACCATGGTCATGGTGGTCTCGCTTTGCCTTTTCCCTCACTCGATCGCTCCACTACCTCTTCCACTCTTATGAGCGGAAATAGGGAGACCAACAGTGAAGTGGTGACTAAAAGTGGTGACGAACCCGAAGACCTAAGATCGCCGGACGACCTCCCTTCAAGGCGATGGAGACATCCTCCAGCACATCCCCGGCCCACGCATCTCACCATCCAACACCGCTCACGGGGAGGAATTCTTGAGGGGAATGGCGGCAGCGGTGAAACTCCACCCGACATTTGGTATTCCGGCACCATCATGGAGAGCGCCGACGTGAGCGTAGACGCTAGAGACGGACACTCATCGGAACCTCGGCGACCTACAGCCGGGCCGTCTCGCCCAAACACACAATGAAAGGAGAGAAGGAGGGGAGGTGGAGAGAGAATAGGAAGAGCTCAAAAGGTAGTAGGGACGGAAAAAAAATACGCCTTCAACGACACATGACATCCGCGAGATGTCACCCGTCGTTGGGTCGGCCGGTAGAGTGGATTCACCCAAATAAGCAGCTCTCACGCAGCAAGTAGCAGTAGTAGAATTTTGGACAACGCCTCCAAGGATGGGTATGACGCTGAAAATGCGCCATCGTCTTCGGACGGATCAAAGACGGATAAGGATGGATACCTCTAGTTAAAAAATGAACTGAATTCATGTTCTCCTACCAAAATTTGAATTCATAATTTGCTTAATTTGCTAAAATTTATGAATGTTCAACTTCCACATATCCGTGCAGCCGTGCTGCTCTTGCACAAACTGAGAGAGACGTTCGGCGGGCGTGCTCGTGAGTCGTGACAGGACACGCGCGCCGGCCGCTCTTTTGTTGCGTCGCACTCGCACCGTGTCCCGGGGCAATCACCCAGTTGGAGTTGGAAGTGGTGGAAGCATGCGTAGCGTGGGCTAGCGCCGCGCTGGGGCTTTTGTTTTGTCATCTCATCGATCAGTGCGCAGCCAAAGTGCTGGTCACAGACATATTCCATGCGTATTCCACACCAGAACCTGCGTCTAGAAGAGAAGAAGATATAGTATCTTGCTTTTTTCAATAAGAAAAATCAATCAAATTTAAGTTTGATGTATAAAAGCAGTATATTAAGCTTATATGCTTATTATGTTAATACTACTTTTTATATATTGGTCTGACCAAAGTTAAAACTACGTAGATGACTTCATAGACAACGAGATGTGCTTTTTTTTTTGGAACGGTGGAAGCAATATTTATAGTTTAGTGCTCCATGTAGAATGTACTCCTCCTACTGGTGGGGCCAACCGAAAGGTACTACTACTAGCCGTATATGGTGCATATATTTTATTTTAGGAGAGTATATTTCTTTTGGCTGCTGGCTGCTGCCAATCAAATAACAATAATTGGACGCGTATGATTGGATCTTTGCTCTACTTTCCTAGCTTTCCCCCATCTCTCATGAATGTGTGATCATCACCATCATGCCCTTTGCCTCTTTTCTTTTCTTTTCTTTTTTTTTTTTAGGTTGCCTTAGCGGACGTCCCTTTTGGTTTTCGAACATGACTTGCTATCTATCCACTAGCACCAGCCACATACCAGCTGACCAGCCACTCCGACTCCCATCCGTCTCTTGTTCATCCATTCATAGGAAACGCAGCTTTCTTTCAGCATCCGTCCCAGTTGCATCCCATCGTCACCTATATCAATCTACCGAGGGCGTGTGCCACAAGTTGGACTTTTTTCTCTCTCTCCTTTTGAATCGATCGATGTGGATACACAATGGCACACCAATTATTACTTTCTTATCTATTTGAACTGTCTAGGACGCGAACTTGAGATATGTATTCACCATCAGTTAAATACAAATGTTCAATTAAAAGATCAATCCTATACTTGAGCCAAAAAAGTAAGTGATTCAGTGGACAACTCTGCCCATGACGTTGGAAGAACATAGTTGAGTTGTACGCGCCATGCTGCTTGAAATTCACTGTTTTTTTTTTTGTGTGTGTGCCTCAACTCTCCTGTGAAGTGCCTTTTTCTGCTTCTACTAAATGAGTTTGTAACAGTTTCCATCCACAATCACATGAGAGACAGAAGAGAGGCTCCTCTCAGTCTCTCATCATCATCACAACATCGGCGTTTCCAGAATCGTCGCGCCCGAAAGAGACGTGAGCTGTGTTGTTGCTTGGGCAGCGGAAAGCATGGTGTGGCTTTTCAACACTGCACGTAAGGAAGGACTGCTAGTAGTAGCTTGGATCATCAGAAACTGAGGCCTATCCATCTGCTTCAAACGCCACAAACAAATGATATATACTTTCCAGCGATCGATCCAAAAACTGGCCCGGGGCCTCTTTTATGTTCCTGAGATCAGGTCTGCAAGTGGCAGAGCCAGCGTAGAGCCGAATCATGCCTGCTCCAGCACGAGGTGGCAAAGCCCCCTCTTGAAACTTGCTTCACCTGATTGTTTTGTTTAGCATTCCCAGAGACATTTTACACAGTCCAAAAACACAGCTAATTGTCAGTCTTGTTTAGCTACTAGCATTTTTTTCTTTCTTTTTGTAATCAACGAGTACTGGTAGAAAAGAAAGAGATTGGCATTGAAAATGTGCAGCCAGCCAGTGCAGGTTCTTTCTTCATTCCTGCACGGAATGGAATCGATTTCTGAAAGTACATTGGACATGCATGTCGATCTTGCTGCTGCTGCTGCAGGTCGTCCTGTTTGACCATTTCTGTTCTTGATTGATCGGGTTCGTCAAGCATCTATTATATATCTCTTCAACATTATTTTCTCTGTACTTTTGTAGTAATTAAACTGCTTGACCTTCCATCAGTGAGATTCCTAGATAGATAGATATTTAGATAATCACATGGCTAGCTATAGGAATGGATAGATCATGGGGAAATCCAAGTGCCATTACAATAGCCGTCTCTCCAAGCTGCCGCATGTGGCCTTCACCATGTGCCATCCATCCATCCATTGTAGTAGATACATCTGCAATTGCAGCGACGCCTCTGACAGTCTGACACCCATGCATGTTAACCAGCAGAGAATTCCTCAAAGATTGTTAACAAGTCAAAACTGTACTACCACTCGCGCTTGCTAGCTTTGGGATCCAGGACGACTGCATCATTCACTTCACTGGAGGGATGAAGCACTTTTTGCTGCAAGCAACCGAGCTGGTGTGGTGTGTGTGCTGAACCTAAAATGAAAATATTCTCCCCGAGCAACAACATGCTAGTACACCGTGATGCTATGGCCATTAGTCAGCATCATCTGCTCCTGCTCCGCTGCAGCTAAGCATCACTGTTGATTGGGTGTTTGTTACCAGCTGATGATCAGGTTCTGCAGCAATCCAGTATGGTATGGTATGGTATGGTAGGGGCAGCCGGGAGGGACCGGTGGTTGAGCTGAAGCCGAGATGATAAACTAGTGCTGTACAGGTTGGAGCTGAGGAGGACGAGGATTATTCAGGAGCCCGAGATCGAGAGAAGAGATATATGATCCCCCTGTGACGTCACCTCATCATCAAATGCGCTAATAACGATGCTTAGCGCTTGCTTGCTTGATGGTGGAGCATCGCGTCATGTAATAAAATAATGGGCGGCTATAGATGTGCACATTCTCGGAAGACGGAAATATTGATATTCCCTCGTCGATCGTCTAGAAAACGCAATTGGTTAGGAAGGGAAGGGTAGAGAGAGAGTATTAGTATTACAGGAACACCATCCATCTAAAAAAAAAAAAAAAATGCAATTCTAAAGTTTGGATCGATTCAAACTTGTTATATATGCCCATGAATGAATAAAAATGGGAATTGATGAGAATTGTTTATTTGCTCATTTACTTTTTAGTAAATGGGAATACTAATCCATGGGTTTGGATGGGGCTGAGAATATGTTTATAATTACTCATTTAAAATATCATAAATGTTTCACCATGGTAGCAGTGTGAAGCTGGTACAGTGACTAATCCATGGGTTTTGGATGGGGCTGATGACATAATAATAAATAATAATAACCTGATTAGCAGAGCCGACCTAACTCCAGCACTGTACATGACAGGACGACATGGAAGCAGGAGGGACTGGATTAGATTGCACCATCTGCCTGCAAATAATTGGCTGTGAGAATCAGGATAATCTGGTGGCTGGGGGTTGTTGCTAAGCTGTTATTAGTATATGATGGCTTGGCTGCTTGTGCTTGGCCCTCCCTGGTCCCATGTCTTGGATTTGGATAGGTAGGTGACGTTGAGGACAGTTGAAACCACCGGGCAGGCGAGCAGGAGCAGCTTTCTGCACTGCTCCGGTGTCCGGTGGGGGGGGGGGGGTGCTGGTGTGTCTGCCTGCCGGCGGCTGCAGATTCTCCTTCCTTTCTCCCTTTGGCAACCATTGGTTTAGGACAACTGACTGTCCAACATATCAATCAGATCAATGTGCTACCTACGGAAACGGAATCAAATCGTGTATATAGTTGACTGCTGACAGCTGCACTTGCACTCAGCAGTGGTGGTCTTGTGGTCACTGGATATTCAAAACCCAGTTGGACAATTGTCAGGCACTGCTGATATATACTCCTATTACCATTGATCACAAAAAAGGAGAGCCCAATGTGAATTCATCTTGTGTGTCTCCCTATAAACACAGCAATGAAAATGTACCCTACAAAAATGACATCATTTTTTTTTTTTTCAGAAAACTGCTGGCAAGATTATTCGAGGCAAATACATTGATAGAGGAGACAGAAATTTTTTAAAAATAATGGATAATCATATCCGGCCTCTACATCCAAGTATGTAGACAACATAGTTTAGATTCCAGATTATTACGAAATTATAGCAGCAAATACTCCTAACTGCATCATCATATCACGGGTATCAGCATATTTCTGTTGCCGTTAAGCACTAATTCCCTTCTTCACAGGTACACTACAGGTACACAGGTAATCCTCACAGGCAGCATGGCATCGGTATCCTCAACGGGGGGCGGGGCGGGAATTGGCTGGCACTAACCGACTAATCTAACGCAAACGCAAGCGAAGAATGCCAGGCCAAGTTGGCGTGCCATCCAACTGGCAGCTACCGCACATGCTATGCCACGCCACGCTAGCTAGCTCTAGCTATACAGCCTACAGGAGTGCTAACACAAACTGTCGGAGCTGCATCACGCATCGAAATCGCTGGGAGCGCGTTTACTGATTCCAAGTGGATTAGGAGCAGTACGCAGTAAGTAATCAGTAAAACTATACGTATTTGCTTTTCGAACAGTGGACGACGACTTGTTTTTGCCATGCTTGGGCCTCCGGGTGGTTCGTTCGTGGAGCAACAGGGAGCAACCAACGACGCGCGCACGCCGAGGCCGAGGCCGGGGGGAAGAGGCGCCGGCAGTCCAGCACCATGTGAGGTCGGACGGGTGGAGGGCCGGCGGTGGACGACGAGAAGAGAAGTGCCTCGTGCTGTCGGAAGTTGACCGGAGCACATTCGCCACGCGCAATCATTCCGAAACTCGGATCTGCAAATGTAACGGTCACATTTACTCGAGTGCCGTGACGGCAGCCAGCCGGAAGTCAACGGCTGCGATCTTTGAATGGCTGTGATCTGGGTGAGTCGAACGTACACCATATAGTCGTGGCGAAACGAGCTTATGAACATCAACTCGTCTAGGTTTGAAATTGAACATGCTCAGAAAATGCTCTACACGAAGAGCACAACGCGCATGTCCAATATGCAATACAGATTCAAGATTACAGAAATTTATTGATTCCTGTTGACAGTACAAAAAAACCAAGCCACTGTCACTCGTATTAACCATCTAGAGTTCTTTGAATGCCCCGACTGACGAATTCTAAGTGCAAAATTGAAAAAGGCGATCCACCAGCTATAACAGACCAAGTGGCCTCTTACAATTACCATTCAGAATAACCAACCCAGCAACAAGTCACCTTACAGCAGATGTTGAAAACCAAAACTATATTATCAAAATGTATAAGAGAGCCCAAGTATCAGACCAATTTCACCAGCACGCCTAGGCAGAATCAAGAGCCAAGAACAAAGAAGCAGGATAACACCACTGTGCTGGCAAACCCTTAGAACAGCTAACGCTATCATTCCTGGCAAGCAGCAGAAAAGGTGTGTACAGAACTGGCTGCAGGAGAAGACCACAAGGTTTACGTTCTGAAATTCTGCCTCGTCTTGATCATACGCTTCAATGCCGCAAGCCAGAAGTTGCACTCATCCCAGTCACTAGTTGTTAATTGTATCTGCTACCAACATTGTGCGGTTGTGAAGTTAGAAGTCTAACAAAGAACTGGCATCCAAACTTTCAAAACAGCATTGACGAGATAACTCTGAACTTAAAAGATCAACGTCCAACCTACCTGGATGTGCGCCAAGAGTGGCAAAAATCACCAGCATCAATTGCACTGCACAACTGAATGAGTTTTGATGAAACATTTGGAGATATGTCACCACTATTTAGGTTTGAAAACAATGCCCCTATTTTCCTTGAATTATCCTCAATTTCACGCTTTTTGCTTGAGTAGCTTGTGATCCTCCCAGAGCTTTGGACGTCTCATCAAATAGTCTGGTTAGTGTACTAATAACAGGTCTCAGCTCAGCTGCAAAGACAACAAGTGTTAGATGTTTGCTAGACCTCATGAAATCATAGGAAGTCAGGGAAAAAACATTCTTTGAAACTAGAATATAACAAGTGAAACAAGATGGCCCAACAGCAAAATGGTGGAAGCCTTGCATCTGCATGGGACATACCAGACACTTTTGTCGTATCAGCTGTCTGCACTGTCGGGGGAGGTGCAGGAGGAGCTGGCTGTGCCTGCACCTGTGTTGGACTTGAGGGCTGTGCAGGGCTTAAACCTGGCCTTGGAGCAAAGCTTTGATTGTTTGATGGCATAAACCTGGAAGTTGAGTTAGCAACAGCAGAATGAGGAAACATCTGGTTAGGGGCTGTTCCCGTACAGGGGCGCTGGACCAAAAGAAGACACTGGTGGAGCAGCAGTCGGATATTGAACAGGTGACACAGGCTGATGAAATGTTGTCGGAGGTCCACTTGGATAAGGAGCAGACGGTCCAGAAGAATACGGTTGATTTGTAGCACCCTGTTAAGACCAGAAAGACCAGTTTGTAACTAATATCACATAAATACTAGTAATAAGTCACCAGTCTACCAACCGTGTAAAGCTGGGAACCCAAGGTATTAGGTTGCTGATACTGTCCTGGATTTTTAGACCAGCTGGGTTGGCAGGAGTAAATGTCTTCACTGATTGCTGAGGCACTGGTACAGATGAAGGGCCTGGCTGTTGCTGCGAAAAACAAATGTCAAAAGAAAAGACACAAAACACTCATTAACTTCGATGAGGCAATATTCTGCTGGTCATCAAAACTCAAAAGTAGCATATACTTGAGCAAGAAAAACTTTAAATACATGGGGTCTACATGTTCAGACATACCACTATATATCCAACATAAAATTTCTTTTGTTCAAACATAGCACCAAACAAGGGAAACCATTTTTTGCTATTTTGTACTGTGTTACACAAGGGCATGCCAGTGAGACAGGAGGTAAGTTCAAAAATTCCCACATATACTCGCTGCAACGAACAAACCCCTGAGAAGCTTCTCAAAGCACAACTGGCCTTATAGTTCTTGTACACGTACATGCGATGCTAAACCAAAAAAACAAAAGGATTTCATGGATCAAAAATACCTGAGAGCTTGAAGGTGTGCTAGGTGGAACAAACATATTGGCCGGTGGTTGAGGTTGATATGCGTTGCCGTATCCATAGGGTCCAGTAGGTTGTGGGTAAGGTTCTGAATATGTATTACTTGGTACATTGTATGGTTGAGGTACCTGCTGTTAGCAGTGGTCAGAACATTATATATACTACAAAAACAATAGAGAAAAAAAATGCCCCCTCCCATTGATCACAAATATTAGAGTTTAAGACATTGTCACAGCCTTACAACATGACACTTTGACTATAGATTCTATGAGAATATGACAATTTAAATAAATATGTTCGAAAAACTCATTTTCATGATGAACCTAACAAAATCAATATTACAATGTAAATCTACTAGGCAACTCCTACAGAAATGGTTTGACAGAAAGAAAATCTAAAAAGGTACATTTGTTAGGGATAGTTTATTCAGGCAAACATTGAACGGATAAATCAAATGGCAAATTTTTGAAGTATGAAGTGAGATGGTACAAGAGGAAACCTGGTAAACATTCTGAGGATGGTCTGGGGTGGTATAAGGTTGATTTGTGCCATAGGGGAAGGAGTGCCGGTGATTTCAGAAACAGAACTCCTACCATTATCGTTCTCTGCAAAATAAAAAACTCTAATGAATACTATGATATATAAAAATCCATGTGTAAATTACCAATATTTTAGGACAAGAGCATGAACAAAAGTGACTTTACTCAGGACACAAAAAAGGCTAAACAAAAGACAGTTGCTGCAAGTTCAAATGTGAATATTCAGAGCATATACATGCCAAAGGATCTAATTAATTCGATACACCAAATTTAAACCAAGGAATACTTCATTTATACATGTGGAACAAATATAAGATAAAAAGGATAATGTAATGTTGCTACACAAATTTTAGATATACAAGTTCTGGATACTCAAGGTTATTGAAAGGAATGCTAGCCAAAATCTGAATGAAGTAGCGAGATATTTGGTACTCCCTCCGTTTCAAATTGTAGTTCACTTTGGCTTTTAAAACCATTTCTTTTACTATGTATCTAGACATAGTGTATAACTAGGTGCATAACAAAATCAATGTATCTAGAAAAGCCAAAGTGAACTGGGAGGGAGTAGTAAATAACAATTAGAAACATCAAACATAACAGGCTGAAAAACAACTTTATGTTACTGTATTAAATGGGATCAGTGGTGCAAGGTGTTAGATAGAAGGTAGTTTTCAATATGCACCCAATGGATCCCCCAATGGAAATACAGAACCCATTCAGCTCAACATGTGGTCACATCATAGCAAAAAATCAGACTAGAAAAAATGAATATAAAAACTTCAAATCAATGAAAGACAGAATAATGGAAGACAAAATTTAGTGATATATAAGTTCGAGTGACCTTCTGTAGAACATGCAATTCGATCTCAAAATTGCCAGCTCATTTGAATGTTCATCTGATCCCAACAGTTTTAAATACTCCATTGCAGTTTTAAGAAGACCTTGACTAGCCAGCAATTCAGCATAATTCTCAACAAGCTTAGACAGTGACGCGCTAAATCTCTTGTGGCCCGTAGCAAGGGCAAGAGTAATGGTTTTTTCCATCAAATCCTGCATTTCCATACTGATCAATTAGAAACTGTTTGGGAGCAATGCTATAGAATGTGAATTCCTATTATACAACCGTATTCTGGAGAAGATCAACATAAGTCTTCCCACCATCTTCAGATTTCAAGGTACGGGACCATATTTCAACAGCTTTGTCAATATTTCCAGCACAAATATAACAGAGGGTTGCAGCTAGCGTATCTCCGACGTTCAGAAGTCTAGACGCAAGCGTGTCACACAAAATATGCCACTCCTCTTTCCGTGCAAACTGTTTCGTGTTCATAGTTAAGTTAGATTTCATACAAAAGCTCATGTCAAATTTATACCATAGATAAGGAATACGGAAGCCATCAACCCAGCTTAACAAGCTGCTTCACTGGGCCAGCAGCCAGTCCACTGGTTAGAGAAGCAGTTTTCTAAACAAAATCTAATAAAATGCAGGTAAATAAAGTTTGTTCAGTAAGGTTCTATTTATAGCATTGACAGTTTATGTTTTGCGGGCTGATCAGATAATATGGCTTATACTCTGTGAGACCACCAGCATGAGTTCAAGCATCCAGTCCCCAAACAAAAAACATGGTGGTCACTGGTCAGTCCTCACGTGTGCAATATCAGATTACCTGTTATGGTTTTAACTCTACTACTCTGGTTTGAGCTTTTTGAGGTCATCCGTCCAGGCCTGAGCAATAAGTTTCAAACGCCAAATATATTTCTATTGAACTACTACTCTACTAGTCCAGCCAAATTTCCATAACCAGGGGCAACATGGTGCTAAAAAACACATCAGATTGGCCAGCGGTCAAATCAGTTCAGTATATAGTGATAACAAAGAATAAAAATGCAATGCCACTTGAGGACCCACCTATCAAAGCTTGAAGTTAAATCAGTCAAACTACCAGTACCATCAAGGTTATTCTAGATGAGAAGACATGGCAAAAGAAAACACAAACTGGATGAACAAAAAATGTAGTTTGCACTTACTGTGCAAAGCAGAGCAAGAGTTTCCTTCCAAGAACTTAGTGGCCAGGTACTCACAAAGCTCATTAAATCATTGCCCACCATAGCAGAGACAACCTATACTTGAAACAGCATAATAATAAATAATGGTGATTATGAAAATTACTATGTACAAAAAAAAAAAAAACAGAGATTCAAAAGCAAGAATAAAATGAAACCTTTAAGTAAGGTGAGATACTGTTCTTAAGATAATGATTTCTTGTGCTTTCCCAGAGAGCAGAACCACCAGCATGGGCTATAACCAAAGCGTCAGCCATACGATTAGCAGCAAGACACTGGTTAACTGCCCCCTTTGTAGTCTCCAACGACCAATGCATGTTGAATGCTTTTGTCAATTGATGGGTCTGACGGCACAACATCTCCAGACATTTCCTGCTCTATCTGTTGACCATTTGTAGAAACTGGTTCTTCAGCCAAGCTAGCCTCTGAAGGTTGAGGATTGTTGAAAAATCATCACCATTATCAATAAGGAACTGGGCGTCCGTATTATCAGTTACTGCAGCATGATCAAGATTAAGTGTATCTGCCAATGTTTGGCTCAATTCATCAGTTGAACTTGCAGGCGCGGTGCCTGAGGTGGTTCGAAGCCAAGATGAGCAAGCAATTTTGTCCTCGCAAAATCCCCTTCCTCAAACATAACCCTTAAGAAGCCCCATGTCTCTCTCTCCTCGTCAGATCTGATCAAACATGCATTGCATAAAGTTAGCCTTCATGCAAACGTCAGGAAGTAGCCCTACTAAAGTAGAAGTACATACAAAGATTCTTGTGATTTTTTTTCACACAGAGCACGCAGCGAACTTTTTGTCGCCATTCTGAATAGCAGCTTCAAATTCAGTTGATCGGCTCACCAGACTTTGCTCAATCACCAAATTATGCACATGCACCTATAGAAAAACATAATATAAACACAGGAACTCGAAGAGGAGCAGAAAACAGGGAACGGATAAAGAAAACTTACCTCAGATGTAGATGCTTGTGCACCTTGGGTGGGTGCCGCGGATGGAAAGAAACAAGTTTACCACCAAAGCCAAAAGATGCACCAGTGGGGCATTTCAACCATTTTGGAGCCGGAGCCCTTGGACGCGCTGAGCATAATTTAATTCTTATCAGGCAAAT
The DNA here is from genome assembly GCA_015847255.1 of Hyparrhenia diplandra. Classification (NCBI taxonomy): domain Eukaryota; kingdom Viridiplantae; phylum Streptophyta; class Magnoliopsida; order Poales; family Poaceae; genus Hyparrhenia; species Hyparrhenia diplandra. The sequence continues at coordinate 151,895 of JADLZK010010713.1, read as the reverse complement.
CAGAGAAAAGTAAACAAGCTATATAATTACTGACTACTCCCTCCATCCATTTTAAGTGGCGTGTGATGGTTTTTGGTTCTGGCCATTTCAAGTGGCGATTTGGAGTCTCGAGAGTGTATTTAATTACTTTGTTGCCTTGCTTGGAAATTAAATTACTCAAAAGCTTGAGCCTTGCATGCATGCATGGCCTGCATCAAAGTGTCACAACCACTCAAAAGGCGTCATTTGCGCTGGTTTGACTGGGCGCTGGATGATTAATTGTGGGGCTGAGTTAGTATGAGCACGTTATTCCGTAGAATTTCTTGGTATCTGAAATCAAGCTCCTCACGCCAGTTAAAATGGACCGGAGGGAGTAATTGGTAAGTCTGTTCAGTTAGTACTCTGTAGAGTGAAGAAATAGATGTTTTTTATTCAGTGCTTACAGCTTAGTTAGTCCTATATATATCTAAACAGCAATCTTAATCAAATGGTCACCACAACTAACCCAGTTCACCAAATAAAGGCAAAATAGTATCTAGAACAGTTAACAGAGCGTAACTCGGCAGAGAAATAAACCCGCAAGTAATAACCTCAAACACAAATTGAAACAGATATAAAGGGCATTGTCATAGAAAGAAACATCACGTTTCTCCATGTTATGAAAATGATGGATCAAGGTCAATATTGTTGAAGAGTGCTTTAAGATGATGCAAGAGCTGTACACAAAACCAAAGGCAATAATATAACTGAATATGTTTCTAATTATCACAAAAACTAAAGCAAGAGGCAGTATGCTAATTCACCTGGGGCACCAACAGCATCACCAGCCGCATAAAGACCAGAGAGAACTGTAAAAGATAAAAATAAATATAAATAAATAAAGGGATTAAATAAGCAAACATGAAAGTGTGGACCCACATATATTAGTCATGAAGGATAAAATTGGGTAAAATAAACCTGGTGCAACCAACCAACTCATTTTATAAGATACGAAGGAACAAGCATAAAATTTAATTCACACTGAACAAAAAATGAGGAAATTCGGTTGCCAAATGTGCACAAAAGATATGATTGTAATCAAGCTAAATCAGTCAACCTAGTCCCTGCTCAACTTTTAGTAACAAATCTCGTCAAAAGAGAATCTTAAGGTGGAGCTTAGAGGCTTAAGGATCCGTTTTAAGTCAATCTTAGACTCACAATAGTAATTGTAGATTAGCCCTTCCAATTCACATTGTCGGTTAACCTTCAGCACACCCACCCCCAAAACACAACACACACATACTAAAATCATAAGGTTGATATGGATCTCTAAATAGCTTGCCGACTATTCTCTCAAGACATCCATGGACCTTGCCACGTGTTCTCACCTTACTGTACGATCTACATTCAATACAATATGTAGCTCTAACCCACTATGCCCACCTCATTCCTTCCACATGCACACATGTTCACGGACCCTTTTGACTGCTCTGGGGCCTTAACTTCAGAGTTCTGAGCCATTCACAGCCCCACTGGTCACCAATTCCAGGCTACCTGCTTGAGTGGTCGCTGTTACCACAGGGTTGTGCTTAAATATTGCTGGATAATGCCCCACGATACACTATGTACTCCATGTCTTGTAAACCAATTCTATTAGTGAACTTGATTGCTCACATATTTTCTAGGTCACAAACCCAGCCGAACAAAAGCATTGACATGCTCAGCTGTAGGCTGTCTCCACTGACAAATCAAAGTGCCATCAATCTTAACACTTTATAACAGAAACATAGCATAATACTCTCCGGCTGTAACTTCAGACAAACAGCACTAAAATGTCCTACTTTGCCGAAAAAAAAATCCTACTTGATTAACCCATATGACAAATAAGATGTTTAATATAGTATGCTAGGAAATCCTAGACCAGGTCTCAGAAGCTGGATGACAGCTCTTAGTTTATGGAAGTTCAAGTATATTCAAACCCACATAAATTTAACAAACGGTATCCCACAAATATTTCAAAGTCAGAGAATATAAGCATCATTACCTCTAGGTTGTAAATGCCAATTTTCCCATCAAATGAGGATGCTGCAATGACACCTGGTATTTTCCGGTACCAGTGCAGGTCAAAGTTCCAATTAGCACTTGCAGGAAGTTCACTAATAATCTGTAACAAATAACACAACGAAAAAGGGTATGGTAAGTAAAAAAACACTTGTTTCAGAAAACAAGATCATATCTCTGCAGTTTGCTTATAGAAGTTTAAGTGTAATATACCTCTCCACTAACAGTATCCCAGCAAATTGTTCTATTGTCTTTCGAGCATGTAAGCAAGAATGAACTATCATAGGGGCACCACGACATAGCAATTACACCTGCTCAAAAGATAATCCATAAATATAATACTAATTACGTGCAATTTGTGTACATTGGCAAGCAATAAATGGGAAACAAACAAGAGTAGTGAGAGAAATGAAACCTTTGAATGGCCAACGAATTCTCTTACTGGTGAAATGGTCTTCCTCACATCCCAAACCTGTTAAAATAGTATATGAGAAGTGATATTGATCAAAATGGGGAAAACCAGTTCATAGAATGTGTATGATGTGAACTTGATGGACACTGTATAACCAACCTTTTCTTCAAAAAGTACTAATTGTCATATTTAACGAAGCCCAAAAGGAAAATGTACAGCTTTTGTCTATTTAATTCAAGGTGCTATGAGCTTACATGGAGGAATGTAAGTAAACTAGATTATTTTGGGGGATTGGTTGTGCAGAGGAAACTAGTAAAGGAGATTTAGAAAAGGTAAAGGTAATTACCCTCAGTGAGGGAGAGTTGTCATCATCTGATGCAACAATCAGCTGGGTGGACATATCTGGATTCCATTGCAGAACAGAGCACTTCCTTCGATTTGAATCTGAAAAACTGTTCAACAGTACAAAAAATTAATCAATCTAAATCACAGATTGTGTCAGAAAGATATCCTAAAAGTGCACAAGTAACTCTAGCAACTACTGTAATTACCTAGTCAGTGGTTTCTGGTTCCTTAAATCCCAAACAACTGCAGAGAAAGAAAGTTAGTCAGACAGAACAATCAAAAGTCCAAGTGATGGTAACTGATGGCTAAACTTTTGCAGAAGCAACAAAATTTCCTTTACCTGTCATCCCATTACTCGAAGTGGAGGCAACTATATGTTGAAACTTGGGATTCCAGGATAAACAAGAGATTTCAGCTTGGGCATGGGACCCACCACTCTGTTAAAATTATTTTGAAAAATGATTACATGCCAAAAAAGGGTTGATCAGAAGAATGTAGCCAGAACATAGTGACACAACTGAAATATCCAAATACATCCTGATTTAAAACTACGTGCCCTAAACCCCAACTTTATTTTTTTCATTGACAGAAACCCCCATTAACAATATGAAAGAACAAGCATGGATACGTACTAAGATAACATAAAGGATCTACAGGTGGAAAAACTTGGTCTACATTCATCAGACTAGTGTAGCACAGGTGCGACCATCCAGGTCATAATGGCTACGACTATAATCTTACACTCAATCTAAATCTCCCAGTTTCATCCCAACATCAAATAGTGTAGCGCTGTAGCCAGTTCTGCTCTTAGTCAAAATTAAAATGAGAATGCTGGTACATAGATAACTCAAAACATGATCAAATGGAATGGCAAAATCATTCTAGGATCATCGTAAGCACACAATATGGCATCATGTTTACCATGGAATGAAAAACATCACTGAATCAATACAAGCCATGAGTGGCATGAGGCAGAAACCACACATCTCACAAATATCCAATCAGTCAAATCCTTAATCCTCATGTGTGACAGTAAGCTCTGTGCAAAACTGAAAGTACCTTGAGTGGCGGGTACACAATTGGCTCAACCGGGTTCTTGAGATCCCAGATGCAGAGCTCCCCCTGCTCAGCCCCAGAAGCGAGCCGATTCGGCGTGAGCTCGCTGAACTCCAGTCCACAAACCTGGCAGACCGAACACAAACGAAATCAGCAAAGGACGCCAACCCCATAAGAGCGCCAGGCGCGTAAAACTAACTAGCCAGCCCCGTGCAACTCACCGGCCCAGTGTGCTTCTCCAGACGCGCGACCATGGCGTCCTCCGCTTTCCCCTCGGAGCTGAAACAGCAGCAATTCAGTCAGAACGGGAGCAGATCTTGAGTGCGGAGCGGGGCGAGGGAGGCGGATCCGACCTGATCATGCTCAGCGGGTTCCACACGGCGACGGAGCCGTCGCTGAGGCCACCGGCGAGGAGTCCGAGCGCGAAGGAGTCGCCCTCGACGGCGCCCGGGCGCGACCAGGGAGAGGCGGTTGAAGCGGTCCGGGGAGGGCGCGGAGGCGAGGAGCGGGAGGTCCGGGGAGTCGGACTGGAAGTCGAGGCGGAAGATCTCGATGTTGGCGGAGTTGGAGAAGCTCAAGTCGACGGCGCCGGTCATGGTGCCCGCGGCGAGGTACGGCGCGTCCGGCGCCAGGGCCGTCAGCGCCGCCCGCTGCGCGCTCTTGATGCACGCCATCGCCGGCGAGACCGCGCAGATCTGGGCGCGCGCGCTCTCTCTAGCTGGCCCAGGGCAAGGGCGCAGCACGGAGGAATTGCGAGGGCGATCTGGAGATCGAGGGGAGAGAGGAGAGGCGGTGATGCGGCGGGAGAGGGGTTGGGGACTTTGGCTGAATCGCTGCGGATCTGATCGGGTTAAAGCGGGGGTTTGCGCTTACCTCTGCCGGCACGCGTGATTTGGAAGCCTTCGGCCGCGTCATTACGAGCGATCAATGCCGTTGTTTACTCGAACGGGATTCCTACGAACCGTTAGATTTGAACATGCATTAGCGGATGTGTGTATATAACTTCCAAACCAAGGCAGATTAATCCAGTTTCTGAATGTTTTAACTCAATCCAGATATAAATTGATATTTCAATTTACTACCTTCGTCCTAGAAAAACCCTTAGATTTGGTGAAAGTCACTAGAAAAAAATAGAAAATAATATATCCTTAAACAAAAAATTTGGTGAAAGTCACTCACTTTGAGTTTAACTAAAATTTATATAGAAAATAATATAAGTCGTTTTTTAAAAAAAAATATTTATAAATCTAGAGATATACTCCACAATGAATTTAAAAAAGGATACTCCACAATGAATTTAATTTTAGTAACACTTTATAATTTTGGTCTTATTTCAAAACCATTTGACTTAGCATTATTATATAATTGCATCTTTCACCCAAAATGTAGTTGATTTCGGTCATGTTTGGATCTTTAGCCAGACCTTGCCAAAGCTAGGAAATCAAATGTAGTTGAGTTTGATCTTTGGCGCATTTTCCTCGATTTGTGTGTGCTTTGCTACCCTAGGACTCGAGCTCTAAATAAAAAATAAAAGAGAGAGAGAGAGAGAGAGAGAACAAAGCACGACCGAGCCCATTTCGACAATCCAGGCCTGCCTGACGACACCTTGACGTGTATAATTCCCGGACCAAACCATAAGCCCACAAACTGCAGGCCTTCCTGGTCGGAGTCCGGCCCACTATCCAATCATCAGTGCAATACTGTAGCAGAATGCACGAGGAAGAATGATCGTCGACCGCGGACCGCTCCACACCTACATGTGCTGAACAATGTTGCGTGGCAGTGTCACGTCTCCCAAAAATTCAGTTGCATCCAGGCTGGTTGCATCTGCGTTGCACCGTGTCGGCATGCCACAAGCAAGCTAGCGCGTGCATGGGGTGGCGTGGCGGGGGCTCACACAGCATGCCCGCTCGGACTCCAGCGGCATGTCTGCGCAACAGTCAGAAGAACAGAAGCCGGCGTCAGAGCACGCCGCCTCGCAGGGTGAGGTCACACGGTGCCGACCTGACAGGCTGACAGGGGCGCGCGCTCTCGAGTCCCAGCCTGCTCCAGGCTACTGCCGTGTCGTGGCGAGAGCCGTGCGGCCGCCACGTCGGCCGAGGCCAGCCATGCATGCAAGCGGCGCACGGGAACGTGGCATGACGGTGCGACGGCACGAGCGCGCCCCCCGCGCCATGCGTCGCGCGCGCCGAGCCCCGCTCGCCTTCTACTATAAGCAGCGCCTCGCCTCGCGGGTGGCCTCGCTGCTGGTCTGTGGCTCGGATCAGATCAAGAGCTAGTAGTAGTCAGCTAGCGCGTGGAGAGTAGAACGCCCCGAGCTAGACCGAGCATGGGAGAAGCGTGCAGGGACGCGGCGGCGGCGGGCCGACGACAGCTGCGGCAGGACGACGAAGCGGGCGGCGGCGGAGGGCCGGAGAAGAATGACCTCGTCGGCGACCCGGCCCAAGACCTGGCCGTCTCGGAGAAGCTGTACGAGGACGTGCCGGCGATGCCGATGATGGCGCTCAACCACATCTCCCGCCTGTGCGAGTCCGTCGACGCCTCCGTCCGGTTCTACGTCAAGGCGCTCGGCTTCGTGCTCATCCACCGCCCGCCAGCGCTCGACTTCTCCGGCGCATGGTACGTACGTACGACGGACCACATATATACTTAGCTTCGTTCTCCGGCGGGCCGCCGGCCGGCCCCTGGCTCCCTCACTTTTTTTGTCTGAACTCCTATGTACGTTGCAGGCTCTTCAACTACGGCGTGGGGATCCACCTGGTGCAGCGCGACGACGCGCGGAAGGCACCCGACGTGAGGCCGGAGACGGAGCTGGACCCCATGGACAACCACGTGTCGTTCCAGTGCGAGGACATGGGGCCATGGGCGGAGGCTCCAGGAGATGCGCATCCGCTACATGAAGCGGACCATCAACGAGGGGAAGGGTCGCCCATCGACCAGCTCTTCTTCAGGGACCCCGACGGCTTCATGATTCGAGATCTGCAACTGCGAGAACCTCGAGCTCGTCCCCGCCGGCGCGCTCGGACGCCTCAGGCTGCCACGCGACCGCCACAGCCCGCCCGTGCGCATGGCCGCCGCCCAGTAGATCGACTAGGAGGCGTGCGTGACCCACCGGGCCAGCAGCTCCAAGACTCGCCGTCGGCCCGTAGCGGGGGTTTATGCTGGACTTTCGGCTATGTTTCGCGCCGGGAGTTCAAGTTTTGAATTCGAATTTGTACTAGTTTAGTTTTGCTTTCATTATCAGGAGACTAATAACTAAGCTGTTTTGGTATGTGCGTTTGGCTTCAAATCGTCCATTTCAAATGTTAATCTCAATTTCAGTATGCATCGTGAGTTTGTTATTACGTTCCTAATAGAATCTGATGCATTGTTGAATTCTGAATCTGTACCTCATTGGTATTTAGTCTGTTCTTTAGATGACGTTTACAAATTTTGGACCCCTAGAGACCCAAATTACCTTCCGATCTGATGCATTGTTGAATTGAATCTGAATCTGAATCTGAACCTGATTGGTATTTAGTCAGTTCTTTAGATGACGTTTACAATTTTTGCACCATTGCAAAACCAAATCACCTTCCAGATCAGCGCCTTCGAAGATGAAACATGCATGCTTGTTGACGCACACGATGCTCGTTCGCCGTATAGAATCGCCAACAGATTTTGTGTGAGGTGATTGTTTCTTTTGTCGAGGAAATGATGATCATCGAGGTGAAGCCGAGTGATGCCTGAAAATTGCACTGCACCCATGGGAATATGGGAAAAAAGAATTATGGGGCTAGGAAACAAATGGGATCGAAGGTGGATTTATTTGGATTTGGGGCTGAAACTCTAAATACTATGAAAAATTGGATGTGCACAATTTCAATCTAGTCTTGAATCCTTCTTCCTTCTCTAAAAACTAGTACTTCGATCCTTAAACTATTTCGATTCTTAAAATAATTCGGGTGTAGGAAGATGAATTCTCAATCACATGGAAACTTTTTATTTTTAGTTGATGATTGATTGGTATACTGATCCTTCATTTCTTCCGGGTGGGACCAGAGTCCAGCTGTTAACGTCGCATATACGTGTGCAGTTCACCTGATTCCGCTCAGCCGTGCGTGCACCCAAAGTCAAAACCCCCGACCGCCGCAGCCATGCAAACCCTCGTCCTCCCCGACGCCATCGCCGTGGCGGCGGCGGCGGCGCTGACGACGGTGCCCTCGCGCGCGCAACCTCTGCCCGCCGCGTCTCGGTGTCGATGGCGCGGGCGCCACGGCGGGAGTCGGACCCGAAGAAGCGGGTGGTGATCACGGGGATGGGCGTGGTGTCGGTGTTCGGCAACGACGTGGGCGCGTACTACGACCGCCTCCTCGCCGGGAGCAGCGGTGCTGGCGCCATCGACCGTTTCGACGCCTCCGGGTTCTCCACCCGCTTCGCCGCCCAGATCCGCGGTTTCTCCTGCGAGGGCCACATCGACGATGAGAGTGACCGCGGTCTCGACGACTGCCAGCGCTACGCCCTCGTCGCCGCCAGGAAGGCCCTCGCGTCTGCCGGGCTCGCCGTCGGCTCCAGAGCGATGTACAAGGTCGGCCGATCACACGCCGGGTTCGCCCACCGCTTTGCCGATGGCATCTACTCTACTCATACCAACTGACTATCGCGTAGATCGACAAGGAACGCGCCGGCGTCGTCGTGGGCTCGGCATCGGCGGCGCGACGATGTTCTCGGCCGGGTGGAGGACCTCGTGACCAAGGGGCCGAGGGTCTCCCCCTGCACCATCCCGTTCGCGATGCCCAACGCGGCGTCGGCGCTGGTCTCGATCGACGCCGGGATCGGCTTCCTTGGCCCCAACTTCTCCATCTCCACGGCCTGCGCCACGTCCAACCACTGCCTCCACAGCGCGGCGGACCAGATCCGGCTGGGCCGCGCGGACGTCGTCGCCGGCGGCGCGAGGCCGCCGTCACGCCCGTCTGTCTCGGCGGGGGTTCGCGGCGCTGCGGGCGCTGTCTCGGCGGAACGACGACCCCGGCGCGGCGTCCCGGCCGTGGGACAGGGACCGCGACGGCTTCGTCCTGGGCGAAGGCGCCGGGATATTGCGTGCGTGCGTCTGTGCGCACAGTTCGTCGTGCCGTGTTCGTCGTGCCGTGATGATGAGGATGGATGATGCTTTGGTTGTCCGGGTCATGGAGAGCCTCGAGCACGCGAGGCGGCGCGGCGCCCCGATCCTCGCGGAGTACCTGGGCGGCGCGGCGAGCTGCGACGCTCCTGATGGACCCGAGGCCCGACGGGCGTGGCGCGGCGTCGTGCATCAGGCGGAGCCTGGAAGACGCCGGCGTGGCGCCGGAGAGGTATGGTGGTGCGTGCCAAAATGCATTGTCGTCAACAGCCGGGGTTAGTAAAACTGCGTGGTGATCGGATCCATCATTCCACTGGTGATCGCAGGTGAACTACGTGAACGCTCACGCCACCTCCTCGCTTGCTGAGGACCTGGCAGAGGTGAAGGCACTGAGGCAGGTGTTCGAACCCGTCCCAGATCAAAATGAACGCGCGACCAAGGTGCTGTATTTTCTGCTTGCAGACGAATTGCCGATGATCTGTTCTTGTTGCTGCACCGGCTTGACGACATGCGTTATGCGTGTTGGAACTGATGCAATGTCCGGTGTCTTGTTCTGTGCAGTCCATGATCCGGGCATTGCCTTGGCGCAGCGGGCGGGTGAAGCCATTGCTACCGTCAAAAGCCATAACCACGGGCTGGGTGCATCCGACCATAAACCAATTTGTAAGTTTACAGCGAGGCGAGTTACAGGGTTCAGTAAGGGATGTTTGGGACTGCTTGGAGCACCTCTTTAGGTGTCTTCCTTGAAAGAAAGAGGAGTTTTAGCAGGTTTTCTCGATGGAGCGTGGTGCGTGAAGCTAAAATCATCTCTTTGTTTACCTTTTTGTTGTGAAAATGTAATGGAGATCGTAGGCGTTTTATCCTGAAAAACGATTTGTAACACTCTTTCTCGCTAATGTCCCGTGCTCTTGAAAAAAAGAGTTACTGTGTTCAGTAAATTTACATCTCTTGATCCCCGTGAGATAGATTGTATCCTGCTTTGAATGAATTTCTATCTCGTTATATGAATGTGATGTGATGTTTGTACGTAACGATGATACTGATGTATAGTTTTTTCTTTTCTTTCCTTTTTTTTTCTGTTTCGCTCTATCGACTGCAGAATCCTGAGCCGGCAGTTGGTGAATTTGATACGGTGAGTGGGGTGAAGCAGCGGCACGAGGTACACGTCGGTGAGTGGCAAATTAACTGTGTCAAATTCATCATTTGTACAGAGCCGAAACGATCCCTCCGATCCATTGCAGGCTGGCACTAGTATGTAGTGATGAGTTCCTCCCTCTGGCATGATGCAGGTATCTCCAATTCGTTTGGATTTGGTGGGCACAACTCGGTGGCAGTGTTCGCACCGTTCAAGCCCATATCCTGGTGAGTGGCTACGACGACGCGTCGTCGCACGTTTCTGCAGCCAGGCACTGGCAGTCAGCAACAACATATATTTTTTTGCTAGAAAACAGGAAATTTGCCTGCATGCCTGCTTGAGGGCTTGATGTTTTCTTGCCATAGCGAAAAGTTCCCATACAGAAAATGGTTCTTTGTGTGTAAAAAACGGCAGCATCATGGAAAAACGAAAATTTGACCTCCCAGGGTCTGCTTGTCACGGAGGATAGATAATGTCGTTTAAGTTAACGAACGGACTGACAGAAAACAAAGCCCGATCGATCACTAGTGCGGCAGCGTTGTAACTTGTAAGATGATTTTTTTGGCCCTGTTTCAACTCCTTGCTCCACGTGCTGGTGATAAGCTAAAGGTTGTTCTATCAAAAAATCTAAAGGTTGTGCAATGAGCTGCACGTGTTATGGGCCTGAGGCCTGCTTAGATACACCATTATACGAGCTAGCCGTTTGAGAAAAATGTCATAAGTTCTTACATAATTTTTACGGAAACCTTTAGTAACTAAGTTCAATTCACAAGTCCGTATCTAAAACTTCTATATAGACAAACCCCACTAGAGGAGGAGTTCTCTGATCTCGTGAAGCCACGTCCATCGCCGGGTCCCACTAACCTTATCTCCCTTCATTGGGCCTATTTGCATGTTTTGGTCATTTGGCTTTCAAGTCCACCAAAAGGCACGTAGTATATGTCTCTTTGGACTCCGGGGCAGTTTCAACCTCTCAAACCCATCGCCGAAGCAAAGCGCATTGAATAGCTTCCACAAAGAGGAGTTCTCTGCGATCTCGTGAAGCCACGTCATCAGCGGGTCCCACTAACCTTATCTCCTTCATGGTCTATTTGCATGCTTTGGTCATTTGGCCTTCAAGTCCACCAAAGGCACGTAGTATATGTCTCTTGGACTCCAGGCCAGTTTCAACCTCTCAAACCCATCGTCGAAGCAAGCGCATTGAATAGCTTCCACAAATACATGCAACAAAAATCGAACAGTCGCTGCACCAACCTTGATGAATGAGACCGAAGTGCCTCTCCTCCTTTCGTTGTCTCTTCAGTTCTCACCCCGAACTTCGCTCAATGATTTCTACCGTATTACATGCAGTCATGAGTGAATAAAAAAAGGTTAATTTATTTATTGCCATCTCCGTCTCCACTGATAAGACGACTCTTCAGTTAACAATTCCACAAACCTCAAGCAGTGCTAGCTTACATATTCACACTATGGAGGTCACCTTTACGTCTTGCTCCATCCGGGACTACTGCAACTTCAGTGCCAATATCCTTTCCAGTTCAATCTCCGGTAACTCACTATCCTTGCTTCCTCCTTGGAACTCGAACACCCATCAGCATGTATGGTTTTTCTCTATGTTGATTTTCGCAGCAACTGTCCATTCTAATTATTCCATTCTCCTAGCATAGTCCTTTTATTGCCAACATCTAAGTTAGAAATCTGAAAAATTTTACAGTGATATCGTTTCACATAGATCAGAGAAGCCCTTGGCTCCTCCTGGCCATGGCTGCCGCCGCTGCTAGCAGCTGGCCCCTACGTGCGGCGAGCTCGCAGCGCCGCCAGATGACCCGTTGAGGCTCATGGTGCATATGTACGGCAGGTTGCTCGGCCCTGCTACCATGCCTGATGGTGCGAGCTTAGTGTTTGACGATGACAGATCAAATTGATGCTTCGTCGTCTTAGAGTTTATTGTCATGATGTGTACTGTTCACGAATGAGTTCAATTTTTTTCTTGGCATTTCATACCAGATCACGATGATTATTTGAATTTCTGTGGATGTTTAGAAGTAAGAACATCACGACAACTTATATATGATCACAAATTAACATGTATGTACTATTTGTTGTAGAAAAAACACGACTGAATTCACTTAACATGAAAGTCCCGCAAACGCAGCGGAGAGTTTTCCTAGTACTATCAATGTCCAAGATGCATTGCATAAAAAAATACATGTTTTAGAAACCTTTGATCGATGAAATTTAATTTCAAAGGGAAATATTGTGTGTGGATGCATTGGAAGATTAAGAGGAGACGTGAGAGGGTAGAGGGTTGCCGGAGTTGTAGATTTGTCGAGCTGTGGGTGTTTGGATTTGTATAATGGCTAGTAATTTGTAGCACTACAAAACATTTTACTCAAGATACGCATGCTTGATCCTAATGATGTTCCCGTTTATGCTCATGAAGGTAAAGCTCAAATTCTTTCTGACTTCTACCATAATCTCCTTGGCTCCTCTTCGCCCATCTCTCCCATCCCTAACCTCCACTCCATCCTCTCTAGCCACGCGCTCGACTCCTCCCAAGCCAGCCTGCTCCAAGCTCCCTTCACTCTCTCTGAAATAAAAAATGCTCTTTGGGGATGAAAAACGACTCTAGTCCTGGTCCTGATGGCTTTGGACCTGCCTTCTTCAAGCGTTTCGGCACCTTACCGCTCCCTCTCTTGTCTCTCTTCTGCATCATTTTCATAGACACGAGGCTGATCTAAAACGCATGTCAGTCCCATATCGTCCTCCTCCCTAAGAAGGTCGGTGTCACCAAGCCTGAGCATTTCCGGCCGATCTCGCTGCAATCTTGCTCTCTTAAAATTATTTCAAAAGTGCTTACTAACCGCTTGCAACCTCTTGTCCCTGCTCATCCATCCCGACCAAACTGGTTTCATTAGAGGCAGAAGCATCTCTGAAAATTTCATTTATGCCGCGAGAGCTAGTTCAGACTTGCTTCAAGCACAAAAATCCCGCCATCGCCCTCAAACTCGACTTCCGCCAAAGCTTTTGATTCCATTGAATGGGATGCGCTCGACCTTGTCCTTCAGGCGAAAAACTTCCCCCTCTTGGTGTCAATGGATGTCCCAACTCCTCGCATCTAGCCAAACTGCCATGCTCCTTAATGGTGTTCCCGCAGATGGATCAATTGTAAAAAAGGTCTTCGCCAAGGTGATCCCCTCTCCCCTACCTCTTCATTCTTGTTGCTGACGTTACGCAGCAGCTTCTTCACGCAATGCATCCACTAATGGCATCCTTGAGCACCCGATTCTTCCCTCCGCGCCATGTCCTGTCCTCCATGCGCGCCGATGATACGCTTATCATCCTTAAAGCTGATGAAACTCAACTCCCTTGCCCTTAAAGATATTCTCCTAGTTTTCTCCAAAGCAACCGGCCTCCATATTAATTTTGAAAAAGTACATTCCTCCCGATTTGTCTACCTTCGACACCGCCAAAAAATCTCGGCTGATATCTTCAGCTGTCCCGTTTCCTCTTTCCCCAAGCCTTACCTTGGCCTGCCTCTTTCGACTCAAAGCTAAGAGTCTCTGATTTTCAGCCATATATTGCAAGTTCTGATAAATATCTCGCCGGGTGGAGAGGTCACCTCCTAAACGAGATGGGGCGTGCCACCCTTGTCACCTCTGTTCTTACATCGCAAGCGGTTTATCCTATGTGCTCTTTACTCCTCTTTCAAACCACGATTGATGATCTTGTCGCTCGCCAACGTGCCTTTCTCTGGGCTGGTGAAAATAAATGTTCTGGAGCTCAATGCAAAGTAGCTTGGACCGATGTGACTCTTCCAAAACCTAAAGGTGGTCTTGGTGTTCCTGATATGGAGAGGGAAAAATAAGAGTTTGCTGAAAAAGTTTCTTTTCAAGTTTCATAGCGCCCCTCCGGCCCCTGGATTGATTGGTTGAGAGATAAATATGGTTGGGATGAGTATCTTGACTTTGGCGATCCCAGGGCCGACTGCTCTCCTGTCTGGAGAGACATCATGAAAGAGCTTCCCGCCTTCCGTAATGAAACTAAGGTCGTCGTGGGGTGTGGTAATATGACCTCTTTTTGGCTTGATTTATGGTTTGGCTCCCAAACCGTTGCCGACGCCTTCCTTGCGCTTTTCTCTCACACAAAACGTCCTAATATTTCTGTTTCTCGGGCGCTCGCTGCCCCTGAACTTGCTCTCCACCTGCAGCCTCGCCTTTCTCGCGTCGCCTCCCAAGAACTTCTTGAGCTTCGTTCCATGCTGGCCGAGGTCGTTCTTGACTGCGATGTCCCCGATGTTAGGCTCTCCAGGGCTTCTGGCCGAGCTCCCACTTCCAAAGATCATTACCTGCAATCCTTTCACGATGTTGCTGACGATGCCCTCTCCCCCGCTGTCTGGAACAATTTTGCTCCCAGAAAATGCAAGTTCTTCCTCTGGTTGCTTCATAGACGGCGCCTAAGTTCCAACTCGTCTTCAGCGCTGCCACATTCAACAGGATGCTCTCTGCCCTTTCTGTCCCGATGAGGAGAGCTGTCATCATCTCTTCCTTACCTGCTCTCGAAGTTCAAGCTTCTGGGGCTTCATTGGCTTTGATTCTGCACCTTCGCTGCACGACATTGAATACCTCTGGATTGCAAACCCCCCTTCAAGAAAATGACATCAAGATCAAGTCCACTGTCCTTGTGTGTATCCTCTGGAACATCTGGAAATGTCGGAACGCCAAAGTTTTCAATCACGACGACGAACCAAATTATGTGATCGCAAGAAGATGCCATGACGACCTCCAACTCTGGTCTCATCGTTGCAGCAAAGAACGGCACAAAGACAGTCTCCTCCGGTGGTCGCGACGTCTTCTTGAGTGTAGTGGTCTAGATAATTAGTTTTTCTTAAATTTTCGGAGCTCCTTTTCTTCCTTTACTTGTAAATCACTTCTTGTAAATTGTCTCTGAAAAAGCAATAAAGTTCAGGCAACCCTCGGGTTGCCGTAGTTTCCCTCAAAAAAATTTTACTCAAGATAAATCAGCAACATGAGTGGTTTAGTCGAACTGGAGGTAGGGAATGGAAGGTATCAGCATTATTATACTTTATATTGGGCATCAGCACGCAGACCAGCTAACTGCCTCAACCGATTTTTTTTCTAGAAAATCTCGTCGACGTTCAGCGGCCAAATAAACCGCAACTTGGACGTTCTCCTGTCGCGCCCTCTTGCAAATCATACGCCTGCCTCCTTCTACAGTTGTACCGCGTGCTGAAAAGAGATGCCGCCGGTGCCGCCGTGCCGGTCCGGTAACCACCGGAAAAGTTTAGATCACAGCTCCAGTGTCAAAATGGACGGACGGAACGGACGGCCGAGCAGACAAGGCCGCCAACTCTGAATTCTGGCGGAGAACAACACAGCGAGGGCAGGTATGAGACGCCCGGAAAACCGTCCGATCCATAGCTGAAACGTACGTAGGCCACGCCAACTGAGGGCAGGTCTAAAAAGCACAGAAAAGCACAACGACTGGAACCGGCCGGCGAACGCGACGGCGGTGCCAATTCACAGCCCTCAGGCCACAGGTGTGTTATCCGCCGGCGCCGACCAGAATGAGACAGCTGCTGCCAGCAGGCTGGGGCTGGTGGGCAGGGGCCCGGTCGACGCGCACACCGCCGCACAAACGTGCGGGCGGTAGGCGCCGAGCGCCGAATGATTGAACACCACGACGTCGACGGCGCCCGGCGGCGGCCGGCCGAGCGTGCGTGGTGGCTAGAGTGGTGACTGCTGTCTACTATACTAGCGTGGATTCTCCCTATTCCAAGAGGATGTGGATGCCATGACACTGCAGAATAGACCTGATCGAAAGTGACTCAAGAGTCGAACAACGCCATGGAAATGACGGCGAGCGAGAGATGATAATGCCGACGACTGCACATTATTGTTTCAGGCAGTCAAATTCCAGTCTCCGCATGCAGCACCAAATTAAGTTAGGCTGATGCCACTGTCTTATTAATCGAGCTATTACCAACTAGCTTAGCGACGAAGAAGACGGCCCAATCCATGGAACAAGACAACTGATCGAATTTGCCAGTGCCCTAACCATTTTTTCAGGGGCTATTGCGTTTCTACCCTAGCGGGAAACGCTAAGCGTCGAGTGAAGGAAAAAAAAAAGGTTCGACCAAGCGAATAGAATATAGTACTGGATACAGATAAACGATCTCATCACCTACAGATCGAAGAAAAATATGCTCATCTACATGGAATGCAATGCAACAACCTGTGTATGAGTAGATGATATCTTGTCGGATTATCTTGCCTCACCGACCATCACCACACGATCTAGCTAGCTAGCTAGTCGTCTCCAGACTCCAGTGGGCAGCAACGACATCTATCGTCATTCTGCGTGCACCCCGGCCCCTGAATGATAAGATTGCACGATCTGTCTGTTCGTGCGCGGTGATGCGACGACGGTCCACGGATGGCTCCACTCGCTCGCCACCACACCGTTGGACGGCGACGGCGACCGATTCTGGACTGGACGTCCGGCAACACTGCAATCGATCGCCACGGCGAATTAATCTGCCCCCAAATCGGCCGGTGTCTGCATCGGCATGCGTGACTCACGCCGCCGCGCGCACCTCCGGGATCTTGAACCTCATCGTGTGGGAGCGGCGACTTCTTCACCAAGCACGCACTGTAAAAGTGTCACTTTAGTTCGATCACTTGGCCTGTAGCGCCTAGTATACTACAGTACGGTGTTCGATGTGTCCATGCGAATTTGCTGACGTGGGTACAGAGGGAGAGCTTCCAGGTGAGAGGAGAGGCTAGCTGCACATGACATCGATCGGGGCGATGATTTCCTAGCTTAGCTTCGTCTTCGATGAAACCTTTGCATCGAGCAGCAGTGTCCGCACGCATGACTGGCGAGGCATCTTATCTGGCAGACTGGCACACCACCATAGTTTCCAACGAAGCTATACAAGTTTATTCCGTTCGTCCTCAGCCCCCTTTCTGGACTTGGGGAGTTCCTAGTCAGTCTTAAGTCAACAACTCCCTTCATTCCAAATTGTAAACCATTCCGAGAATCTTGAAGAGTTAAAACATCTCGAGTCTGGCCAAAATTATAGAAAGAATTACAAATATTTTTTGGCATCAACTAGGTACTATACTATCAAAAATATAAGTAACGTGAAGAATCCAACGATACTTTTAGTTAACATCCTAAATGTTATAATATCATAACATTTGGTGAAACTTGAAATGTGTTGACTCTCCGAGATACTTTAGTTAATAATTGTGTGATCATATCATCATATACCTAATAACCACTTAGTTCGAGCTAGCTCCTTCTCCAATTCAAATATAGGTGCCTATTTTTTTTCTTATTACATGAAAAAACGTTTAGTTCTTCCTAGTGGTCACACTTTTTTATTATCTGAAGTTTGCGAGCACTTAGAGCATGCTAAAGTGAAGTTTATGGATCCAGGAATAACAGTTGAGAATAGAGGGATCTAGGCGACACTCTTTTGCCAAGCTGAAGAACTGAACTTACATGTAGGGGCCACGTCAATACACACACAATGTGCCACATCATCAGCGTGCATAGCATGTTAGGACCTGGTTTGACATGGACGATACCCAAAGCCAAGTTCACTAACCTAGAAATAACATTTTGAAAATATATAGGGACCGGTAAGAGGGGCGTACTAGCTGCCGTGGTCGGCCACGCCGACTAAGCCAGGCCCAGCTAACAGCTCAGGTAACGGCCCGCGACGATGACGCCTCCTTCCGTTGGCTTTCTTCTTCCTCTCGCGGCGTCGACACCTAGGGTTCGCGGACTCCGGTGTGAGCTAGGGCGGGCGGCGCCTTCTTCCCCTTCCCCTCTCTTCTTCTTCCACTCCGGTGAACCCAAACCCTAGCCGAGCTCCGAGCACCAAATCCGACCATGGCGCCCCCCCCCGCACCTAAGCGTTTCGGCGACCATGCCGATCGCCGGGCCTACCTACCTCCTCCTCGGCCGGCCATTCTATAGCCCCCGAAGGCTTGCGGGGGTTGAGGTGGTGTCGTGGTGGGGCGCGAGGGGCGTCGTCGTCTTCGTCACCGGCGTGGGGGAGGGGCGTAGCGATGGCGGGGGTCGTTGGACCTTGGTGGGGCGGCCCACCCGCGGGGTGGTCGGCGCCCAAGATCGGCCCCGTAAGACCCCATGCCAAGGACCGGTCATAATTTTTCTAAATTGACACGGTATATACATGAAACCGAAAAAGGTGCTAAACGCGTCTCCTCCATGACACCGCCTTTATTGACTGAAAAGAGTAAATCTGATACGGCGCATATACGCGGGGTGTCCATCGATCGAAAGGTATGTAACCAATAACATGAATGCTTTCCAAGGAGTTTAATTAATCGGAGGAGATTGTAAAAGTGGTGGCCATTTTTCTGTCATGGAAGGCACTAATAATACTAATAAAAAAGCTGACCAAACTTGTTAGCTCTCAATCACGTGGTAATTACTACTAGTACTTAATTGTGTACTTGCCTAACCAGATTATATGGATAACATAGCTGGATCACCACCAGAATAGAGAGGCCAAAAGGTACTTTCCACTTTCCTCCCCGATCCTCATGTTACTTTTTCCCCAAATTGTTACTTTTTGGTAGTGGTAGTATTTTATTATTACTCAAAACACACTAGGAGAACTCCACCATTTTGGTAGTGGAAAGAATAGCATCAGCGCCATTAAATCTTAAAATGTTTTTAAAATATACGAACCCCCTGACAAATTGACAACTAAATAGTTTTCTAGCACAAGAAATCTAATTGAATGCCTGTCCATGTCATCCCTACTTAAGTGCCAAAGAGAGAGAGAGAGAGAGAGAGAGAGAGAGAGAGAACCCTCAATGCGTGAGGCCGTGAGTCTGAGGTGTATTCCTCAACACTTTTGGGTGGTGTCACACCGCGTCTGATCTTCTATCTATCTTGAAGGAATCAACTTCTAGATGATTATGATTCAGTTCATTGCTTTAACTATTGAACGGGACATCAATACATCATTGTCATCTCAAGTACGCACAAAGTAATGTTGACAGAAACCTGTCCATATGTAATGTTGAAATTAACCCATATAGCCATGACAAAGTGCACGTGTCTGTGTCGATCGCGTCGCCCCATATATTTCACATGCAAATATGTGAGAATTTTGCGGGTTCTGAGTCGTAGTTTGATTTTCCTTTGTTTTCGTCTCCGACCGATTGGACATGCTTTCAATCCTACTTGATGAGGATTGGAAGTTTGAGTCTTCAAGGTTAAGTTGCATATGCTGATGCCGTTTCCTTCACACTTCCAATCATCATCAAGATCAATTAGATCATATCATATCATATCATATCATATCATATCATATCATAGTGTTCGTGTGCCAAGAGAGGAAAGTCTACTTCTACTGACGAAATAAACAACTGGAAAAAAGGTTCGATCATTCGTAACCCAACTAGTAACTTATATAGAACTGGCCATGTCTTCATCAAGTCATCAAAGCATTAGAATGTGACAGAAGAATTATACTTTGTTTAGATTGCTAAAATTTCTAACCTTTTGTCCAACACTGTAGCACGTTTCGTTTGTTTGTGGTAAATATTATTCTACCATGGAGTAACTAGGCTCAAAAAAGAATCGCCTAACGCATATCTTCCCAAACTGTGTAATTAGTTATTTTTTACCTACATTTCATACTCCAAACATATATCTTTTGGTGTATTAAATGTGATGTGATGGAAGAGAGTGACAAAAATGTTAGAAATTTTAGCAATCTAAACAAGGCCTCGTTACCTTTATTTCTCTGACCAAATCGAAAACAGTGACGGCTTTGTAGCAAAGCGACCGGTAAATACTATTACCTCTGGTTCCAAAAGCAGGTCGTTTATGACTTGAAGGGATCTATACACAACCTTTATCGTCTTTTTCCTTAGTTGAACAGTTTCTCATAGAAGCGGTTTTTAACTACTCTATGAACTGGATCACTGATTGCATCTCCTACAAGTTGTCTAAATCAATTTATGATATAAGAGTTCACTGTTTTAACAGATCTGAAACCTGTCTCATATATTTCTTTAGAGATGGAGAAAAGGAGGTTGTCTTGTTTATATTAGGAGCAAGAAGGATGTTTAAGGGCATCTCTTAAAACTTATAGGGACAAAAGATGAGATAGGAGCAACAGAACCATCAACGATAGCATGTGACAAAACATTTTAAAATTTAAAACCCAGGAGTAGAATATTGACAAGATCTAGAATATTGACAGGATCTTGATGGCAGTTCCCCTTCCCGATGAGTACGAACAGAGCAATGGACACTGGACAGCAACAGAAGCATTTGCATTGGCCATTGGGACCGATCATTCATGCACAACCATGCCTGGCCTAGTGGGTGATCCTCTTGATTGAAACGGGGAATCCTTCCTATCCTGCCACCAATTCCTGCCTGTCATCTGTCTCGCCCCACTGCTGCACATCGAATTCAGCAAATCCATCAAAGGAAAAGAATCCAGCTCGCAGTGGCAGCCCATCCATGTCCATGCCTATATATACCGGACGCCCTCCGGCCCGACGTGCTCGTGCTCGTCCTCGCCCAGCACCGTAACCACCGGACAGAGCAGAGCACGCAGCATGAGGACCACCACCACCACCGCGCTGCCACTCTTGGCAGTGCTCTTGCCTCGCGCTGCCGCTGCTGATCCCCGGCGCCACGGCCAAGACGGCGCGGCCGCGGCAGGGCGACTACCTGGCGCGCCTGCGCGGGTCGCCGCGCCAGTCGCCGTGGCCGGCCGTGTCGGCGTCGCTGGCGGTCGCGTCGACGACGGACAGAGCCGCGGCGCCGCCCGTGGGGCGCAAGGAGGACGACCGCGTTGACAAGCTGCCCGGGCAGCCGTCGGGCGTGGACTTCGAGCAGTACGCCGGGTACGTGACGGTGGACGCCGCGGCCGGGCGCGCGCTCTTCTTCTACCTCGCCGAGGCCGTCGGCGGCGGGTCGGCGTCGGCGGCCAAGCCACTCCTCTGGCTCAACGGAGGTATGGCCGGGTTTTCTTGCTTGCTTGCTCGCTCACTCGCTAGAATAAAGTAGCTGGGTTGACTTTAGTAACTGCGGTCACGTCACGTGCTGCTTGGGATTGGGTTGCTTCGATCTCTTCTCACGTGTTCTGATCCCCGGCCGCCGCGCCATGGACGGACGAGACAGGCCCCGGGTGCTCGTCGCTGGGGTACGGCGCCATGGAGGAGCTGGGCCCGTTCCGTGTGAAGAGCGACGGCAAGACGCTGTACCGGAACCCGTACGCGTGGAACAACGCGGCGAACGTGCTGTTCCTGGAGAGCCCCGCCGGCGTGGGCTTCTCCTACTCCAACACGACGGCGGACTACAGCCGGTTCGGCGACAACAAGACGGCGGAGGACGCGCTCCAGTTCCTGCTCAACTGGATGGACAAGTTCCCCGAGTACAAGGGCCGCGACTTCTACCTCGCCGGCGAGAGCTACGCCGGCCACTACGTCCCGCAGCTCGCCCACGCCATCCTCGGACACGCCGCCGCCGGCAAGCCGTCGTCGTCGCCCATCAACCTCAAGGGCATCATGGTATGTACGTGTAACGTACGTGACCCGGCCAGCTGGGCCGTGCACCCAATAATGCTGCTACATATATACGAGGCCGAGCAAGTCAACTAATTGAGCGAGCTGGTTTCGTGTCGTGCCGGGCGGGCGAAGATCGGGGAACGCGGTGATCAACGACTGGACGGACAGCAAGGGCATGTACGACTTCTTCTGGACGCACGCGCTCATCTCCGACACGACGGCGGACGCCATCGGCAGGTACTGCAACTTCAGCGCCGGCGCCGAGGGCTCCGACAAGTGCGACGAGGCCACGTCGGAGGCCGGCGAGGCCCTGGAGGACATCGACATCTACAACATCTATGCGCCTAACTGCCAGTCCGCCAACCTCGTCTCGCCACCGATCACCCCCTCGGTGCGTATTCAGCACGCCGTCCATCGCATCGATCGCTAATATATATCGTCGATCATCAGCTACATATAAATATACAAATTCTGGTGACAGATGGACAACTTTGATCCGTGCTCGGATTATTACGTGAACGCGTACCTCAACGACCCTGACGTGCAGAGGGCTCTCCACGCCAACGTTACCCGCCTCGACCACCCCTGGTCCGCCTGCAGGTACACCAGTCCGTCCGTACATGCATACACCCACTAGTAGTGTCCATTTTTTTTTAATTCGTCCTGAATTTCACCATATGGCTCTCGTCGCATTTCAAACGGAGCGTGTATATAACTATACAATTCTGTGTAGTTTTGCACATGATTTTGATCGAAATACAGAGCAAGCATCCAAGTGGTCCGGCCGGCCACCGGTGCACTCATGTTCACAACAGCTAGGCCCGGGGGCATGATTGGTTTTCGTGGCTGAAGATATTTTTTTTCTCAGTCTACTGATGATAGATGATTAGCAAGCTGCTCTACTGCACATCAACACAGGCAGCAGTCAAGCACAATGATTCAGACAAATTCGCCCTGGCTTATGGCATACGAAATCCACACCGATTTCGTTTGTTCCGGTTCACACGCTAATAGGTTCGATGATCGAACTGGATTACGGCACAATTATTCATCACAATAATAACATAATTGGATTAGGTTCAGCACATGCACGGAGAATACAGAATGCTCTCGTGCATCTACCCTGAATAATCATTCCCACAGATCTCGCCACTATTGCGTGTTTGTGTGTGTGTGTACAGAACTATAGATATATATAAATATATATATGCATGCATCCGTGAACGGTAGGTTTAGCACAGGAACAACGCAAAAGAGGCAGTAGGTGGTTGTTTCAGTAGCTTTCGAACTCTCACCAACTTCACAGCTTGTTTCAGTGAGTTGGGCAAGCGTGCAGAAATTGCTTGCTGCTCCCGTGCTTCCAAACCAACGGGGCCATGCATTTCCGACGGATCTTATCTCTGTTTTTTTTTTCCTTCTATAATTTGTTTTTCCCAAGGTAACAAATGAGAATGCAAGGAATGCATGGCAATAGTTTAGGGTTCCTGATTTGACTTCATATATGATTCCATCCATTCCACGCATCTGGAGTCCAAGAACTGGTAGCTGCCTGCATAGTTTTCATGCACCCATGATTCATGGCGTGATCCAACGCACATGACGAATACCAACCAGCATATATTTCCCCATACATGTTCTTTTGGGATTATAGTACATACATTATATAGTTGTCAAATTCATATATAAATATATTCATGGAGCAGTACGCTCCACATCTCAGACTTGAGAAACACACACATGCACGGATGGATCTACCAGAAATTGCTTGCGCATCTTGCAAGTAATCTGTGATGATTGATCCACTTGTTCCAGCGCCCATGCCGCGTGCTGCCACAATTGATTGGGACCATGTGAAGCGGCAGTTATCCACAGCAGATGAACATGGTTTAATATTATTATTATTATCTTGCAGAAAAACACTCAAATTTTGAAACAAATTAAAGCTGTTCAATCTGTTTTCAGTGATGTCTTGAGACGTTGGACTGACAGTGCCACCACCGTCCTTCCTATTCTCACGGAACTCCTCAAGAACGACGTCAGGGTCTGGGTGTACAGGTACGCCAGCACACCATCTCTTTCAGCTCCACTGATGCAGCCAGCAACTGGAAATTGAAATGTACTGTAATAATAGTAGTATTCAGCACGATGTCGCTGTGATTTCTGCAGTGGAGACACCGATGGGAGAGTGCCGGTCACTTCCAGCAGGTACTCCGTCAACCAGCTCCAGCTGCCAGTTGCTGCAAAATGGAGGGCATGGTTCAGCAGCACTCAGGTGCTCTACTCAACACTCCTCGAATTCACTGCAGACACAAGCATAATACAAGCATTTTTAATCTGAATGAATAATACATGATTCTTTTTTGCAATTTTGTTTTAAATGTTATGGTATGAACTGAACATTTCAGGGCGCCGGAGAGGTGGGTGGCTACGTGGTGGAGTACAAGGGCAAGGAGAAGGGCGGCCTGAGCCTGGTGACCGTGAGAGGAGCCGGCCACGAGGTGCCCAGCTACCAGCCAAAGCGAGCGCTCGTGCTTGTCCAGGGCTTCCTTGCAGGCAAAACGCTCCCTGACTGCAAAACATGCGAGTCGGCTTAGAGTTTGGAAGTAGCAGGACGGACAGAGCGTGCTACCGGCCGGCGGCAGCACTAGAACAACATGTATCCATTTGATCCAGTACGAGAGAGAGAAAAGCGAATCAAGTTAGAGAGAGAAACATACGATTCTTGAAGATCATGCAACTGCGGGTCTGCAAAAGGCAAATATATAGTCATATACTCCTAAAGAGAAATTAATCTGTACACGAATGAAGATGGAATCAAACAAACCTTTTTTTTAGAGTGATGAAATGAATGAACATCACTAGAAAAACATGCTGAAAAAAGTGTTGCTTCAACGTGTAATTGCAGTCTTGCAGATACTTCGCCCGTCCCAAAATAAACCAACTCCTAAAATCATCTAAGAACTATCTTGAATTTGACAAACATTATAAGATTATGAAAAAATATATTTCATGGTTATACTAATTTTATATCATAAATATTTTTACATTTTTCAATTAATGTAAATAAATTTAAAATTCAAATAATTTGACTTAAGAACAACAGATTTATTTTGGAAGGAGGGGAGTACCAGTCATATGCCTATAATAAAATATTAACATATGACATCGATCTGCAGCGAGTAATACCACCCCAGCATTGTTGTTATAGAGAAGAGAAGACCACGACGAAAAAAATTAGACGATGAACCTTATGTGGTACCTCGAAGAAACAATGTAATAACATCGGTTCCATGAGTTGGAAGTATTAAAAATAGCATTTTAAAGCATGGCGGAATGGCCAAGTCTCAGAAATCTCAGTCGTGCACCAGTGCTAGCAAATCTTGCAGAAACAAATAATTTCAGTTCCAGGCCAATTCCTTTCTTCGAATAATAATAAAAAAATCTTCCTCGAGTGTACCAAACAATTCCGTTGTGCTTTCCAAGATGATACAGAAAAGAAAGCAAAAGAAGACACCTGTTGCACAATACATGGACTCCTGGATTCTTACAAGATCAGTTAAATAAAATATACATGCATGCAATGGCATGCTTTCTACATTTGGATGGCCATAACAATGGTGGCAACATCGCGTCATCTGATCTTGTATATTAAATCATAACAATCCACAATTCTTGTGGGGTGAATCAGCCTATAATTTATTCTTCCCCTTGACTCTCTATATGGTTTACAGTTGGGGAACCTGTCCCTGTTAATCCTTGCATCTTTTTTGCAGACATAGACATAATGGGAGTCAGGATCCTCTGGAACAAATCCATCAGGGAGTCTACCCCTCTCTGTCAGAGGAACAGGATCCAATACACGCCTCCTTATCTTTTCGCTGAATCCAGGTCTTGCTGCAATACATTAAAAAGCAATGATGAAGCCAGCATAAAGGTGTTCATTTTTTTTTTTACTCAGCAGGGATTTACACAGCTATCTGTTTTCATTTTATCATCATACCAATATTTATCCTCTTTCTGTACCACTATTTTTTCTACTAAAATATGTCATTCTTCTGAAGATATTACTTGGGGAACAAAGGTGTGGCTGATACAGGAATCCCGACCTACTACTTTGGTTCAAAGCATCTTCATAGATAAAATAAAGAAAGAAAATAGGCAATATGTTATTATATTAGTAAAACTCTTGCAATACACCAGAATTAAATGAAATGATTTAGAATTTACATGAGGAAAAAAAGAAAGAAAACTCAGTTTAGTAAATTTTATACATAAACAAAGGGTTGAAGCCTTCTCCTAATCAATGTACGGTTGTACCACAATACAAGAGGAAAAGGAAGCATACCACGATATACAAAATTTACTGTCAGTTAGACAACATATGTGTCTCCAAAGCAATGGGTAAAAACTCAAAAAAGTCAAACTAAGGAAAAAAAGTTTCAAGTTCTATACGTACGTAGAATGTAAAGTACAATTTTCCAGTCGCATGCTGATTGATTCAAATGAGGCACTCGTACCGATGGATCACCATATGTTATCTACAAGTCCAGACACGAAAATGGATCAAAATATATATCAGGGTTTCAACATTTTAATTACTGTTGTTGCTGGGTTGTGTATGTGACTAAGGCCCATAGGCCCATGACTAAGAAGAGAAATGGAGAAATAAATAATCTAGAACTGAGGCCCAAACCGTCCTCAGCACTACTTTCAGAGCAAATGTACACAGTGCTTACCAAAATAAAGACTCCTCCTGGTTTAAGAAGTCTGCAATAAAAAGTAAATAACTGATAAGGCTGCATGGCTGTTGAAATTTACGAGATATCTTGGCGCAGATGACTCTGCAGAGTGATACTTCAGAGAGGCAGCTAGACACGAAAAAACCTGTCCACTTCCAGAATCATCTGCGCTGCACTGAGAGGAGCATCCACACCACACTATGAAAGCAGCAAGACAGCATTGTTGAACAAGTCAAGAAATAAGCAAAAGGACACTATGACTTATGCTTACCTACTTACCATCAATGAGTCCAGAGTACCTAGGAATTTAAACAAAGCTAAGTAAGTGAAATTACAAATGCATGCCAATAATGGACACAAAAAAGAACATCAGAGCAGGAACACATACCTTTATCAATTGCACAATCAAACGACTCGTCAGGAAACATACTCATATCTCTAACATCCATGCGCAAGTCTGCAGGCCATGAGGGTATCAAAGGAAGGTCGATTGCAGTTCCGAACAAAGGGAAATGATAAACAGTCAAAGGATACATTGCAGCTGTGGAACATTCAAGTATTTCTTTCTCATCATCTCAATCACAACCGAAGAGATGTCAATGTTCACTATCTCCACATAGCCATCGTTGACCATATCCTCCGACATGACTACAGACAGCAGAGCCAGGGAAAGGGAATTGGATTAGTCGATTAGGAAGGAGAATGTGATTAAGGAAAAGAAGAAACACCTCCAAAGATTATGAACGGGTGGAGGTTTGCCTGGCAAGAACAAAAACAAACTAGTTGTACTGCAGAACTAGACTGATCAGAGTTGATTGAGACAATCGGTCTTGGTCTGTTATTTTTTTTCCTCAACGGATGAGAATCAATCATACAGCCAAGTACTGGTTGCAGAGATGTGTGACTACTCTACATTGAACACAAGGTAAAACAAAGAAACACTGCTGCTTCTGATTGTAGACGAGTAAGATTCAATAACAAGAACATGCCATTTCAGTGCTGCTTCACTTCACAAGTGGCCTAGCCGTAGTCTGTAGAGCAATCCACAGCAGTAGCAGGGTTCTATTCTATTCAGACTATGCCAACACGTGGACTGACCACCAAGAGAATGACTTGCAGAAAAGAAGTAGCGCGAGAAAGACCCTGTCCCGTTGGCGTTGCCATGATGATACGTAACTAAGCAAAGATACAAAAAGAAGGGCAACCAAATCAGCACGGACGGACACACTTTTGCAGAAACTATAGCGTGGCTAAACTAAACCCAAACCAAACAGCGGCTTGGCTTGTGTTGTATCCTATCGGTGTCGGTGCAAATGCATCCATTCCCATTTCCCAGCTAACTTACTATTATGAGCAAAAAGAGGAGGAGAAAATTGACTTGTGCTTTCTACTTTTGGGAACATGGAGGAATTAGAAGAAAGCGAAGCAAACGCCGGCGCAACAACGGCAACTCCGCTGGTCCGCTGGCTGTTACCGGTGCTGATGATAGTATGATGGGTATAGAATTACTAGAAGAAGGGAAGGGAACAGAGCAGGTTGCGTACGCGCGGAGCCGCAGCCGACCATGAGGATCCGGGACGCCGGCGTCGCGAAGCGGCGGACGAAGGGGCGGAGCGCGTCGTAGCGCTGGTACCAGTCGTACGGCGTGCCGCCCTCCTCCACGTACCGCGCGTCCCAGTACTCCGCCTCGCCGTAGCCCAGCGACCTCCCATCGCCGCCGCCGTCGTCGTCGGGCTGCGGCGGTGGCGACGACGACGACATCGCGGGAGGCAAGGGGAGCGTGCTGCGAGCGGAGCGGAGCGGATGGGGAGGGAGGTAGTAGTTGGGTTTGGGTGAGGAGGGGTGGGGTGGGAGGAGCATCGGCATCGGTGCGGTGCTCGCGCCCGCCCCCGAGCTTGGGACCAGCCGCCACCACCCACACGTCGCCGTCGCCGCCTGCCCCCAGTTGATCTCTCTTTTTTTAAATCAAAAATGATAATTTTCTCTATACAGAAAAGTCGTTTTAGGTTATTTTATTTAATTAAAATCGTTTGTGATTTATTTTGTGGCTGTGCTGCTGTCTCCGCCGTCTTCTCTCCAATTTGGTTGGGTTTCACTTTCACTTTCGCATTATATATTTTTTTTCGCAGCTATTTGAACAGGTTATTCCGTTACTGTCAGTGTCGGCACGTGGGTTTAATGGACGTGCACAGCCCATTCAAGTGGCAATCGTAGTAGGGCAGTACCTATTTCAGCGGCTAAAATGGTCTCCAAGATTAAAATAATGTGATTCTGATACTCCAACTTTGCACCGCCACCGGCCCAAACGCTTAACTTTGTTTTAATCTTAAACTAAATATTATCCTACCACCGTTCGGATGAAAGAGTTAGGTTAAAAAAAGATTTGTCTATTAATGTACATCTAAACCATAATTAAAATAACTTTTTTTACCTACATTTAAACTAACTCCAAAAATTTAAGGTTTTTAGATTTTTAGTGTATTTAATGTGATGTGATTTTGAGAGTCTAAAAATTTTATAATTTTAGGAAAGTTTTTAAACATCTAAACAAGGCCTAGGTACTATTTCATATATAGCTAAGATGGTCTAGTAGATCATTTGCCTCATAACTGCCTTTGCCGTGGTGTGGTCCTAGCCCCCCTCCTCATCTTTTTAGACAAGGTTCTGATCAAACAACCGGGAATATAAATCATCAATAACTTTTAAGTTGTTGAGTTTGTAAATGTAAAAATTATATGAGTAGATTTGTTTTAAAAATACTTTGATAAAAGTATACATATATCACATCTCCACTAATATTTTTATATAATAATAAGAGGAGCAAAGTTGTATTTTGGAGGGAGTGGCTCATTGTCCTAAACGACTTTTAATACCATCCCGACGGGAGGGAGGCGGAGTATGCTCAGTGATCTATGATTGCACCTCAGAAAGGGAGGGAGGCAAACTGCCTAGGTTGGGGCCTCTAGTTTTTCGTTGGTCGTTGGAGTTTGACACGTCTAGTTGCGGTCTTCTTCTGTCGTAGGAGACCCAAAACATGAAATGGATATGGTGTTTGCCTATGCTTTGTTGGAAATAGTCTCATCTATTTTTTTGGTTGTACTATTTCATTCACTACAGCTGGCTTGTGAAAAATCAATGCTATATATATACTGCATTTCAAAAAGAAAATCGAAGAAGTTTCAGTTCTCAATACCAGGAATCTTGGGAAATTAGATCTCATAAATTGCACTTCAAATATATTTATGTTACTAAATCTGTTCCAGATTATAGTTGGTTTTGACTTTTTCAACATCATCACCATTGATGGAATAAAAAAAAATATGCAAAATATCACTTCCTTTATTGTGGCATGTTTTTTAACTAAAAGGTCATAAAATGTGGTATAAATTTGAGTATGTTTTTTTTAATTTTTTTTAAAAAAATGAATGGTCAAACCTACTAAACAATTAAATTTGAAGGAAAAATTGATAAAATGCCCTTGTTTTAAAAAGTTTATATGTTCACTTGTAAATTTTTTTCATTTGCATATTTACACAATTTTTTATTTTTCCATTTTACATGGTTTTCTATAATTTTGTCTATGATTTATCAAAATTGTACATTTTTCGGGACAACTAATTTGAAGACTAAAGACACGAGCAAAAAGCAAAGTTAAAAAATAAAGGTAAACAAATAATTAGACCTTTTAAAGTTTAGAGGTTAATTTGAAACGAAGGGTGCCTCCCGAACGAGGGACCGTTGGTGCTGATTTAAACAAACGAGATTTTTCCTTTACCATTGTGGACATTGGAAAGGCGCCAAAAGATCTCTGGGCCTTGGGTTCTTACACTTCATCATCACAATTCACAAAGGCGGAGAGCACGGGCAGTGGCACGGCCTGCCCCAGCGCAGCGCACCACCCGATCAGCATCAGCCCAACCGCCACTGGTCCTCCCTTCTCCTATCCTCAATCTTCTGGCTGCTGGACGCCTGGACCACGCTCACTGAGTCGCTGCTGGCTCTGCACCTGCTCGTGCTCAACTGCTCAAGCAATTCCAAGCTAACTACTATGCAGCCTGTGAGAGCTGCTAAAGCCTTTTTTTTTTTTTGAGAAACAGCTCCTAAAGCCTGTAACCAACTAGCCATGGCCCATTTGCTGCAGATAAAGAACACCACGTTAAGCCTGTCTGTTTCAGTTCAGATTCAGACTCACAAACTGAATGAATGCAGCAAAGATTGCAATGTAAAGGTTAAGGCTTTTCTTTCATATGCAACCATGTATGTTTGGAGGCAGTTACAGAAATAACAATTCAGTAGTTCAGAGTAATCTGAAAGCCTCCTGTAATGCAGATCGTGCTCCTCTCCTGGCGCGAACTGTCTCTTGTATTTGTGTTGCTTCTTGGTTCCCTTCTTATATTAGTTTAAGCGGGCAACATATCTTGAGAGAGAGAGAGAGAGAGAGGGGGTAAAAACTCATGCATTCTGAAATTTACGAGCAGGCCTTTCATCTTTCTACACCAATTCTGGGCTATAGTTCTTTTGCCATTCCCATTCAATGACTTCACGAACAAGACCAATTTCACTCGAGAAATTATTGGATAAGTAGACTCCTGACTTCTTCAGCTAGAAATGGCATTGCTTTACCAGTGTGATCATTCAGTGTGAGGTCAGCGGCTCAGCGCACGGTTCATGAAGTAAGTGTCCTTTATATCTATGCTGAGCTGACTAAGAAACCAAGGGCAAGGGTAAGTGGTGTCTGTGTCTCCATAGTGTGGATCAGACACCTGCCCTAACCGCTGCTCTCAAATTTGCCTTTTATTTTCCAAGATTGAGTAAATCATCTTCGGTTCCTCTGTATGTTGCATGATTATTCAGCCGGCTAAATTTTATTTGCCAAACAATTCAAGTGGAGAGCTTATCCCCCGGTGAACGAAAAAGGCATTACATAAATAAGAGCTGTGTACTCATAAATATATCCCTCATCTATCTAAAACCAACTAAAAAACCCAAAAGGGCGCATTTGCCTCTGCATCTTAAACATTTTTTTTTTGGCCTTGTTATTGAGAGCCCAATCTGGCAGGTTTCATGGAGGTCCACAAAGCTACAGTATTCCACCCAACGGTTGGGATGACAAAATGGAGTGAAAGGAGAAGACTGAAAAAAAGGTGCCCACCATCTGGTTTCTTTGAGGTAGTAGAGCCACAAAAGAAGAAGGCGGCGGCGGGGTTCCTTCCTCCCTCCCTAGCAGCCCAAGCCTATGTGCCGACAGCCCCTTCGGGAGTTGACAATTTCTTTGGCCCCGCGTCGCTCGGACGGACGGCACCTCCTACCCACGCCACCGCACCTCCACCCCTCCTCGCCCCCCACCTATGCCGCTGAGCTTGTCTAAGAAACCAAGGGCAAAGGGTAAGGCGGTAGTGTCTGTGTCTCCATCGTGCGGGTCAGACACCTGCCCTAACCGCTGATCTCAAATAGACCTTTTTATTTTTCCAAGATTGAGTAAATCATCATCGGTTAACCTGTTCATGGTATCTTCCTCTGTATGTTGCAGGATTATTCAGCCGGCTAAATTTTATTTGCCAAACAATTCAAGTAAGGTGGAGAGCTTATCCCCGGTGAACGAAAAAGGCATTACATAAATAAGAGCTGAGTACTCATAAATATATCCCTCATCTATCTAAAACCAACTAGAAAACCCAATGGTGGCCGGAGGGCGCATCTCTGCCTCTGCATCTTATATGTTTTTTTTTTGGGCCTTGTTACTTGAGAGCCCAATCTGGCAGGTTTCTTTGAGGTAAGACAAAGCCTTTACAGTATCCCACCCAACGGTTGGGATGACAAAATGGAGTGAAAGGAGAAGACTGAAAAAAGGTGCCCATCATCTGGTGTTAGTATTTCAGCCTTGTTTATAGACTTATAAAGCCGTTATAGGCATGCTGACGAGGCTTGTATTAGGACTCAAAATCAATTGAGGAGGCAATTACGGTGTGTTTTGAACAATTTTTTGTGTGAGTTGTATTGTTGTAATAAGAAATAGCTATAAAATCAATTATTGAGCACCATATTCTTTTTCTAAAAAAAAAATCTGTGGTGTTAGTATTTCAGCCTTGTTTATAGAGGCCTTATAAAGCTGTTATAGGCATGCTGAAGGCAATTAGAAGGCTCTAAATCTAATACGGTACACCTTGAACAATATCTTGTTTTTTTTTTTTTTTTGACATGCTTTTTGTGAAAAAAAAAAAGTCTATCAGATAGGGAACTTTACAACGTGTGTACCATAAAATCCAGTATGGAGCACCATCAGTTTTTTATCCCCTCGAATACACCAGTACCGTCAGTTACACGACACCAAAGCTATAGGCGTCAGCACTCAGCAGGTCTCTTGTTCTCTTACAATTGAAACCAAGAAGTCCTCTAATCCATTCAAACAAGAGAGAGAAAGAACGAAAGTTTCCTCAATCACTCTGAAATAAAACCATAGTATACAGGACCAGAGCCTTGGAAAGGGCATGTCAGGTGACACCCTTTGCTCACTGACATGTGGGTCCAGGGGGAAGATGGCAGCTGAACCAAAGTGGCTATGATTATGATCATGCAGCAAGCCAGCAATCAGAGGTTGGGAGATAGCTACAACTAATCTGATCTGGTCATTTTACAATGTTAAGAGCGTTACAAACTCGGCATTGCACTCTCCTCAGTCCTCCTCAGGGTCGCCCTTGTGGAGAATATGCAGGATGTACAGAGAAGCTGACGACAAGAAGATGCAAACCGAGTAGCTGAGGAGGTCCAGCCCCGTGGCTATTGTCACCATCTTGCTCCTCTCGAACATCTTCACTAGCAGAATCATCACGATGACGTGCCCCACTTTTGTCTTGAGCTCGTCAAGGGAGTTGATCTGCATCCACTTTGGGCGTTCCTGCATGAACAAAAGATTTATCGTGTCGCTAAAGAGGAATTTATTTTCATACATGTGCCTTATTACTGTTTATCAAGTTTGAAGAAAACAGTAGAAATGATGAGTGCAGTTCTCAAACCAGGAGAAGGAAATGCTATGTGTTAATGTACAGTTGCTATGTTTTGTCTCACTAGGAGGTCGTCTGAATGTTTCCCTAGTCGTAGTGGAGTTAGTCTGAATTCAGCAGTAGACTGAAGAGCATGCAGGATAAGCAGTGCGACGAGATACGGTTCTGCATGTGTCACTGTGTGTGTCCAGCAAAAGCATGTAGGATAGTGATAAATGATACCAGGCTATCAGTCCCAAACTTATAAACTCTTTGGGACTGTACGAACTGTTGAAAGAAATGAGCAGTTGACTAAAAATGGGTTGAATCTGAATTTTTAGAAGAAGCAACGACATTGAGACATGACACATGAGTGCGAGTCCAATGTAAGCAAAGTAGCAAACAGAAGAGTGATGAATATAGCTTGATATATACTTCAAAAAGTATCAACAGAAGTTGCAAAATGTATGAGATTTCAAATTCCAACGGTTACCTTCAAAGCGAACATCCCGAACAGCGATGATCCACTCAGGGCACGGTCAGATTCAGAAGGAACCTCTGCGGAAGCGTTGCTGATGAAGAGACCATAAAGACCCATCCCAAAAATCAACATGACTGTTCCAGCAAGATACACATCTGCAGAAGATTATATGCAAGAGGCACCGATAGATATGATTATCGTAGCAAATAGCATTACTGATGATGCTAATTGGCTGAACAAATTAGCCAGCTAGAAGAACATCTCACCGATGGCCTCGACGACCTTGAGGACCATCTGCCCTGAATGAACCCCCTTCATACAGCTCGACCAATAAACGTTGTATGCCTCTTTGATGAAAACACATCCCTGATCACAAGTAAGCGTCAGATAACCAGATCCATGAACCTTGGTTGCAGTGGCCAAGCATCAACGCCTAAGAATGGCAATAAGTACGTATGATTGCTTGTGTTGTGTGTGTCACATTGAAAACTTGAAGCTACGCTAAAGCACGACGCACCTAACATTTGCTGAAGTGATCAGGTTTGCAAAGAACATATGCAAAAAGTGGTGCTAAAACTTGTGGCCAAAAGAATGGCATGGTAACAAATTTGAACTCTGTCCATCGCGTACAGCCAGCCACGTAAACTATTTTGAGATTGTTCCAGCCAGAATTAATACCACTCGCTACTAGGAGAGGGGAGAATGCCAATTTGAATTTGCCATCTTACATGACTGCGGGCACATCGTCCAGGACCAGTAGTGTGTGTTAGGTTAGAACCGGAGCAGCCATGGATGGGAACGGGGCAGGCAGGAATCCAGGATCGCTTACATTGAGGAAGCACAGGATGGATCCGGCGAGTGATCCGGCGACGGCGAGGAGTGCGAGGAACCGGAAATCGAAGATCACCTGCGATCGACGAGCACAGCAGCAGCGACCGCGCGCGCGCGGCGTCAGACCGGCCGGCAGAGTACCATGGACGGGAGCGGAAGACGATGGAGCAGAGATAGATGGCGAGCAAGCTAGCGTACCCGCTCGATGGTGGTCTCGACGACGGTGGACTTGTTATTAGAGGCGGTGGCGGTGGCGGGCGCGGCGGCAGGCGCGGCGGCGATGCCGTTGGGCCCGCCCACGATATTCCCGTAGTCGACGACGCCGTCCTGGGACGACGACGCGGACGACGCCACCTCGCCGGACGCCGGCGCGGAGGAGGAGGCCGCCGATGCGACGGCCACGAGACGTCCCCGTCGCTGCAGCGGTGGGAGCAGCCGAGACCCCGCCGCTGGTGCCGTGTGGACGGCTGGCGCGGCGCAGCAGCGCAGCACCAGGAGCGCCATCGATCGGGTGGCTGGCTGTTTGGTGCTTGCTGTTGCTGTGCTCTGCGCGCGCGGGCTGTGACTTGGAGAGGCGGGGACCGAGCGACGATCTGAAGGAGAGGTGGGGAGAAGGGGTGGGGGGATATACCTGGTGTCCGGCGTCGTCGCTGTCTCGGGTTCGTCCCCACTCGGCCACTCGGCAATCCCACTCCCACTCCCACTGGTGGTTTTGTTTGTTCCAGTTCCAATGCGTGGAGCACGAGCACCGGTGCCGTGGAGCGCGCCACGACGGTGTACTAGTACTGGAGATGGGACTCAGGGCACGGCTTGCCACCGTCGACTGGCTATTTTGGCTGTCTCTGAGTCTGAGTGCGTGCAGACATATTTGTCGCCGGCGGCGTCAAATTCAAAACGAGATGATCAGATGAGACGCGACGACGACGAGGAGGAGGCGACATCGCCGTGCGACAGTTTGGCCAGGCCAGCAACACATGCAGCCGCGTACGGGAGACACGGGAGCAAGCCGGACCGTGCGGTCCAGAACGCCCGCCGCGCGCGCAAACAGGAACAGGCCATCGAAATCCACGGCGTGTGTGGGGTGGGGTGTGGGCACCCACCACCATGACACACCAAGCTCGTCAGATCGTCGAGCACCGGCACCAAACGCACGCTTCAGAACACCCCTGATGTCGTCATGATATATCGCTTCCTTTCCGGAGTTCGGATCCCGGTATGTCCTCGCCTTTTCCATCAATGCATTGGTGCAGTGCTTTTGTATTGGGAAAGAGCTGATGATGAGTACATAGAGATTTTGATTCTTTTGTTCCAATTCGAGGAATATCATGTATAGAGACATATGGGTGGTAATCGCTTGACGGTGCTCCATCATCGAAGTGTGATAGCAGATCTGGTATTCATATCCCAGCCTTCCATTATTGATGAGCTTTAACCAACGGATTACGTCAGGAGGGGTGGGCGTCCGGGAGGAGGAATAAAACTATCCTCCTAGTCAGCGTCGATCCCATCGTCGACGAAGAGGGCCGACGCAGGCTCAGAGTGCTTCTTCTCAGCTTTCTCTACCTCGGCATGAGATTCACCGGAATCCTCCAAAGCAGACCCAACATTTGCTCTCGCTTGACGAAGAGAATCCGTCCAAGACGTTGGCAATGACCTTTGGCTCCTCCAACTCAGGGCCAACACCAAGAACACGACGGAACTCAGCAACGGATCGGCTTTCTTCCGACTCCCTAAGCGAAGACCCAACACCTTCCCCACCGGCGGCGGTTTCACGAACCCCTTCGATCTCGTCTCCAGAGGAATCACCATGAGCAGATTCATCTCTGCCACTCACCGCCGGAGGAGATCCCCTCTGGGCAACCCTTTTCTTTCTTTTCCAGGGCTCCTCCATGGCGGTCCTTTTAGCAACAGCAGCACAGATCCGGACGGAGGTGTTCTCATCAGCTTTTGCCTTCTTAGTAGCATCACGAGTAGAAGGAGCCACCTTTCTCTTTTTAGGCTGCACAAGGGCAGACACCGCCTCCACCAACAACTTCGCCGCCTTCTCGGCATCTTTCTTCTCGGTCTCAACAACAACGACCAAGACTTTACCATGAACCTTGTGAGGCCCATAACGAATACCCATTTCCTCTAACACGCGATTGAGGCGCGGCATGGTCCCTGTGGTGGACCTCTGCGCAAGATACTCCCTCCTCCCGATCATACCGAGAGTCTCCTGCGCCTTATCCTCAACGGTCATCACGAAAGCATCTCTGCTGACGCCCTCGGGCAATCTGACACCCAAACGGGGATGAGGAACAAGCGTTCCTTCGCCAAAGACAGCGAGGTTAGCCTTCTTGATCCTGATCGGAGGTCGTTCCTTCGGCAACGGCGAATAGTTCACCGCACATATCTCCTCAATAAGATCACGCCCCGACGAGTAACGACACGCCGCCAGAAAGGCTTCGTGAGAGGCAACGCGAGCGGGGGTCATCTCCGCGTCCAAGCTGACTCTGGTCTCCACTTCAACTAGAGTAAGCTCCGACGCGAAGACGTACCGGGTTTCTTCCTCCCCATTAACAGTCCTCGTTGTCACACTGGACCGGACATAGAACCAATATTCCATCCAGCCCACATCCCACTTGTTCTTCTGAGCATACGAGATCTCCGCCTTCTCATCACCTTGGAAGCGGCGCAGACCGAATGTACACATGCCATACTGGCACTTCTCTGATCTGTCAGCCATCTTACGGATCTTTGTTTGCTTGTGGAGCTCGTAGAACTCACAAAAAGTGTTGATGTCCGAGGTGGCACCATAAGATTCACACGCCCAACAGTACTTGGTCAAAGTAAAAAACGCATGAGTAAGCTGATGAATTTGAACCCTAAATGCCTCCAAAATCTAGCACACGAAGGGCAAGTACGGAACCCGGAGACCGCAATAAAAGAAATCCTTGAACGCAATCCCCCACTTCTCACAGACTATCGGCTAAGTCTCATCCTTAGGCACCTCTGCATGACCTGCGGCGATCCAGCCCTTCGACACCAATTCATCCAGCATCTTCTGAGTCATCTTTGACTTGCCAAACTCATAAGTGATGTCACCCATTTCTTTCGGCCCAATGAGATCTCCGACTGAAGCTTCAACGTCAGATAGCGACTCTTCCAGATCCTGAGCACGCGCAGCCTCGAGCATACAATCTTCCTAGTAATCGATGAATTAAGAGGAACGCACCGGAAGAATCTCCGGTAATGCGGCTCTGTAAATCTCGAAGCGTGGATAGAAACCCTTGATGCATCAAGGCTCAAGACCCTTGGGCATGCAACTTGATCAGAGACCTTCTAGCAAGTAGGCGGAGATTAGCAAGGGCAGGCAAAAGCAGGCGAAGGTTAGCAAAAGGCAAAAGTCGGGAAAGCGAGGGCTCAGGGGTAGCCGGCCGCAACCCGGTAAACGGCTTTATATAGGCACTGAGGCGACCCTTCGCATCCCAAAAACCAACGAACACGATCAACAGGCGGTTAACGGTCAAATCAATCCCAAAAGACATGCATTTTTGTCTGTTGAGGCCTAGACGTTCAAAACTTCCGTCCCCGGAGGCTCAAGGGAAAACGCGCCAGGGGGAAGGCACCCTCAAAACCTCCGCCAGAGCCGAAGAAGTTGAGGCCAAGGGCACGTCTCCGCCTTGTTGCCTAGTCCGCAGGGGGGAACTGTTGGGACACGCTCCCCAGCACCATGCGGAGGTGTTGCCTGAGAGACCAGCTAGCGAGCGGAGGTATGCTCAGAGTAGCTAACCACTGATCCTGCCATCCAACATGTGTTTACCTTGCAGAGATCCGCGCAGGTTGGTGCACGATGACGCAGGGCTAGCGGAGGTGTTATCTCCGCTGGCCTCGGGAAGAGATACGGGGAGGCTGGCGCATGATGATGCAGGATCAGCGGAGGTGGTATCTCCGCTGGCCTCAGGAAGGCGCAGAGATCTCCACAAACATCGCGATCATGGGATCAATCCGCCCGGAGGCACCTAGCCGAAGACTTAAGAATCGATCGGGTGGGACAATGCGGAGACCATCTCAGCCTAGAAGCCGTTTGGTGGACCGGAGGTGAGAGTCGAGCCTTAAATGGGCCAAACAGGGAGCCTAGGAGCAAAGGCTGTCCGTAACATGAAAGGACGTGAAAGCCCTATGATGGTGGTGACCGGTGCCTGGAATATGCCAGACATCCAAAGGGTAGAATTGTAACTTAGCATTCCTACATGCTTGTAAGCTATAAATAGGGGGTTAGGTCCTTCAGATTGTTGGTTAGTGAATGGAATTTATGACAATCGATCATTGAGTGTTCCACACTTAGCCAAGAACCCTACTCTCTCCCCTAGAGCAACGTCCATGCGGAGGTCCTCACCTCGCTGGAATCCCTAGTTTTAACACACACAGCTTGTTAGTGATTCTAAATTTAGATCACATTTAGTGCTATCTATGTATTACAATGATATTTGTTATGAGCAAACCTTCTACTTCTTAATGATGCTTATGGATTAAACATTTTACTTCGTGATGATGTTGAAGATAATAACAGTAAAATCTGTGAATATCTGAGTAAGTTCCGATTCCTATCAGCTATCACCTTAAAGAACTAATGTAACCCAGCGGCCTCAAGAACTTGATAACCCCCAACTCATAAGGGATCGATTAACGTTTTAATCAGTTGAAATACAGGAGCCATCAGGGATCAATTAATATTTCAACCAGTTGAAATATTGGAGGAAAGTGCGAGAACACGTAAATTTTGGAAATTCTCAAAAATGGAACAAAGGAAGAAAACGAAACAAGATTTTGGGAAACCTCAAAGAACTCCGTCTACTCAAAAACGACGACTCCGAGGCTCCGAGCCAACTTCCGAGGGTCGGACCAGAACCTACCGGGGGCAGATATGTAAGGTACTAA
Organism: Hyparrhenia diplandra; assembly: GCA_015847255.1. Lineage (NCBI taxonomy): Eukaryota > Viridiplantae > Streptophyta > Magnoliopsida > Poales > Poaceae > Hyparrhenia > Hyparrhenia diplandra. The sequence goes on along the minus strand of JADLZK010010713.1, from coordinate 112,285 downwards.
ATGGCTAGAGGGGGGTTGAATAGGGAATGATTCAAATGTCCAAGAGAGCGAGCCATGGGCCGGCCACCAAGTATATATAGGCCACACAAACAAATAGAGCCGTTGGTGCCCAAAACTCACCGGCTCTTTGCGGTGGCCGGGGCCGCCGGTCCGCGATCGACCGGATGCTCGGTCGGTGGCCGGGCGCACCGATCCGCGTCCGGTCGATCACATACGACAAGTAGCCAGGCCCACGAGCTGGCAACCAAATTCCAGCGTCCGGACATAGCGTTCGGTCACTGACCGGACGCACCGGTCGATGAAAACGATTCGATTTTATGACCCTTGGAATCGGCCGGAAGCACCACGACGGCCGCTCCTCCGGTCGAGACCCCCCAGCGTCCGGTCCAGCGTTCGGTCGCAGGGTCCGGTCGGCGTTTCACTGCGAAATGTCGTCGTTTCTCTGTCGCCTTTACTTCGACATGCAACCCAACAAGTATACCAACTTGAGCATGAGGGTTAGCATGTTTTCACCACCACGATGCATCCGGCGTAATAGAAAATAAGCGTTTCGTTTTCTCAAAAGCGGTACACAAACAAAAAGAGCCGTTGGTAGCCAAACCCATCTCAACCCTGCAACCATCACTGCCTTCGCAAATGTGCCAACACCACCACGTGTACATCACCATGTGCTCGTGTGTTAGCATTTTCGCAATCAATTTCGAAGGACGGGTTAGCTCTCTAGGTTAGAATGCATGCATATGAATTTTGAACTTAGAGGCACATGAGGATCGATGTTCCCGAGGTTTCCCCCTCTTTATAGTTCCGACTATCGATCCTAAATCACTCACACCCTCTATGGTGTCTTGAGTGTGAAATCAAAATGGCCCTATGGTATACCTTCACCTTGAGCCCATTTTGATCCTCGAATCCATGCCACGTGAGTACTTGATCATCTTTTGGATCACACCAATCCATCCACTATAACACCCCAGGTGTTAGTTACCAGTTAAGCATTAGATTGGACAAAAATAAGTTTAGTTATAGTATTGGTTGAGCAATAGTATGAAAAGTGTGACTTGATTTGGTTTCCGAAAACTCTAGATTTTTTTTCTAACCCTCTTTTATCCCCTTTTGATTTTAAAATCATATTTCAAAATCTATGCATATTTTGGGAAAACTCTTTTTATGAAAGAGGTTTGGTTTGAAAAGTTAAGCATTCCATAGCTTTGAAGATTTTCATGTTGCTATGTAATTTTGGGAGTAATTCAAAGAAAATGAGGAAAAGGGACACTGCTACAGTAACGTCGGCAACAGCAGCTTGCCTGTCTGCTTCATCGTCGCAGTTGACGTCCTTTTGGCCACCTCTTCTTCTTCTTGATCCTTCTGCATGCCACCTCTCCCTCTGCGTGGCATGTTTTGCTTGAATGGAGTAGAGAAATCAAATTTCTCCTCTCACTTTAGCTCTCTCTTTTCTCTGTTCTCTGCCTCTCCTTCTTTGTCTCTCGTTTGAAAAAGGGCAGGGACAGAGCAAGCAGCAGCCCCGGCGCCGCCTCCTCTCCTCTCTCTTCCTTTCCGGCCACGCTGCAGCAGCCGGCCAGCTGCTGGCTGGCCAAGCCACCGGTCGGCTGTGGACCGTAGGCAAGCCGGCAGCCTTTCCCCACCCCTGCCGAACAGCAGTAGCGGAGCAGCAGCGCCGTCACCATGGGCAGAGCAGCCGCGGCTCACGTGGCCGCGCTCCCACTAGCCGCCTCGGGCCGAGCTACGGCCACCGTTGGATGCGCACGAGCAAGGTGATGCTCTAGTGCCCGCTCCCCACCGCCGATGATGCCCTTGGCCGCCGGAATCGGAGCTCCACCGGGTGCCTGCTCTGTACGTGGGAAGAAGGAGGACCAACATTTAAATAGAAGCTTTTCCAGGATTCCCAATGTAAATTTCTTAACTCATGTGAATAGTATTTTATACTTGTTTATAATTTCATAATAGTCCAGGGTCTTTTCTATAAAAGTGCCAAGGCAGGCCTGACAGGCCAAGTTTGGGCCGGCCTGTTACTGTTGTTATGGGCCCGGCTGTCCACAGTGCCAGGCCGTGTACAGTGTTGGGCCAATTTAGGCCCGAAAGCCTGTTTTGTTTTAAAATGTGTGTATTCAATTTCCTTTGTTTTGAATAGTGCCCGATTTTGTGAATTTCATATAAATTCAAATACTTGCTTATAAATTCTGAAAATTTTTGTGTAGCCTTCCTGTGATGTTGTCTATCCATGAAAAATTTGAAACTTTGATTTTGAGTAGTTCTTGCATGATTTAAAATTACATTCTTTAATTGAAAAATGCATCTTTCATGATTTTTAGAAAATAAAATATTTATTCAAAAATCATGAAAATTGATTTGGTGCTGTTTTATGCTATGATCTAGCTGTACAAAAAGTTTGGAGTCATTTTGACAAAGTTTATTTCTTTTATTATTTTATGTGTTTAAATGAATTGTTTAGTGCCTAATAACTTAGGTTTTTGTGTGACTTTTGGGTTGTTTTGTGAATCTTGGATCATACCACAATCAAATGGTCCTTGAGAACTCCTTAGGCAATGGTGATGATATCTTGCAAAGTAGTTCAACAAGTTGGTTTTGTTGGGTTGCAACTTTATCGTGAAGGAAAGTTGTACTCAAGTCGTTTATCGTTTCATGCATTCATCAAGCATCATGTTTACCATTCCATCATGCTAAAGCATGCATCATCATTTACGTGTAGTATACGAGAGTGAGTCGAATCGTGTTGATGAAGCTTTGGAGAAGATGCATCTTCCAAAGGTGTTGACGCCACGTTCGGGCTTTGGAGGATCCGCTTTGGAATCTAACTTTTACACGTAATACGTGCAAGCCCCGGTTACATTAAACCCTTCCTTGATGTTTTAAAAGTTTTATATCACTTATGTCTATGCTATGTTGCATTAAGTAATTAGGAGTTGAGTGATAACCTAATTGCTTTGCATTCCCATCCTTGTTTATTTCAATACCATCCTTGATAACTTTGTTTCATTTCGAAAATGCTTAGTGATGCTTAGCCCCGCTTAATTAGTTAAGTTTTTCATCAAAATGTTTTATTTGAAGAGATGGTAATCTTGTTTTTCGGAAAAAAAAGAGATGTAGTGATGAATTTGAGATCGGACGGGACGTAGGTTGAAAGCCTCCGGGATACCTAGGCCGTGCTTGTCCCGTGTTGGTCGCTTAAGGACCGTCCGTTGTTTGGCCCGAGTGAAATCGGGACTTTTGAGCGCATGTTGCGCCCGAGACCTTTTTGGTCAATGGCACGTCTGCCTGGCGATCATTCCAGTCGGTCGACCCTAACTAGCCACATACTCCTAGTAGGCGGGATCTCGGTGGAGCCAAATCGGGAATGGCAACCACGCACCGGGAGTGGAGAGATGACGGGAGTAGCGTGTACCCACCCTACTTGGGTAAACCGTCATTGTCATTAGGACCGGCGGGGTAGGGAGGTGGAGTCTTTGTACTCTCGGGTGGCGCAGGCCTCGTTCTGTTTTGGATAAATCACGAAAGAAGGTTGATATATGCAAGCTTAAGTGCTACATATGTCGTGTGGTTAGGGATCCCTCACCGGGTATAATCGGTTCATGAATCGCCGTTGCTTCTCGGAGAAGGAGACCCGATTCCCGACCTTCATCGTAGTAAATGATGGATTATGTTTTTAAGAAAAGAGAGAGTTGGAATAAGAGAATATGATTGTTCTAGAATAGGATAATCTTGAGTATATGAGTTACTAATCTGAAATAAAAATATTGAAAAGTAAGGATACACTTTTAGTAAGCTTTTACGTAAAAGAGTTCTTGATTCTTGCTAAAGTCTTACCTTGACTCCTAAGACCGGCATTCCCGAGTCTTCTCCTATTTTCTTTAGTCGGGTAAGTCTTGTTGAGTACTCCGTACTCGGGGTTTGTTAACCCCTTTGCGAAAACCGACTTCGTCTTTGTTAACCAAGGTTATGTCGGTTGGGCACGACATGATGATCCGTTGTCTTCTAGTCTACTCGGCTTCCGCAAATTAATTAAGTTAAGTTTACTCAAACGTAACTTACTCACATGTTGAAAAATTATGTTATTAATCTTCCGCACTCGATATGTATTTTTGTAACAAATGTTGTAATGTTGTAGCTACTCCTTTGTTGATCCTGGTATGAGGTGTAATCGGGGTTTCCGATGACACCCGACAGGCTTCTTAAGTTATTGGGTGCATCTGCACAGCTGTCAGAGGTCTTTGGGACAATGACAGGTGCAGGTGGGCCCAGTAATTAGGAGGTTCTGTCACAGAGTGGTATCGAGCTCATACATGGGATCAGCTACAACATTACTTTTGAAAACTTCAAAATGATTTTGTAATCTAAAAGTTTTTGAAAGTAACAATTTAAAAAATGATCTCCTATCTTATCTTATGCTTGCTTTGGAAGGCTTTGTGAAGATTTTTGGAGGACTCGAGTAAAAGACTTTGAGAAGATGTCCTGATAGTTCAAGTAAAAGGCTTCGAGAAGTTTCACCTCTTTTCCTGGAAAACATTTGAAGAGTTAACTTCACCGACAATGTTACGCTAAAGTGTTTTTCAACATCTTGTTTGGTGCGGTGAAGATAGTATATAAAGTAAAGCCCTATAACCTACTAACATCTAACATGATGAAGGCGAGTACGCCTAACATTGTGAAGACGTTATAGGGCGAGCATGCATCATATCATCATATTATTTATATAATGTTGAGATTTCCTCCTTTCATTTGGACAACTATTCTTCTTTATAGTTGTTTGTCCTAAATTTCGTCCCTATACCAAAGTTTTTTGGTTAATGGACTTCCATTTGATAATCTTTGCTTCATAAGTTCCTAATCTTTGAGAGCTTGCACCTTGCCATGTCAACTCTATTTAAAAGCCTCGGACTATTCTTTGATTTCTCAACTCATACATGTGTCGTATTTTGATTTTTTTTTCATTCGACACATGTTCTTCTCTTCACTTTGACACCAACATGTGTTGGTTGAGAGTTGTAATAATTGTGTCCTATGGTAGAACCATGATCCATGACCGAGGAAATAGCGTCGAAAACACAGGGGTCTCCTATGGACGCGGCCATAAGGAAATCTGCCGGGCGTTAAGCTATGTCGGGGTCTATGATCATGATTCACTATAATTCACGATTATCGTGCTTTCACCTTCGTTGCAAACTCTTTTTTGAAATTCATATCCGTACTCCTCTTTCCTTATCGATTCTGCGTCACCTTTTGTTTCGATTGCAATCTTGATATCAACTCGTTGTTTGCAAAATTTCTTACAAGTCAATATATATTTGACACATTTCTTTTCCCACTACTTGTCCCACGGGATTTGTCACCTTGAAATTCGGAAATTAGATTTCTTTTAAGGGGAAAGATCTTCATATCCCCCGCATTCATGATTATCTTGTTGCATCATTAGTAAGCATCATTGCATTGCATATGTTGTTTATAGCATTCGTGTAATGCATTTATGATGTTTCCCATGTTATTTAAAATGATGTTAATGTTGGTTGTTGTTTGTGTTTCCTTTGTTAAGCTTTGTGTGTACTTTGGTTGAACCCTAGTTCAAATAGGATGTTATGCGTAAATCTTTGCCACGGCTTATGTTGTGTTAGTGTGTGGAACCATGCCAAGTCTCTCGTTGGACCTCTTAGGCGTTTCTTCAAGAGAAGAGCCTAATGCCATACAATTTCTCTTTGATCTCTAAAACTTCCTTGGCTTTGATCTTGAAATCACCTTCATATTGACTCCACACCTTGGAACTTTCTTTGGTTGCTATCTTTCCTTTGTAAATCCTTGGTCACCACTAATTTTTATCATATGGATTCTCTCCGTGGTTGTGGTTTTGGCTGTGGTGTTATGATTAATAATTTCTAATCATAATCCATTACAAAACTACACTAAGCATTCCCTTGCCGTGAATTTCCTTGGTTCTTTATCTATATTCTATCCGGGATTCGTATATCGGATCGGTTGCTTTGTGAGTTTCTTCCGAAAGTTACAAGAAAGGTGACCCTTGAAGAGTAAGTCACCGACATCAACATTAACGGACTACAAGAAGTGGTAGATAAGGGACTACGCTTAACGATCGGCGAGTGTAACGTTGACCGACTAACAAACAACTTATGCGTCCTTTGTTGGATCAAGAGGACATGAAAGATTGGAAAGTTGTTACGTTCCTCGATAAGTTTTATCTTTCGCCGTCTTTGGCATTTGATTAGGATTTATCAAGCTATAATCATGTCCAACATTTACGTGATATTGCAAAGAGCATATGGATTATTCGATTCGACTTCAAATTTTCTTTGGCCCACCCCCGGGTTGGGATCACTTTGGGCATTCTATTGGCGTCACGTGTCTTACGAACGTCGTGAGCATCCCGGCCCTCCGCGTTCGTTTTTAGGTGTTGCGGTCTCGTTGTACCCGCACTCATTTCGCCGGGTCATGTCTTCTTCTCGCACCACGCTCTCTTTCTTCCTTTCTTTGTGCGCCATGTGCGCCCGCCGTCCTCACCATTGCACCATACCGGGACCCCTCCATGGCTTCGGCCACGCTTGTCTCCACGTCGCGGGAATCCTGTCACCCTAACCTGAGCACGCAGCGCACCATAGCCGGTGGCCGCTCCACCCGTGAACCGCTTTTGTCCCTCTCTCTTCTCTCTCTCGGCCTCCTCTTCCTCGGTCGCGCCGCAAAGATCTCTATCCGATCCTCTCGCGCTATAGAACGCAACCCGGTACCTTGCTTCGCCATTATTATCTCTCCAAAGCCCACCGTAAATCTCTTCTAAGAATCGCAGGTCGATTTCCTCCTCCTAGGTGAAGCGGTCTAGCTCAAGGAGAAGGAGGCGGGAAAAAAAGAAGACGAAATCCGGTCTTTGCAAGATCAAGCTCTTACTGCAGATCAAATTCGTCGTAAAAGGGTACTACGCATCTTGTTGAAGAAGAACTCCGCCATCCTAGAAGGTCGAGTCTACATCCGCTTAGCTTATGGCCCTAGGATTTATTCTCATTGCCTTCTTGACATGTTGTGCCTTCTCGATCCCATCTGTTTTCCTCGGATCTTTTGGGGTCCTTTTGCGCTTTGGTTGCTTATCTTCTTGGTGTTTCTTCTTTGTCCTCGTGTGTCAAAGTATCTCGAGTGATGCTTTGTTATGTAAATGATGTGTCCCTAACCCCGAGAGTAATCTTTGTACCCTCTTTGTATCACCAATGGTTTTGTAATCTTCTATCGTGTGGGCAAGTTCTATCATCTTTGATGTAGTTTTAAAAAGCTATGAAAATCTCTCGCCGCTTTCTTGGAAGTCCCCGTTCTGAATCTCGGGACGAGACTCTGATAAGGGGAAAGGCTATAACACCCCAGTGTGTTAGTTACCGCTTAAGCATTAGATTGGACAAAAAAATAAGTTTAGTTATAGTATTGGTTGAGCAATAGTATGAAAAGTGTGACTTGATTTGGTTTCCTAAAAACTCTAGATTTTTTTTTCTAACCCTCTTTTTATCCCCTTTTGATTTTAAAATCATATTTCAAAATCTATGCATATTTTGGGAAAAACTCTTTTTATGAAAGAGGTTTGGTTTGAAAAAAGTTAAGCATTCCATAGCTTTGAAGATTTTCATGTTGCTATGTAATTTTGGGAGTAATTCAAAGAAAATGAGGAAAAGGGACACTGCTACAGTAACGTCGGCAACAGCAGCTTGCCTGTCTGCTTCATCGTCGCAGTTGACGTCCTTTTGGCCACCTCTTCTTCTTCTTGATCCTTCTGCATGCCACCTCTCCCTCTGCGTGGCATGTTTTGCTTGAATGGAGTAGAGAAATCAAATTTCTCCTCTCACTTTAGCTCTCTCTTTTCTCTGTTCTCTGCCTCTCCTTCTTTGTCTCTCGTTTGAAAAGGGCAGGGACAGAGCAAGCAGCAGCCCCGCCGCGCCGCCTCCTCTCCTCTCTTCCTTTCCGGCCACGCTGCAGCAGCCGGCCAGCTGCTGGCTGGCCAAACCACCGGTCGGCTGTGGACCGTAGGCAAGCCGGCAGCCTTTCCCCACCCCTGCCGAACAGCAGTAGCGGAGCAGCAGCGCCGTCACCATGGGCAGAGCAGCCGCGGCTCACGTGGCCGCGCTCCCACTAGCCGCCTCGGGCCGAGCTACGGCCACCGTTGGATGCGCACGAGCAAGGTGATGCTCTAGTGCCCGCTCCCCACCGCCGATGATGCCCTTGGCCGCCGGAATCGGAGCTCCACCGGGTGCCTGCTCTGTACGTGGGAAGAAGGAGGACCAACATTTAAATAGAAGAAGCTTTTCCAGGATTCCCAATGTAAATTTCTTAACTCATGTGAATAGTATTTTATACTTGTTTATAATTTCATAATAGTCCAGGGTCTTTTCTATAAAAGTGCCAAGGCAGGCCCTGACAGGCCAAGTTTGGGCCGGCCTGTTACTGTTGTTATGGGCCCGGCTGTCCACAGTGCCAGGCCGTGTACAGTGTTGGGCCAATTTAGGCCCGAAAGCCTGTTTTGTTTTTTAAAATGTGTGTATTCAATTTCCTTTGTTTTGAATAGTGCCCGATTTTGTGAATTTCATATAAATTCAAATACTTGCTTATAAATTCTGAAAATTTTTGTGTAGCCTTCCTGTGATGTTGTCTATCCATGAAAAATTTGAAACTTTGATTTTGAGTAGTTCTTGCATGATTTAAAATTACATTCTTTAATTGAAAAATGCATCTTTCATGATTTTTAGAAAATAAAATATTTATTCAAAAATCATGAAAATTGATTTGGTGCTGTTTTATGCTATGATCTAGCTGTACAAAAAAAAGTTTGGAGTCATTTTGACAAAGTTTATTTCTTTATTATTTTATGTGTTTAAATGAATTGTTTAGTGCCTAATAACTTAGGTTTTTGTGTGACTTTTGGGTTGTTTTGTGAATCTTGGATCATACCACAATCAAATGGTCCTTGAGAACTCCTTAGGCAATGGTGATGATATCTTGCAAAGTAGTTCAACAAGTTGGTTTTGTTGGGTTGCAACTTTATCGCGGAAGGAAAGTTGTACTCAAGTCGCTTTATCGTTTCATGCATTCATCAAGCATCATGTTTACCATTCCATCATGCTAAAGCATGCATCATCATTTACGTGTAGTATACGAGAGTGAGTCGAATCGTGTTGATGAAGCTTTGGAGAAGATGCATCTTCCAAAGGTGTTGACGTCACGTTCGGGCTTTGGAGGATCCGCTTTGGAATCTAACTTTTACCTGTAACACAGGCAAGCCCCGGTTACATTAAACCCTTCCTTGATGTTTTAAAAGTTTTATATCACTTATGTCTATGCTATGTTGCATTAAGTAATTAGGAGTTGAGTGATAACCTAATTCTTTGCATTCCCATCCTTGTTTATTTCAATACCATCCTTGATAACCCTTTGTTTCATTTCGAAAATGCTTAGTGATGCTTAGCCCTCGCTTAATTAGTTAAGTTTTTCATCAAAATGTTTTATTTGAAGAGATGGTATGCTTGTTTTTCGGAAAAGAAAGAGATGTAGTGATGAATTTGAGATCGGACGGGGCGTAGGTTGAAAGCCGGCGGGATACCTAGGCGTGCTTTTGTCCCGTGTTTGGTCGTTTAAGGACCGGCCCGTTGTTTGGCCCCGAGTGAAATCGGACTTTTGAACGCATGTTGCGCCCTGAGACCTTTTTTGTCAATGGCACGCCTGCCTGGCGGTCATTCCGTGTCGTCGACCCTAACTAGCCACATACTCCGGTAGCCGGATCTCGGTGGAGCCAAATCGGGAATGGCAACCACGCACCGGAGTGGAGGAGATGGCGGAGTAGCGTGTACCCACCCTACCGGGTAAACCGTGTCATTGTCATTAGGGATCAAGGGGTAGGGAGGTGGAGTACTTGTACTCTCGGGTGGCGCAGCCTCGTTCTCGTTTTTGGATAAATCGAAAGAAGGTTGATATATGCAAGCTTAAGTGCTACATATGTCGTGTGGTTAGGGATCCCAATTTGGGGGTATAATCGGTTCATGAATCGCCGTTGCTTCTCGGAGAAGGGGACCTTAGATTCCACGACCTTCATCGTAGTAAATGATGGATTATGTTTTTAAGAAAAGAGAGAGTTGGAATAAGAGAATATGATTGTTCTAGAATAGGATAATCTTGAGTATATGAGTTACTAATCTGAAATAAAAATATTGAAAGTAAGGATACACTTTTAGTAAGCTTTTACGCAAAAAAGAGTTCTTGATTCTTGCTAAAGTCTTACCTTGACTCCTAAGACCAGCATTCACGAGTCTTCTCCTATTTTTTTTTAGTTTAGGGGTAAGTCTTGTTGAGTACTCCCGTACTTTCGGGGTTTGTTAACCCCTTGCTGCGTAGTGCTTGACTCGTCTTTGTTAACCAAGGTTATGTCGGTGGGGCACGACATGATCCGATTGTCTTCTAGTCTACTCGGCTTCCGCAAATTAATTAAGTTAAGTTTACTCAAACGTAACTTACTCACATGTTGAAAAATTATGTTATTAATCTTCCGCACTCGATATGTATTTTTGTAACAAATGTTGTAATGTTGTAGCTACTCCTTTGTTGATCCCGGTATGAGGTGTAATCGGGGTTTCCGATGACACCGACGGAGCTTCTTAAGTTATTGGGTGCATCCGCACACACCGTCGAAGGTCTTTGGGACAATGGCAGTGCAGTGGGCCCGATGGTTAGGAGGTTTTGTCACATCCACCATGTGCTCCACCATCGGCTTGATCAATCTCAATCTAATCATACACTTAGCAAAGAGATTAGTCCTAAGGATGTCACTAATTAGCTAAAACCAAACTAGAGATCTTCAAGATAAGAGTTCTTGCCCCGGAAGCGTGCGCGGCGGCGGCGGCTCCAATGGACTCCAGGAAGGGGTGTGAAGCGATGTCGGCACGCCTTCTTGTCCGACAGCACCCTACTCCTCCTTCGATGGTGGAGAGCGCCGGCTCCAAGTGGCTTCACGAAAACAAGTGCGAAGCGTCGCCGGCACGCCGGGCTTCTCGCCGCGGTGCAGCGGAGTCGTCGAAGCGTTCTTGTTCGGGACCACGCTCCCCTCCGATGGCGATGAAGCGATGTCGGCACGACGGGCTTCTCGCGCTATGCAGTGGAGTTGGTAAGGCATTCTTGGCTACCCTCCTCTCCTTCGACGGCAGAGGGAAGGACTTCTCGCGGCGGAGGGAATGGAGTCGGTGAGGCTTTCTTGGCCACCACCACCCTCCTCTCCTTCAACGGCGGAGGGAAGCAGAGTTCGAAAGATTGTTGCCGTGGCGGCGGCTCCAAGAGAACACCAAGAGGACGAGTGTGAAGAGCGTCGCCGGCATGCCGAGCTTCTCGGCACGATGTGAAGAGCGTCGCCGGCATGCCAAGCTTCTCGCCACGATGCAGGTCGAGGCGTTCTTGGCCGGTGATCACCCTCCTCTTCAATGGCGGCGGGAGAGAGAGCCCTTTGGCCCGGAAGAGTGTCGCCACGACTCTTCCAGGGCGTTCTTGCTGTCGACGGCTAACGGGCGAGAGCGGGAGATCAAATTTTGCTGTGGATTTAGAAAGGTTCCCAACGAGGGCCGATTAATTTATTCTACTATATGTATTTCCACTTTAATCAAGTCAAGAACAATATATAAATAAAAATAAAAATAACTTTGGTAGCTTTTCCGGTGAGGCGCTGAGATGTTGTACCGCAACAATTTTACTATTTTTTTACACCGAAAACTGTTTTACTAGTTTTTTATCTGATAATTTTCGGCATTTCACGTCAAATATGTAAGCCTCGTAACTTTTAACACTCGAAAAGGAGTAAGTGCGCTTCGCGGCGCCCTACCAACACATTTATAGTTTTATACAAGTCATTTTCTGAAGTAATAAAATATAAAATATACACAGAAAAACTCAGATATACACAGAAAAACTCAGAAAAGAGTTACCAAGGCAGTAGAAACAAACACTAAGACCCTAGAGGAGTGCAGCAGTGCATGACCAAAAAAAAGTAAGTAATGATCGACATTGTCTTGGTCAGATAATTGAATCAATAGGCAAAAGATGAAGCTGATTATGGGGCAATTAGACAGAATGTTATTGCAGGCAAGAAAATGTTAGCGCATGAGAATATCAAAGCTCTTCCTATCCTGTTTGCATTCAGTTTCCTGTATTTTCCACACCAAGCAAGCATGTGCACTTGGGCATCCAGATATCTGCCAGTGACCACCTACAGATATCTGCCAGTGACCACCTATGCAAGGGAAATGTAAAGGTCATCAACTCATCATCCATTGTGAGATCTGAAAGACACAAAACTAAGTCCTTTACTTGTCCAGGCATATTTGGCATGAAGTTCAACACTGCCAGCACGTTTCATCCACAAGCTCATACATAATAAATGAATTATTAAGTCTGAGAACAAACTATTAAAAATAAACTTCTACAACCAGAATGCTACAGGAGGAAAGAAATTTGTATGCCTAGCTACTCGGTAGGAGACTGAAGTCTTGTGATTCATGAAACACGGCTCTCCCTTACTATTGTATTTGACGCCAAACATAGTCAGATGGAGCATACAATTATCATCATCACCCAAGAGGTACTTAGCTTTGGCTCCCTCACACATCACACTGCGGATGAGGCAAAATTTGCTTTTCCCCACGTAGGTGAGAGAGGCCACCAAGTGTTTCTCAGTTTCCCTGCAAAACAATCTGTCCTCCACCAGTTGCCAATTCAATTCCACTGCTCCGAATATTGGCGTTTCGCTTCCATTGTCATCAAGCTCCATTGGAGTCTCGCTTCCATTGTCAGAGGGAAGTTGGCAGCAACAAATATACCCATCCCAGCGAAGACCAACCCATGCATCTAGCTCGCTGTCAAAGTAACCTTCATCTTCGAAAGGTAGAACCCAGGAATGCCACCTCCACACAGAATGCTTAGGGTTGAAGGAGTAGGTGCTCTTCTGAAGACCTGGACGATCTCTGAAGGATGTGGTCATGTAGATGGTGTGTCCATCTGAGTGCATAGCATATGATGTAATGATCTGGTTGACGCTGAACGGTGGCGTTGGCAATGTCCAGAGACTCCTCCAGACCCAGCCCACCTCAGCTGGACCGCGTGAGCCGGTCAGCGCGCATGGCATAACATCGAAGGAGTGTAGTTCATCATCTGATCGTTGTTCTTTACAAGCTGGAGGCGAAAATGCGTACAACATTCCACGGGCAGCAACAACAGTACTGAAGCCACATTGCAGATGAGCAGGAATGGCAGGGTCAAGTGCCAGTGCTGCTGTCTCGGTGTCATAGATGAGGGCAGATGTCTTTCCATTACGTGCATCAGGAACAATGAAGATCTTGTTTCCCCTGGCGGCGAACAACATGTCTACCTCCCTTGGTGACTCTAAACGTACTACTGGTGGCTCAAGGAGGCGCCCTGCAACAGCAACCTGGCTGTCGTCTGGGTCAGAGTCGGAGTCGGAGTCAAAACTGGCGAGGTCAATCTTGTGGATGTTGTATCCGCACTCCCAGTCATCCAAAACTAGATAGAGGTGCTTGTGCTTGGCCCGTCTCTCTGGGCGTGACCTTTTGCAGGTGAAATCTCCATTGCAGCGCTGGTTCTGGCCGTAGCCCTCCACTCGGCGCTTAAGCATCGTTTTCCTCCAGACAATAGTGCGGTAGATCTAAAGTTCCTGTTTTGGTTGATGCAAAACGAATGTTTTTAGAATAATAATAATTTATACAGCGCAGACAGCAGCATAGCAGGTTGCAATCGAAGAGAAGGCGGATTCCAAAACTGAATCTGGAACCACGAGTCTGTTGTGTACTTGTGTGTACCTTGCGTTGGCGGGCTATCACGGACCCGGAGAGGACAGCGTAGATCCTTCCAAGCTGCTTGACACCAGATCGGGGCCAACCAGCAGGAGGCAGCTTCCCCGGAGCTGGATCTGGCGAGCAGTGCGGCGGATCCGTGCAGCTGGGTGCGAATCTGTGGATGGGGTCGGAGTGGAACGAGAACCTGGAACACGAGAACGTCGAACTCAGATCTGGACGAATGAAACAAGGGAAGCGTGCGATCCGGGGGTACCTTGGTGCCGGCGGTCAGGGTCGCTGGCGCCGGGACCTAGGATCCGTTGCCGAGCTCCATGTGGCCGCGGAGGCTGTCGACGGCGAGGGGCGGTCTGCACGGCAATGAGAGGAGGGCGGGGATCGATGAGCTGAGCGACGACGGGTCCCGGCAACGCCGTGCTGACGGCCGCCGCGGGTCGCGAGCGGAGAGGCGGAGTGGCGAGCGAGCGGAAACCCTAGGATGTGTGCGCGATTTGGAAATGATGTGTGCGCGATTTGGAAATGATGAGGAGCGGAGGACAAGCTGTCGGTGTTCTTTTTTTTAATGGAAGCACCGAAGGAAAGCCGGCGCTGGTGCTGGTTACTTCAGCCGTTCGGCTGGTGCTGGGCTGCCGAACAGCTGGGCTGAACAGCCCAGCCAAACCCAGCCCAGCCACATCCAGCCCAGCCTACCGAACAGGCTGCAGCCCCTCTTCTCTGTTTATTTTCGACCCTCCTTGCACCGAAACTCGAGAGGACCTTCCAAGCAAATTTGGAAGACAGGAACTCTTCGCGCGACACACGCCAGTTCTGCAACGGGTGCTTGCTTGTCTACATCTCCTAGGCCTTGGAAACGGACTATGGGCTTTTGTTGGGGCCGTGCCGCACAAGATTGACCAAAAAAAAAAAAAACTTACATTTAGAACAAGATTTGAGTCAAACATTGGGAATAATAATTCATTTACGTTGTTGAGTTTGTATATATGAAACCTATATAGATAAATTTGTCTTGAAAAATACTTTCATAAAAGTATACATATATCACTTTTCGATAAATATTTTTTTAATAACAAGAGATCAAAAGTTATATTTTTTGAAAGGCATCGCTGTCATTTGTCTTAAACGTCAAACTTTTGGGTATGTAGGGAGTAGATGTAAAATGTGTTTAGACGCATAATAAAATAGATGGATAAAAAGAGTCAAAGCAAAGTAGTGTCGTAACACTATGGGCCTTAACTGATTCAACAAAAATAACACTAGAACTTTGGAAATTTCCTTTTTTTTTTTTTGGTAGATCAACGAAGTAAGCTTGTATTATCTTGTTGTACATTTTAACTAAAATCTAGTAACACTAGATTATCCTCATCCTCAGCTGGAAGGGAGGACAAAGAGGGACTAAACATTACCTTTAACATTGTTTTGTTTTCTCTATCCAACCTGACCCCAAAAAAAAAAAGTGAATTCCTAGATCAGACCAATTCCATAAGAAATGGATCTCCTAAAGCCATAACCCTTATCAGTTTTACAAAGTCCATCTCATTCTGAATCTTCACCGGGTACACTGCATGTGCTTCAGCAGTATAAATTGTTGTGAGTGTGGTATTTGATGGCAGATCTGCCCTATAGACAAGTTTTGTCAAAGCTTTGGACTCAAAAGTTGCTCGGTGAATCCATTGCAAGGAATAACATGGGGACTGCAAAACTGTGATGAATGTCTAAGCTTCCAATAGCCTTAACAAGATCTGAGAAGTCACCGATGTACCGCTGAGGTATGTAAAATATCTCACCGCTGCAACGAATTAGATTATTTTCACCTATATTTCTCCTGTAATTAGCTTCATACTGAGGTGGAAAATTGCTGACTGCCTTTTTAACCATATCACCTTGGTTCACAAACCACTTAATATTGTTACCATGTAGAGGCACATCTGACCAAGATTCCTTCACCTGGGGAGAGGTTAATTTTGTCTCATCAAAAACTTAAGAAGTTCTGTATTTCACATATATATGTTCTATAGAAATCAAGACGTGGATATGCACCTGGTTAGTTATCCAGAGCTTAGCCTTATCGGCATTCAAGAGATTCCAATAATTGAAGACCATATGATCCTGAAGGAACAGAAATCCTTGAGCACCTCCAAACCGACCAAACACCTTTTGGCAAGTACCTGCAATGCAAAATTACCAGTGCACACTTACATTGTAGCATAGTATTGATATGAGGAGACTAAGCTTAACTGGATACAGCAATCAGAAAGATTACGGTTTTATTTAGTGCTGCAAGAATTTTATCGACCAAATAAGAAATGAAGTTACTATTACTCACTTGTAGGCTTGCGCCAAGTTGCTGAATTCCACAGCAAGATCAGAATTGCTTTGCTCTGAAAGAATAACAACTGCTCGAAATATCCGACCGTAAAGCAGCCTCCACTCTAGTGCAGTTCGGTCCACAAGTTCGGTGCAATGCAATATGAGCACGATATCACCAAAATGCTTCCTCCATTTTATTAGATTGTCAATCTCAGTGCTTACTTCCCCAATCTCTTCAACCCCAAGATGCACTGAAGGCAGCTTCTTTGGTGCAAACTCCTTCTTGTCCCCATGCCCAATGGTTGCCCTAGGCCGGTCAATCTCCAATGACATCAACCGTGGCTGCCGGTACCCGATAGCAACAAGATCTTGCAGCCAAGCAGTCATGAAATGCAAATCCTTTTCACCCCAGAACCCCTCCTCTGTCATTGCATAGCTTAGATCAAGAATCCGCTCGAATAGTGTCCGCTTACTGGATCGCCACTCCATAAGGAACTTTATCAGCTTCCCTGCATTGACATGGAGATCCTTCTCTTCATCAAATGGGTGAGCACGCACATTATCTATGTGGTGCACAGTTGGTGGGTAGACAACTAGGTAACCTCCAATCTCCCATAGTATCCTCTGCGCCCAGTATCCACGTATGACATCCGATGCCATTGGACTCACTGACACTGGCAATGCAAGCCCCCAGAACGCCGGCGAGTGGAACAATGTGTTAATAGAGTTGACCGGCGTCATCATGCCCTGTGGCAGCGCGACCTTGGGTGCATCCGCGTCAAACTGGAAATCAAATGCCTCCATCTCCATTGACTTCCGAGTGAAGTAGAACACTGAATCAACATCTGGAAGGCCATTACACATCCCTTGCTGAATGAATTGGCCACCACTGAATATCTCAGTGTAGAACTCCTCAGCATCCAGCTCCCCGGCCTTCTCCAATGGCAGCCCCGCGGCCAGACCGACGGCTGCCCAAAGTGCACGAAAGGGTTCACGACCGTCCGGTTCGGATCAGCGTGGCTGTACTGCAGCAGCACGGCGCCGCCCTGGCGCTGGTCCAGATCGACATCGAAGTGAGCGGTGAGGTTCCCACCCAGGACGGCGTTGCGAGCGTCGGCGTCGTAGATGACCCGCGCCCCGCGCTGCACGGCGAAGAGGTACGCCGCGGCCTTGCGCGCCGGGCCCCGGGCTGGAAGGAAAGCGACGGAGCGGAACCCGAGGCGGGCCTGGTCGTCGAGCGTGAGCAGCACGGCGCCTGGGTGGGACCAGCCCGCAGGGGTCGCCTCGTCCGCGACGGCGAGGAGCTGCCACCCGGGGACCGCGCGCAGCGGGCGGTGCCGCGGGCGTGCGGCGACGCGGTGAAGACGATCCAGCGAGAGCCGCGGAGGTCCGGGTGCGGCGAGGAGGGGAGCGCGGGGAGCGGGGGCACCTTGGACCAGAGCACGGACGGGTACGGGAGGCGAGGGCGCGCGTGGTAGGAGGCGGTGCAGAGCGCGGACGGGGAGGCGCCGCCGTAGAGGAGGAGCAGCAGGAACGGCGCCGTGGCGAGCGCCGCAAGGAGGACGTAGACGACGCGCCTAGATGCGGGTGTGGATGTTGTGGGCAAGGCGTGCGGTGGCATTTGGGCGTTGGGGGAGAGAAGGAAACGTCGCGGCGCCGCGCTGGTGGCCGCCGCCGGTGAGATTGTTCGGCACTTCCGCCGCCGCGCAGAGCCGTGGACTGCTGGGGAGACTGGGTTTTTTTTTTTTTTTTTTTGAGAATGACACAGTACAACGTAGACACTCACAACACGCACGCACACTAACACACGGGAAACCCTACCCCTATGTCCGATGGATTCTCTATAACGCCGGAAAATCGGGAAAATCCCAGAAAAAGGTCGAAGACCAGGATTTGAACCCTGGTGGGTAGCGTCCCTTGGGCCGTCCTACCATTTGTGGGGAGACTGGGTGAGTAGGCTCTAACGGAAGTTGGACTTGGACAGAACTGCAGGCCTCTTTGCTGTGCAATTTTCACTTCTATGGGCCGGATACGAATCTTGATTCGGCCCATCAATTTAGGAAGCGAAACCGGACCCGCACTCCTCCGGCCTCCGGCTTCCCTCGCTCGAAATTTTCAAAATGGCGCTGCTCCCCTGTCAGCCTCAGAAACATTTCGAAAATCCCCCACAAAATCCGAGCCCCCCCGAGGCCCCGGCAACCGCTGCCTCCGCCACCAGCGGGCGACTGCTCCGCCTCTGCCGGAGGAGAGAGCGCGGCGGGCGGCATGGGAGCGGAGTATCCCACCTTCGAAGACGTCTCCGGGGCCCGCGCCCTCCTCTTCCTCGCCGACTCCACGCCCCCTCCGGCCCCGCCTTCGCCTCCTCCCGCTCTCAGGTACTACTTCCCTCGCGTCATCTGCTCATCGCACCACCGCCGAATTGCAATTCATCACCGCAATTTAACCGAGCCTCCGTTGCGGCGCGCTTCTCCGCATTGCAGCGACGAGTTCTCCTGCTACTCGCGCTCCTCGTCCTCCCACTCCGGCGCGTCGGCGAGGTCGTGCGTCTCCGACTCGGCGCAGCGCGGCCGCCCCGTCGACCCCCTCCGCGTGCTCTCCGTCGTCGCCTCCCTCCGCCGCGTCGATCCTAAGGTGTGTGATCGGGTTTCCTCGACTACTGATCAGCACGCGGTTGCGAGCAGCCTCCTCTGTAGTTACGCACTGATGGCTCTGCTCCTTGGCTCCAGGCGCTCGCCCAGGCCACAAGCGCGCTGTTCCATACCGACGCAGTGAAGAGGCGGAAGGGCGTGTGGATCGAGATCGACAGCGGCGACGACGAGGATGACCAGAGCGAGAGGAGCAGCGCCGTGGCGAGCGAGGGGAGCACCGTCACGGCCGCCGCGTCCGCGGGCTCCACGGCCACGTCCGGGAGATGCCGCCGGGCTCCACGGGCGGGTTGTGCTGCTGGTGGGAAGGGGCCGACGAGGGCGGACGTGATCATGCAGTGGTTTTCGCGGCCGCAAGCAGGGCCAGCCACGGAGAACGACATCCGCGCCGCCGTCGGCGACAACTCTGGAACGAGCAAGGCGATACGCTGGTAAGCTTGACTCCGCCTCCAGCTCCCATTTGAAACGGTTTTGCGATGGTTGCCTGATTGCTGCCTAACCTGTGCATCTGCTTGATTCTGTTCGTGCAAAATTTGTAGGCTGTTGAAGCAGGAGGGGGGCTTGCGGCGTGAAGGCACTGGTGGTGCCCTGGATCCGTATGTTTATATGGTATGTTAAACTCGTGCAGACTACTTGAATTAGGATAGGTTGTTGGAATTGCATTTTTCAAATCCGCAATGTGTTATGCAGAGTTAAGAACTTCAAATCAGTGAATTGAAATGTACAGTTCCTAAAACTTCAAATTAGGATTTAGGACTTGCCGGATGCACGAGAAGTCATTTTAACCATATCTTACCTTTTTCTGATGTGCATTACAGTTATTAACTCGCATGATATATCATGTATACTAATTTTCCAAACAAATTTTCAGGTCGCAGACTGATCCGATGAAGTAAGCTGAGCTTTGTTTATAGCAATAGCAATGGAGATGTTTACTGTAAGGCTATTGGAGAGGCCAAGTTATATTGTGAAGTATATCTATAGTAATTTCTACCTGCCGTTGTCTTAATTGGCTGATTTTGCCTTCCTACAGAGAAGTATAGGATAGGAGTTAAGTTGTCATGTTAGCACGATGAAGATAAGCTCTTGGACAGAAAAAAATGGTGAGATAGAATCTCAAGTATAAGTTTCCAGAATAGAAAGTGTAGCAATGAAGATACCATGCTTTCATTGTTGATTTATTCTGAGACAATATATATGTATATCGTACAATCAAATATGTATATGGTTTGGATTAATGAATTATCGAATCAAATGAGTTCATTTTTCAGCTTCTTGAATGCAATGAAATTTTAATTCGCTCATTTCTTTTTCTTATGTCATCTATGAACTTGTGTGTCATTTGTTTGTGATACAGTCATTGTGCTTCTACTTGTTCTATTATGGAGGCTCAAGGTTTTCAAGATACCAATTTATTGCCATGCAACAATTAACAAAGCTAGAGATGTCAAGTCTTGAGACTCAATCATCTGCATGGTTTCTTGAACTAAATCTGACATACTAAGAGGATATGCAGAGTGAACTTTTGTATGACACCTGAAGCCAATGGTCCCCTTTGTCTGCAATTCTAGCTCCTCTCCTTGGAGAGCATATGCTTGAACCAGAAAGCTGAGTCCTTGGGGTACCTCTTCAGCGTCTTATAGTCCACGTAGACCAAACCAAAACGCGAAGTGTACCCAAGCCTCCACTCGAAGTTGTCAAGCAGTGACCACGCAAAGTACCCAATGACTCTGGCACCATCATCTATTGCCTTCTTGAGCTCAGTTATGTAGTCTCTGTAATAACGGATTCTTACTGTGTCATGCACACCCTGAGTAATACTGACATTACCAGGTTGGTCCATTCCTGCAAGAGCATAACATTAATTAGAACCAATCCATAGACCATTTTCCTTGGGAATTTGGATTTTGATTCATGAGTACCATTTTCAGCTAGGATCATTGTAGGATTTTCATAAGTTTCCTTGACATAGTTGACAGCCTTGTTGATTCCCCATGGCACAATGTACAGCCAGTAGGAGTTTGCCTGCAGAGCTCAAAAGAAATTTACAGTTACATATTTAGAGGCCTCCCAACTTTCAGTTCACCATGCTTTCGATGTCTAAAGGCATCTATCAGTACACTTACATGAGCCAATAGGAATGCTGTTTCGTTCGTCTGCAGAAACATTTATGACTGAATGAGCATCTAGTCACAGTTGACAGCAGCACAATAAACTGCAGAATTGAAGAATTTGGTTTGCCGAGTCAGAAACTTACAGACAAAACCAACATGCCAATCATCCTGGTAGCTGACTGGCGTCAGGTTCCATGTCCCAGGGTCCTTCATGTAGAAAGAAGTGTAGTGGTTGATGCCAACATAGTCTATAGAGCCTTTCACCATCCTGGATTCCTCATCGCTGAACAACGGCAGCCTGTCTTTGACAATCTCTTGCATCGAGTACGGGTACTGTCCATTTATAATGGGGTCAAGGAACCTGTAGGAAGATTGTAGTATCAGTTTGTTCTAGGTAACGAGCTGTGTTACTTTGTTTCCCTCCAAGATAAGATATCATCAGTTTGTGCCTAGTTTGCCTAGTACACTAATGTCACTGATACAATGAACCTCTAATAAGGTCAGCAATGACATTTGGTCCTTAATCAAGTGAGTGCTTTGTGTGTGTGTGTTTTTCATGCTTTTACCAGCCTAGGTGGAAGTCCCTGGCACGCTGTGCTGCAGCCTGGTCCGCATTGTTGTCGCTGAAAGGTTCATACCAAACGAAATCCAAGAGAATTCCAATCTTCCCCTTTTGGTAAAGCTGTTCGTTTAATGGAAAAGAAATACAGATCATTTCCAGATGGCTGGACACTAAAATTTTTAATTTTAACTGAACTAAACTTGCACTGTGCAATTCACACTTCGGAGTTCTGAGGCTTGAAATGGTTATCAGGTCTGCATTTCACCTGATACTTGTCACGGTATCGCCGCACCGCAGCTGCATGAGAAAGGATGAGATGGTGTGCAGCAAGGTAGGGCTCGGTCGTGGAGTTGCCTCCGGCAGCACACCCGGAACACCTTCCCGGTGCGTGCAAGCCATTATCGTAGCCCAGAGCGGCGACGCACCTCGGCTCGTTGAAGGTAAACCAGTTCTTCACCCTGTCCCCGAACGTATGGAAGCAGAACTCGGCATAGTCTGCAAACGCCCCCCTTCATGAACAAAGCGTGCAGTTGGGTCAGACTGACAGACACATGGTTAAATTAATTTGAAATTTAATTTCTCGATGTCTAGTTTGAAATTCTTACACAATCTTTTGGGCTAAGCCAGCCCAAGTACTGTTCATGGAGTGCCAATGGGAGGTCATAATGGTAGAGATTTGCATACGGCGTGATACCTGAGTTTTTTTTTTTAAAAAAAAAGGGGCATAAATAGCTTAATCAGGAATCTGAATGTAATCTGAAAGAATGTACTTACTGCCATATGGGAGAAACTTACCTTGCTGAAGCATGTAATCTATGAGTCTGTTGTAGTAATCCACTCCTTCCTGGTTCACCTTGCCAGTTCCATCTGAATATATTTTATTTTATACAGAATTCACATCAGGAACACTTTGGGCCCCAAGAAAAATCTACAAAATGGGAGAGCACACCTACTTGGGAAAATCCTCGACCAAGAAATTGAAAAACCGGTATGCATCAAATCCCATGTTCTTCATTATGTTCACATCTTCCTGTGCCTCGAAGAACATCCATCAGGTATCACAAAAACAACAAGAAGCACCAAAAAAAAAAAAAAAAAAAGGAACCCACAGCATTCAGAGTACTCATCCAGCATTCAGAAAACGCACCTTGTACCGATGATACTCGTCGACCGTCACATCGGCAGTGGCATTGTTAGGGATGGTCCCTTATTTTCATTCCCACAACAAAACAAGAACATAAATTCAATCAGCATCACTGCCACCACCTCGTTATCCTAAAAGAATCTGAAGAAAAAAAAAGAAGGCCATGGTTGTGTTACTGAACAAGACCGCTCGGTTTACTGCTTACCAGGTACCTCAATGAAGGCGTCCCAGATGCTGGGGCCCCGGCCCCCTTGCTTGGCCATCCCCTCGACCTGGTACGCCGACGCGGCCGTCCCGAAGACGAAGCCCTCCGGGAACGCGCTGCGGCTCAGCCCGCCGGCGTCGTAGATCTCTGGGTTGAGCCAGTAGCATAGCGCCGTCGGCAGCGGCAGCAGACCGTGCTGAGCTGCTGCCGCTAGCAGTAGAGCTAGCACCGCGAGCTTCACGAAGCTCTGCATGGTCCCAGTGAAGCAACAAAGGATCGATGGAGACAGAGGCCGTGCTTTCCGAAGGCTTAAAAGAAAAAAGAGGGAGGGTGAGAGCCTTTGCCCTGTTCCTGTTGTTTAATACTACTGCTGTACTATATCTCATCTCATTCCCGTAACAGCAAGTATAACTGTGCCTAATCAGCCGGCTGAGAAATGAGAACTCGTCCACGCACAGAAATCTGACGTCAGAGAGAGAGATTGCCCAGTTCGGACCGAAAGCTTGGTGAGGACACTGGCGCCTGGACCCGGCCGGCCTTCATCTCTGCTCCCTCTGTCCCTGAACGTTTTACTCTCTACAAAACCATATTTCTCCCACCGCATGACACGCTTCCCGGGTGGCACGTAAAGGGACGGAGGGAGTACGCTTCAAGAAATGAGAAGCATACAGTGATACAGATACAGCCTGACGCTGGCGATAGGACCGGCGCTCCACCCCCGCCGACCTCGCTCTCTGGATCCCGTGCGCCGCCGGCGGTCGCACCGCGTTAACAACTGCCCGCAAAATAATATATATATTTTTTAAAAGAACGACAAAAGCTTTGCCGTTGTTTTTTATCAGAGGATACCCGCAAAATAATATAGAGCCAGAGCATTTCTTTTTTTTTTTTTTTTTTTGGACAGCGTAGCCGGTGCTTTGTTTTTAGTTTTTCGCGTCGCGTCGCGTCCTCCGCCGCATGCTACCAAAACATATATGGTCTTCCTGTTGCAGCTGGAGCCTGCCTATGTAAAGTATTTCTATTTTTTGTAAGTTTGATTTTCTCATACTTTGAGTTCTTTTGCAGCCTGAATAACACGCGGATCGAATCAGAACAAAACATATGGCCTGTAAAATAGGGGAATTTGACACAATGACTCATATTTTTCAACACAAACTTTTGTTATATCTACGAAATAAACATGTCATTGCAGACGTAATATGCTACATAACGGTGCTGCATATGCACTGGACATTAGCTATAGCAGTCATCCATTCGTATCTTTGGCAGTTGGCACAATTCTCAGGTCCTCCTGTTCGGTACTCCTAGATACCCGATCCCCACTTCAACCCCGCACAAATTCTCAGCGTAACGGGTCTCCGTGATACGTTGCTTCTCATTTGAAATACAGATACCGTGTCAGGAACAACCATATCCGTACACGTGTTAGCGTGCTACAGGACAGATCTTTTTTTTTTTCTAGAACAGGATAACGTAACGCCTGGCGAGGCAAGATCGGGCCGGCCGGGATATATGGGCGGGCGCCCGCAACACAAGAAACGGTTCTCGTGCACATCACCGAGCCTGAACCCTTTGCCGCGCTCGCGTACGCGTGCAAGCTTCGTTGAGGTCCGGGTCCGGCGACGTCTGTCTGTCTTGGCGTGGGCAGCACAAGCGAGGGAGGTGTTGCGTCGCCAGCTATCCGGCCTTGCGTTGTACCGGACGACGACGCGCTGCTTTCGTGGGTGCGTGCGTGGCTTGTCGTGTTTGGAGTTTGGACAGAGGGAGACAGGGAGGACCGAGGGCGGACGACGATGCTACGACCAGGGACAGGGACACGTGCCAACAACAGTGTACTGGTACTGTAGAACAGGGACAGCACTCTTTTTTCGAAGTGTAGGGACAGCACTCACTCTTCTCTGTCTTTTTCTTTTCCTGCTGATACTCCTAGCGTCCTCTCAAAAATAAAAATGAAACTTGATTATTCTACGTTTGTGAAGGATGGAACTAAAGCCTGATTGGGTTGGATCGGGCCAAGAAAAAAACGCCGGGTAAAAAAAAAAAAATCTGGCTTGTGCCAGTTCGACGTGACTGGATTGAAATTCGGATCATGCAAAATAAGGTAGGTGATCGAGTCAGGCCAGGCTGATGGGGGCAGGTGAATTACGATCATGTCTACTACTATATGTTTTTTTTTTTTTAGCAGCATTAAACATGTCTACTACTAGTAGAAGATGGACGCAAAACAAAAAAAAAAAAATGAGAGAGAGAGAGAAACAGACATTAATGTTTTTGGCCCACCCTGCTCCGTCCAGGAATGGCCTAAGCCCATGTGAAGCGCGACCTACGGGCGGGCGGCCCAGCCCAGTAAACGGCGGTCGCCATCGGCAATTAATCCGCCGCGGGTGACTCGGACGGACGCACGGACGAAGCAGAGTCCACGCACGGTCCACGGCACCTCGCCCGCGCACACCCGATCTCACGTCGTGTGAGTCCGGTCAATGGTGGTGATCCGGACCGACTTTGCAGTGCAATCCACGGCTCCTCGTGACGGGTTGCGAGAAGTCAGAAACTCCTAGTAGGCGCTAGGCCCTACCTAGCCCATACCCATCTCTACTGTTCATTGGACGGGTACGGTACTGCGGTCAGGAATTAGGAATGCACGATCGTCAGGAAGCAATTCACTATTGAGGGCCGGACCGAATAAAAGTCTTGTTTCGCCACCGCCGTCGTCGTCGCACGCATCGACCAGACGCTCGATCGATCCAGCGTAACAACACGGGCGCCGCCCGCCACTGGCTGTCGAGGCTTCCGTTCCGCCGGACTGCCCGCCCACGGTCACGGGCTTCGGGTCATGGGCATCGCGCGACCGCATCCACATGTCCGTCCCGTCCGCGCGTCATCGGTGCATCCTCTGGGGGCACACCGCACGTCCAGATGCGCCTGCCTCCGCAGACTGTCACGAGTCGACGTCGGTTGTGTTGCCAATGCCGCCGTTGCGTCCGTCCTCCAGATGCCAAGCCGTTTCTTTTTTTTGTCTGTTTTCGCGTGGGAGGACGACACATGACACTGGACGTCGTTCATTTCAAGATGCCCTGGGTCGTTTTTTATATATTGCGCTAGCTTTGGCCGTTGACCCTGCCGGGACCTCGATCGTTCGTCATAGACTCGTTTCCGAAGCCGAGCGCCACCGCGTTCTCTTTTTCTTTATTGCTCCCTGCTCATCCTGAACGCATGCGACTGTCTCGCTTTTTTTCACAACAGTTATTTACTAAAAGTGTGTTTGGTTCTCCAATTTTTTTCCTCAAAATTTTCATAGCATTAATATTTACCTAAACAAAGGAAAAGTGATAAAAAAAAATTTTTTAGGTTGCTACAATTTCTATTTTTAGGAATCTACACACCCGCGCAGATCGAGCACACTGTTGGGAGAAAAAAAAAAGGTAATGACAAGTGTACATGCTGATGATCACGGGATCAGAAGCAAATCCATCCCGGCGCCCGAGCGATGAAGACATGACGGTGCTTTCTGATGGCAGACAGACAGCGCCCCGCATGATGAGGACATGATGGCGAGCTCACCCATGCCTTTCTGTCCTTCTCAGCTCTCATTCTCACTCACAGTCACAGCCTCTCACTACTGGTGGTAAAAAAAAAAAAAAAAAGGTAAAAGATGATTCGCATCCGGTGTCACGGGATCCCGTATCTTCTCGTCAATTGCCTGCCGGTGGCCGAAAAGGTAAGTCAGATGCCATATTGCCAGGGTAGGCGGTCGCATACGAGTAGGACCACCCTGACAACGTGGCCCCAGCCGACCGAGGCCCACGTGAAGCAGGCGGCACATGCAGGCAAGACGTCAAGTCGGACTGTTGGAGGAGTGTCTGACCAGGAGTAAAATAAACTGTTCCTAGCCCAGGCGTGCTCAACGTGTGCCTAGCCCAAATTAAATCAGATCCAAATGGATGCATCTGTCCCTAAAAACATTCTAAGGCTTTCTTTGAAACGTTCCTAAGGTGCTTTCACGTCTGTAGTACAAAAATCTTTTGAATTGTTGAGCCTTATATTCAAACATTCTCCATTCTAGAGGTGGCCTAAATTTGAAATGAAACTATATTTACAAAAAAAAAAAAAAAAATCATATTTCATATCTCTATAAATATTTACCGAATAATTTTTTCTTAAATATTTAATATTTTTATGCATTTAATCGAATTTGAGTTTATCGACTATATGGAAAAACGCGAGCAACATCCCTTCTTTTTTATGAAGCATGGAGAATATGTGTCTCCTTATTTAATTTTCTGTGCGAACCATCCATGCAAATAAAACAGTTACGAAATTAGGTTTTTTTTTTTTAGATTACACAGATAACGCAGACGCCAACACGCACGCACACTCACCCCTATGAATACACGTGACGCAAAAACCTACCTCTATGAAGCACCTTCGAAGGACTGGCCGGGAAATCTTGAAGTTCCAAAGTCACCACCGACGCCTCGCTATCGACGGACGTCGCCTACCACTTAATGCACGGCGCCGGAAAATTCTCAAATAAATCCAAAGATAAAAAGTGCACCCGGGATTTGAACTACGGGTGGGAGCCCCAACCAATGGCCTTTGCCATTGCATTGCGCCGGAGTAAAAAACACTCAGACGCTAGGAAAGACTTCTCCAATACAAAACGGAAACCAAACTTCAAGCTCTAAACTGCAAGAAAAAAAGAAACAATTTATTTTTATGTAAGAGAATGACAGCTTGCTGTACAGTACAGCACATAATGCCGCCAGGCGCCAGCCACTCTCCCAAAGCTGACGAGGAGTGACGAGTGACGAGAGAAAAAAAGGTTTGAAAAGGTCCAGCCAACCAAAACGCCCAAACCAAACAAAACTCCCACCAAACAAAACGTGCACGCCACAGGGCGACCCACAGGAGCACTGGTCACACCCTCCCCACTGCCCACTGCCACGCCAGCCCCACCACGCCCCACTGCCTTGCGTAAGCCACCGCACGAGCGAAAAAAGCCACACCAACGGTCACAGATTGGCTTCTCGCAGTCTCCCTCCTCCTCTCGCTAGCCAACGCAGACACGCACGACGTCCGTCCCCAAGTTTCCCCGCTACCCAAATCCTCGCTCCGTCGCTCGCCCGCCTCGCTTTCCCATCCCTCCCCTTGCCTTCCTCCACGGTCCACGCCACCAATCGAGTCCACCGCTCACGCCCTACTTCTCCATTCCGCCAAGAGCTGCCGGCGTCAGGAAGGCGGCTGCTCTCTGCGGGGACGGACGCGCGTCATGGGCGCCGCCGAGAACCCCGTACGGTTTCCTTCTTGCTTTCTCCAGTAACGCGCGCCATGGGGGCTGCTCTGCTCGCTGCTTCTTGCGGTCGTGTGCGCGCTCAACTAACTGCTCATCTGTTTCTTTTCTTGTCCTCGCTGTGCGACGCGTGCAGGCGCCGCCGCGGCAGGAGCCTTCGCCAGGCAGGGGAGCGGCACCGGCGCCGGCTCCGGAGGCGGTGGAGAAGGTGGTCGTCGTGGACCAGGCGCCGCCTCCGCAAGCGGCGACGAGGCTTCAGGCGCAGCGGCCGCTGGCGCCGCTGCAGGTCACCACGCAGGCGCCGCCGCCGCCCATGTCAGTGGCGTCCGGCGCCGTCGAGCCGCCGCCGCAGGTGGCGGCGTACCAACCTGTCATGCAGCCTCCGCAGCAGGTAGGGGAAAACGTCTGTCCACGCCCAATTGCTTGATTTCTTTTTGCAATTTGTATAGTTGTATGTTTAAAATCTCGATTGCCTGAATTGATTAGGATTTTGGGTTTGGATAGTGGGATTGGCTCGCACTTTTTAGGACATGTGGGCGTGCTTGATTGCGATCCGACTGTGTCAATTTAGCCTGGTTGGTAGGCGAGTAGGAGAGTACAATAATTTTGTTTGGTACCCAATTGGTATAGTGTGTTTGCACTGCCCTGTACTCGAGACTTTTTTGGGAGTTCAGGCTGGCTTGCTTTCTGAATTATTCTACCATACGACACCGCATTGACAGAATCACTGAATTATTCTGTCACTTTGTTACAATTGACAGAATGGATTTGAAACTCCACCACCAAAAGAAATGACTCTTAGTTAAAGGGTTTGAGAATATGCTGATCCTGATAGTTGATTTTGATTCTGATTACAACGGACGGAAGGCAGACTAGTTTACCTGCAACATTTTGCTACTAAATATTCCAAGATATGTTCGGTACCAAAAGGACAAAAAAGGGAGATCTTTTCATGTCTATTTTAGGCTTAGGTACTTCAATAATTTTAGGCTTAGGTGCTTCCAACGTTGTTACCTAACATTGCATGACCAAATAATGCGTGATGGAATATCCAACACCATAAGCAATTTGGTGCATGTTTTCTTTTGAGGTGAACTGTATAATAAGCAATATTTTTATAAGAACTCAAAGTGCTCAACCTCCCACAACAGAAAAGGGGCATAGGATTCTCTGAATAATGCATGATGGAATATCCAACAACAGAAGCAATTTGTGCTTGTTTTCTGTTCTTTTGAGGTGAACAACATACCAATAAGCAATTTTATATAAGAACACAAAGTGCTGAACCTCCCACAATAAAAAAAAAAGGGGCATAAGCGGTTGTGTTTGATACGATGCTCTTGGTAAGTTGGTATTAATCAATGTTGCCTAACGACATAGCTCTGGTTAGCTAGGTACAAGCGTGACTCATGGGTTTCTTAGGCACTAATATTCCCTCTAAAATATTATCAAGAATGTAGTACTACCACTGGGGATCGAATCTCTGAATCTACTTTGTGCTAATCTAAGCCTGAAGCTGACAAGCATCCTATCTGAATAACTTATTTGATGATTGCAGGGTCCCCTTCCGTCGCTCAACTCACGCAAGTACACCAATGGCATCACGCTGTGCCTCTTCCTGCTCCACCTCGCCGCCGCGGCATTCGCCATGGGGTTCTTCGTGTTCAAGACCGCCCAGGAGATCAGCCGGCACCCACGGTCCCACAACGCGCGGCGCGAGCGCAGCCTGCTGCGTGACTGGCTGCTGCCCGTGGAGGGCGCGGTGGCGCTGAGCATCGTCCTGGCCTTCGCGTGGCAGAAGGCGGTGCGCGCGTGGCCGCGCGCCATGGTGCGCGTGATCCTGTGGTCCAGCTTCGGCGTGACCCTGGCCGTGGGCGCGCTGCTCATGTGCTTCTCCATGCCGGCCACCGTGGGGCTGGGCGTGGCGCTGGTGGTGTTCTCCATCGGCACGGGGCTGTACGCGTGCTGGGTGACGCGGCGCGTGGGGTTCACGGCGCGCGTGTTCGAGCGCGCGGTGCAGCCGGTGGACAAGTTCCGCGGCCTCAACGGGCCGGCGTACCTGATGGTGGCTGCGGGGTTCGCGTGGATCTCCGTGTGGTGCGTGGCGGTGATCGGCGCGGTGAACTTCCGGTTCCCCGGGCTCACGATCCTGGGCCTGGTGGTGAGCCTGGCGTGGACCGCGGAGGTGATGCGCAACGTGGCGAACCTGACGGCGAGCCGGGTGATCGCGCTCTACTACCTGCGCGGCATGCAGTCGAGCGTCAAGTTCTGCTTCCAGCGCGCGCTGTCCTACAACCTCGGCAGCGCCTGCCTGGGGTCGCTGTTCGTGCCCACCATCGAGGCGCTCCGCATCCTGGCGCGCGGGCTCAACCTCCTGGAGGGCGAGGACGAGTTCATGTTCTCCTGCGCGCACTGCTGCCTCCACGTCATGAACGCCATCTTCAGCTTCGGCAACAGCTGGGCCTTCGTCCACGTAAGTTGCTCTTCTTGACGATAACGACGACAGGCGTTCTTGGCACTGACGACAAGCAAAATGCATGTTTCAGATCGCGGCGTATGGGCGCGGGTTCGTGCAGGCGTCGCGGAGCACGTGGGGCCAGTTCGAGGCGCATCCGGGGATGGCGGCGCTGGTGGACTCGGACATCACCAGCTCGGTGTGCTTCCTGACGGGGGTGACGAGCGGCGCGCTGTGCGCGGCGCTGGCGGGGTCGTGGGCGTTCGCGACGCACCGGCACTACACGGCCACCGTGTCCCTGCTGGCCTTCTACGTCGGGTACCTGATGACCCGCATCGGCATGGCGCTGCCGCAGGCCTGCGTCGGATGCTACTACGTCTGCTACGCCGAGAACCCGACGTCGCGGCTCTTCGACCGCACCATACCGGACCGGCTCAGCAAGATGCAGGAGGGACGCGACCCGCTCGTCGTGCCAACGCCGCGGTTCCCGCACCCGCACGGCGGCGTCGGCGGCGCGTGAGTGAGTGAGTGAGACGACGGAGCTGGAGATGATCCGGATGAGGCGTACGGCTGGATGACTGCGAGTCTGGAGATCCAATTTTCTTTCCATTTTTAACGTTTGTAAATTTATTTATCCATTTTTTGAGCCGGTAGAAATGGTGAATCCCCGATATCTGGGTTATGTAGACAGATAGTATTTTGTTGGATAGGAGTTAATTAGTGTGAATATTTTAACTGACCGTGACCGAATCAGAATCACTGGGTTTGACTGTTTGGGGAGACCACGGTGAGCGCTGATCAATACGAGTAGTTTATGGTTTGAGGCCACAGAGTATCTGAAAGACTTGAGTGCAAAATGCACTAGTACTAGACTGGTGGGGAAGAGAGGATATCAACTCGTGTACTATTGCTGTGCAGGATTGGTTGGTGGTTGCAGTGGTGGATGGCGGCAGCCCGCCGCGTCAGTCAGCAACAATGTCACGTCTTGACTCTGCGAGCTGCGAGGGCTTTTTTATGGGGTGTAGAGTGCGGTGGAGGCACTGACTGCCACCACGCACGACATGGCAATCAGGCAATGCCATGGCAAGGGCACTGCAGAGCTTAGCTGAAGTGCTACGCCGACGGCAATGAATCAAACATGGGGTCGTCATCGCAGGCTGGCCGAGCAAGTTTCAACTGCACGTGGACCTCGATACGCTTGCAGATCTGTTTCGGCACCTGCACGTTGTCGTCCCTTCCGCTTCCGCCCTGCCCGGCGACGGCGAGAGGACCGAAACTGAACACAGGCGGGGTGGACTGGACGGACCTCAAACGCCGGCGACGGGCCACAGACGTATCTACACACTAGTCATCTGAAATTCATCAATCCAATCCATGGTGGTTCGGTCAGCATGATCCTACAGTGCCTAAAACGCGCGGGTGCGGTTGATTTTCAAATCATTTTAGGATTTGGTTGCCGCGGCCAGGACCCTGCAGGGGGCTTAGACTGGCCGCCTAAGCTTAAAGTGAATTATTAAGGAACTAGAGTTAGGTGCTAACAAGTCTAAGAAATGAAGAAAAAATGTACTAGCGCTCTTAGACTTTTTTTTTTTTTTATGTATTATTAAGCTAAAAGAGATTGTAGTTAGCCATCAAATCTCGCGATAGGCCCCCCGCGTCGCTCCTAGGGGCGACTTCGGGCGGCGACCCTCCGCGCGCCACCTAGGGCGCGCCCGGCAAGATGCCTTCTCCAAGCTACCGCTGCCTGAGCCAGCCCCGGGAAGCCCGGCCGGAGGCGAGGATGGCGGCGGTAGGGCTGGTTTGTCCTCTCCCGGTGGATCTCCATCATCGGCGTCTTCACGGACGCCGGGCGGCATCGGTTTCAGCCCAGCGCGCGGCGGGCGCGATCGGGCTGGCGACGGGATCACGCCGCAGGCATGCTTGATCGAGCCGGCCTCTACTTCCTTCACGCCGTCGCCGACTCCATACTCGCGGCCCCCCACGCCGCGTCGCTCGGCACATGATCCGCGACGGATCCGTGGCGGAGTTGATGGCGGATGCGGCCTTCCGGGCGGGCGGCGGCGAGCAGTGGCCTGCGCCGTCGGGATCCAACGGCGATCGGCGCCGACGCGTCCGGGCCGAGTCCCTGGTCGACCTAGATGGAGCTGCCGCATCGTCAAGGTGGAGGCAATGGGTTGGGGCACCCGACGGTTCTTCGATGGAGGTGAATCACTGACGGAGGCCGACCGCACGCCTAGTCGGCGGGCTGTTCCAAGGCGCTTAGCAGGTGGCTCCGGTGGAATCCTTCATCGGCCTTGGTGGAGTGGCGACGATGGCGTTGATTTGGCTTCCGAGCCATGACCCGTGCAGATCTGCTGTCCACTGGCTCTTCGCTATACTTGCTGCGATGGTGGCAGCTGGCCTATGCGACTACGACAGCGGCCAATTCAATTTTTTTCCGTCGGTTTTTTTTTTTTTTTCTTAGTTGTATCAGTGTTGTCTGGTGGCTTCTGTCTTACCTGAAACACTGGATACCTTTTCTGTAATAATTGGCCTGATTCTACCTTTGGTAGATGAAGTCGGGTATGAAATATTATCCTTTATCTAAAAAAAAGTTAGCCATCAAATCCAACTTAGGTGGCCTGTGGCCCTCATTGAATCACAATGACCCAAATCTTCCTCAACTGTTGTAAACATGACCTCAGTCAAAGGAAGCTTAAATAGTTTCTAAATCATTTGAACTTCTCTGGTTGTGAATTTAACTTCGTGGACAGTGTTTGGAAATTTGAGATGTTTTTTCTGTAAAAATAAAAACCGAGACCTAAAAATAGTCTCTATAACAATCTGTTTGCTTTTGAATATGTAGATATGGGAACATCCATGCACAATGACTCCAGAGGCAAGAGGAGGAGCTTATGGTGAGAGGACAAATCCTTCGTGGAAATTGTTTGAGTTCAAAAATGGTAAGGGAGTGGCTATTGAAAGAAGTACAGATTACTGGATTTAGTCCGATGGATCAACAGATGGCATTTATTAGAGCTGTGATGAAACGAGCTCCCAATTTACGGACTCTTGTCTTGAAAGATTACTCGCCTTGTGAGGACTGTGAGCGGATGGGTGTACTGCCTCGATCTGAAAGATTACCAGCAGAACAAGTATACCCGAAGGCGCCGTAGCCGCCACTGCTAGACGGCCGATGGAGGTGCTCGTCGCCATCGTTGATGCCTCTGTGGATGATGAAGATCCCAGTTCGGTCTTCCCCCTCTCCGCCGGCCGGCCTAAGCATGTGTGCTGGTGAGAGTCGTCCTCTGATGTGGAGGGAGAGGTGCGCTACTGCCGCGTTTCGCACCGCACGACCTCGTCGCCAACTCCGGTCCACGCTGCACACCCCGTTGCCGGCGCTGCTGCCCCCTTCCGGGGTGCCGTTGGAAGACGGGTGCGCATCCGTGGTCGCCAACTACGGCGGCACATGAAAGCAACCGTGGCGGCCCGGGAGGGAGACTCGCGCGTGCCTGCGCATCGCCGCCTTGGACCCTATCTGAGGCGAGAGTTCCAGTGAAGCAACGCCTCGGCCCGTGAAGTGGGGCATCTCCGACTCCCCCGGCGGCAACCCTTCGTGCCGGCTCCATCGGCACCACGTCCCCCACGTGGATGCGCCTACCAATGCCGACGACTTCACTCTTGTTGTGAGCCGACGCCGTGGACATCGTTGTGCCCTACGACTACGTCACCCTCTCCAGCGGTGGCCTATCCCGACTTCGCTCGTCGGGCTATGTTTCAATTGTATGGCGGAAGGCCACATCGCCGCCCGGTGCACTTCCCCGCCACGCTGTCTCTTCTGCCTCAGCACGATGCACCGGGCGAGGAACTGTGTGTCTCGCCTTCGGCGTCGGCCAGGACGCCTTTCTGCGGGCCGCACGAGCCCTGTTCTTCAGCGCCCTGCAAAAGGGGAATGATGGCCACCGGATTCAATCGTCATTGGCCGATCCCGTGTTCGGCCGCTTCGATCAAGCTACGTTTGGTGGCTCGCGGCCTCCCCTCGCACATGCCACGTTCGCCTCGGCCGAGGCAAAGACAAGGACTCCGGGAGGGCAGCCGCCGCCGACGCCGAAGCCACGCCGACGACGCCGGCGCCGGGCATGCGGCCGCGAGAACACCGCCGCATCCCCGCTTTGCCATCGCCCGACCCTCGTTAGTGCCGTGCGAGGGGGCGGGTCTCACGCTTGGGTCGACCCGATGCTTGATGAGATCGCCGCCTCCCTCGCCGCCGCTTTTTGCCTACTCCGGTGGCTACCACTTGGCGGACCTGACTGGTACTGTTGGAATAGCTATCATCACCACGGATGACCCGGATTCGCGCCATGATGGGGAGGCTGCCGGGGAGGGTGGCGACGTGGCAGCATGCTCCCCACACACGGCTACGGCAAATATCGCTCGTCAATGGTGCTCCCTCTAATGAGGCACACTCACTCGACCGTGGACGCCGTGGACGCCAGCATCCAAGAAGTGGCCGATGTCGCCTCCCCCGGGGACCTATCTTTGCCGATGGTGCGCATGAGGGGGTCGACGGTGGGGGCTCGCCTCAGAGGCGGTCGAGGAGGAGGTATGCCTTCCTTTCCGCACCCGTTCTGCATACCCGCCAAAGCCGAGGCGTGCACGCACACTGTCTCCATTCACGCCCTCATGAGGAGTGGTCGCATTGCGGCCAAGCCAAGGACGCTACGCGGCAGGCCCAGATCGTCCTTCTAAAGAAGATGGGAATTCAGGTGAACGAGGACGCTGTTGATAAGGACATCGAGGCTAATCTCATTAAGGAATTCCGAGGTGACATGTCCTTCAGGAAGCAAAACGTGCTCCATGTGCTACTCAATGGCGAATTCAACCCGGCGACGCTCAACCTCAACATAGCCGGGCTGGGGGACGGCATGACGTGACCTGTCCCTCTGTTGCTGTCGCAAAGCCTTTCTCATGTAATCAGCTATGTGTTTGGTTGGTCCGTGGTTTGGTAATCATTTGACTACCGTTTTTAAGCCTCTTATTGTAACAAAATTCGCTTCGCTTAATGAAAAATGCGCCATTGATGGCGTCACGAAAAGTATATCCGAAGGCAAAGGACGAGCAAGACATGGTAGTCAACCAACTTATTGGACATATGGCCTGCTGCCACGTTGATATAACTTTTGGTGTCTGAAAATACTGTCTCTCTTGTACAGTTGTACCTGTTTCTATGTGGCACATCATGTATAGAATCTCTCTAACATTGGATTTCTTTGGACAAAATGTAAGACATAATCATTTTCTGTAACTATGATCATCATTATTTGGTGTCACTTTTGCCTTTTATACCCGTGCAACTTTTTGGTACAAAGTTATGCTCACACTGGTTTTATGTGTATCTTGTTTTTGGATGGCTTCCTTAGCGCGAGAGATTTGGTTCATGGAATATATCTGAATATCTGAATATATGTAGTTTGTAGAATAAGATCAAGTGGTTTAAGGTTATCATCAGTCCAAAAAATAGGAACAATTAAGTTGTCTCTCTTAAGTTTATTACCGCATAGTTCTTGCCTTTTTTCCGCCACGGAATATCTGAATTTTATTACTGAGAAAAAAAAATACAACGATAAAGCTTTAAACATCCCTATATATATGGCCCTAACAAACATCAGACCATCACTTCCATCAGCCAGGGATCCAAGCTAATAATGGAGCAAAACAGTGTTGAGAACCATCCGCACACAGAATGCCAACCAAACTTTATTAAAAGTTTAAAGCCTCCATTACATACTCCCTTCATCCCATTAAGTTTGTCACGTGGTTTTACGTTATCTTTATTCGATGATTCATCTTATTCAAATTTTTACATAAATATAATTTATTTTATTATGATTTATTTTATCAATAAAAATACTTAATATTGATTAATTTATTTTATAATTTACATTTGAATAAGACGATGGTCAAACATAAAGTTCAAAAAGTCAAAAACGACAAACTCCATGAGATAGATGGAGTATAACTATAGCATAAGCTACCGTATAACTATATAACTATATATTGATAATCTTACGATCTAGATCGGAGTTTTAAAGATTTTTCACACGAAGATGGTTTCCATAGCATAAGCTTTTTTTTGTTCTGCCCTATCTATATTCGTCTAAGCCAAAAAATTCTGCAACCGATGGCTGACACAGAGGGATGGTCCCGGCCTCACGCAACCTATCAAAGCCCGGCTCTATGCATGTGGGCTCTCAATATATCATGGTCCATCCATCAACGAGTCACGTTGGAAATTCGTTCGCAGGTGACAACGGAAGTGCGACGCATGACGAGGTGCGAGCTTGGACGTTGATACACTACACCCTGTGCATCTACGTGTCAATAGGGCATGTTACCTCGCAAGCCACGAATCCGTGATGCACGGAGGGAGCTCAAATTCACGTTACAATGTTTTAATCTTTTTAAATTTAATATGTTGGGAACTTCCCTACGAGAATAGAGCTCATTTGATTTTTTTTTTAACGCTGGAAGACAGAACAATATAAGAATAATAAATCTATATACCTACTAATAAAGAAAGAAATTTCTTGTCCACCTTTTTTTTTTTGGTCTGCCTGCCCTCTCCGCTCGGCCTGCCCTTTCCGCTCGGTTCCTTACTACACGTACACAGTTTCTTATTGAGCTCGGTTACTTCAATATTTTTACTACACCTATCCTCGAAGTTCTCCGTGGGCCTAAGTTATTCGGCTCGGTTCTGGTTACGTATCCCGGTCGGTTCCGGTCCTTCCATCGTATATACATACGAGTATATAAAAAGGTGCTACTACTAGCATATTGAGTTTTTTTCCATTAGTTTTTCACACAAAAAATAGTTTCCGTTAGTCTTTTTTTCTTTCCTTTTTCCTAGACCGAAACTGGCTGGCGTGGGATTTGGGTTCTGGGATTTATTTATTTTCTTGCGCACATGCCGAGAAAAAATTAAAAGGAACAAAAAAGCGCATACTCACCAAAGAAATAAAGGAACAAAAAGGCCTTGACCGGGAGGCACTTTTATTTACGTAAATTGTCTTTGTAGTGTATACAATTTTGTTGATTTGATTTCCTATTATCAACGTTTACATAGACATAATACTCCATTGTTTTAATGGATTTGTAGGGTTAATATTTTATTAGATCTATATTTACTATAGGAATTGATATATATTATTAGAAAATATGTTTGTTCCAAATTAAACCAAACAAAGATAGTTAGCTTTAGATGACCACAATAATAAATTGTTCATCCCGGTGCAACGCACGAGCATGCAAGTGTCTGACTTTCTGGCAGTGGCGATGGAGATTATGGAGGAAGAGCAAAGGAATGTGCCGCGGTTGGTAAACTTCGGATAAGTATAGGTAGAGTACGATTCCGATAGACTCCGTACTTCTTTGGGAAAGAAAAATCGGAGGAGAAAAGGTGGCTATAGAAAATATAGCTTTTAAATGAAATTTACAAAATAGGTAAAATATAAATAAGCATGAAAACTTTTGTTTACATTTCTTATTAATGCTTGGTAATTATTTTCTCCCGTAAAGAACGCACGCAGCATGTTTCCTGGTAGCTATACATGTATATAAGCCGATTTACTCAGCATGCAGGCTGAAAAGAGAACGAAGTTAGATTTGCCTGGCATCATCCGACCCTATAGTTGGTTCTTTGGAAAACGACAAGGTATCCTGTTCGTGTACGTATTCAATTTCGAATTTGTTTTCAAAGTAGACTCCCGAAGAATATAAAATTGTTGCCCTCGAGGACCCCGGAGTTCAAAAACGAACTTTTTTTTTTTTTGACTGAACTCTTTAGGGTCGTAGCTTCAGTCTGCAGGGGTTCTGAAGGCCAGACAAATTATTCGCCATGGAGCTAAATAACGGATACATTCAGGTAAGTCATTCACGCACTTTTTGTGCTACTATACTATCAGCACCGCAGCACTACAAAGTCTCAATCTGTTTTCTTCTTGTTATTCTTGGTCTGTTTTTCGTTTTCAGAAATCAGACGATGAAGATAGGCTCAGCATGCTGCCAGACGACGTATTACTCTTAATCCTAGGGAGAGTTGACATAGCTAGGGCCACAAGGACAAGCGTCTTATCCACGCGGTGGAAACAATTGCCGTGGTTGCTCCCTGAGCTCACAATTGATGTCAGAGAATTCCTATCTGTTCCTCCCCCAAACCCCATTGATGCTGGACATATGGACCAAGCAATGGCTTCCCTGACCAAAGCAGCCATTAGCTTCTTGGCTACTAATCCAAGGAGAGAATCCACCATCAGAACTCTGCAGCTCAAGCTCTATCTGGTCAACACTTACTCGGACGTCATTGGCCCTCTAGTTAGTCAAGCCATTGATATTGGGAGTCTAGATGATTTAGACCTGTCCATTGTGGATGAGAAGGAGCCTGACGACTGCTACGAAGAGGAAATGCGTCAGCAAGCTCGTACTGTGGATGGGTTTTTCAGTGCCTATCCTAGTGTGCTCCATTGCCTCTCAAAACTTGAATTATGCAATGTTTGTTTTGCTGAATGCGACCTGCACCACCTATTATTTGACTGTTGCAAGCAGTTGCGGCATCTCTCTCTCCACAACTGTGATGCAGGGGGGTTCTCAGCTTGGAAGATACAAGCACCGGATTCAAAGCTTAGTCTTCTTGAACTTGACTTCTGCTGCTTGGGGAAGCTCGAGGTGCTCTGCCTTCCAAAACTAGAGAAGCTTCGTTGGAAGACTTGGATTTTTCCATTAACACCCCTGTCATTTGATGTTGCCCCATTCCTCAAGGAACTGAGCCTCATATGTGGTGCAACAAATGACCATCAAGGGTTTAAGTTGAGTAAGGTTCTGAGGGATACAACATCTATACATAACTTAACATTAGATTTCGAAGGAGAAAAGGTAAAGTCTCACTCATTTTTTTTTTTTTTTTTGAAGTTTAAGTCTCACTCATTTTCGTGCGCTGTTGTTTGGGTGTGTCTAGTAAATCCCTTCAGTCTGTGTTTAGCTACTTCAATAATTGGAATATCAAACGGTTGAGCACGATCAAGAAAACATAGTAACTATTATTTCTGCATCTATGTTTCTTCAGCTTTGGATAAAACCAGAAGGGAAGCAGCTCTGCAGTGCATTCAAGAAGCTGAGGAAGTTATCTCTACATGGTATTTTTGTTGAACTCGACTTGTTATGGATGAAAGTTCTCCTTGAAGCTGCGCCATCAGTTGAGATATTTGATATCGAGGTACTTCTATTTGTTTGTTTTCTGTTTATTAAATGTTTTTCTTTACAAGATAAAGTTGGTTCAAACCTTTCTGTATCTGGAGGGCCGTTATGTGGTGGTTTTGTTTTATAAGCATAGTTCCACAATTATCTTCTTTTCTTAAAGGAAATTACTCTTTTTCTTTATGTATCATTATGTACAGATATGGGAACATCCATGCATAGTAGACACGGAAGGTAGAAGGAAAGTTTTTGGTGAAAGAACAAATCCATCATGGAATCTAGCTGAGTTCAAAAGTTGTAAGGAATGGCAATTGAAACAGGTGCATGTTACTGGCTTTAGCCCAATGGAACAACAAATAGCTCTTATAAGGGCTCTGATGCAGCGAGCTTCCAACCCACAAACCATTGTCCTAAAAAGATTACAAGCCTTGTTATGACTGTGATGAGATCGGTGCACTTCCTCGCTGTGAAAGATTACCACCAGAACGGGTGTTCCCAAAGGGAAAGGCCGAGCAGGATGCAGCAGTTGAGCAGCTGATTAGAGAGATGCCTGACTGCAATGTTCAGATAATTTTTGGGAACTAAGAAGTCACTATTTGGTGAATATGGTGATTAGTGTTAGAATGAATGGCTAACCAAATTGTATTGATAGACCCCAAAGGGGAAATATACAAGTGTGTACACATATGCAAAGAAACCCTCCAAGTAGAGGGAAAATAGATAAACATCTATACATCTAACACCCCCCTCAAACTCATGGTGGATCTACAACACTGAGTTTGGAGAGTAGGAATCTATGTTGAGCCTGGGTCTGTGGCTTGGTGAAGAAATCAGCTATCTGAACCTCTGAAGGCACATGGTGGAGCGTCACAACCTGATCATGCACTTGCGATCTCATGTAGGCAGCATCAACGCCAATGTGCTTGGTGAGTTCATGCATGACCGGATCTCGAGCAATATTGATTGCACCAGTGCTGTCAGAAGAGAGAGGAGTGGGTGCAGTGGCAGGCACACCGAAATCCTCAAGAAGCCATCGTAGCCATGTCACCTCTGCAGTCCCAATCGCCATCGCGCGCAGCTCAGCCTCAGCACTCGAAAGGAAACAAGAAGCCGCGCTTCTTGGTTTTCCGTGCAATCAACGAGGAGCCAAGAAAAACACAATAAGTCGAGAGAGAGTAGCGATCGGTCTCACTTCGCCCAGTCGCATCGAGTATGCCCGGCTAGAGAGAACTAGAGCGCGGGAAGAAAAGGCGACAGAGATAGTTCCACGAAGATATCGCAGAACACGAAGGAGGTGAGCGCTTGAGTGGAGCTGGGTAGGAGCTTTGCTAAACCGACTCAAGACATGAACAGAGTGAGTGATGTCGACGAGTGATGCCAAGATAGACAAGGCTCCCAACAAGGCGACGATAGCGAGTGGGATCGCTAGTGGTTCACCATCGCTGGCCTGGAGGTGAACATTAAGCTCCATAGGAGTGTCAACAGGTTCGGTGATCGATCGAGAGCAAAGACGGGAAAGAAGGTCCCGGGCGTACTTCTCTCCCGAGAGAGAAAATGCCATCGGGGTGGAGGTGACCTCAAGCCCAAGGAAGTAACGGAGAGGACCCAAATCGACATGAGGAATGTCTCACCGAGACGCCGCCTTCACAAAGGCAATGAACTCGAGTCATCACCCGTGATGATCATGTCATCAACATATAGGAGAAGAAGAGTGCGACCACGAGGAGAAGTGTGAACAAAGAGAGCAGGATCATGATCACTAGGCTTGAAGCCAGCATCAAGGAGAACAGAGGAGAAACGCTCAAACCAGGCGCGAGGAGCTTGCTTAAGGCCATAGAGTGAACGACGCAGCCGACAAACCATCCCATCAGGAACGGAGTATCCGGGAGGGGGCTGCATATAGACTTCCTCACGAAGCTCGCCATTGAGGAAGGCGTTCTTGACATCCAACTGTGAGATCGACCACCGACGAACGAGGCAACAAAGAAGAAGGGTTCGAACAAAGGGTCATGTGAGCAACTGGAGCGAACGTCTCCTCGTAGTCAATGCCATACTCCTGCTCGAAACCACGAGCCACAAGACGAGCTTTGTAGCGCTCAAGAGAGCCATCTGAGCGAGTTTTGACCTTGTATACCCACTTGCAAGTGATGGGAGTGACATGAAGCGGTTTAGGAACAAGATCCCAAGTGCTAGTGCGCTCAAGGGCAGCAATCTCCTCAGCCATAGCGTGCTGCCACTCAGGATGAGCAGCAGCCTCCCGATAGGTCGCGGGCTCGGCTAAAACAACAGCTGTGATGCCGCTAGGACGGGTGAAGCCAAGGCGTTCGGGAGGACGAAGGGTGCTGCGATCACGAAGAGCATAGCGAGGAGATGGAGGAAGGGGTCCAAGGATGGACGGAGAGGAATCAAGTGGTGGGGCAGGACGAGGACGACGAGTATAGTAGTGAGTGAGCTCACGGGAGGAGGCCGGTGGTGGAGGGTGAGGTGGAGAAGGTGGAGAAGTAGGAGGAGATGGCGCGGGTGGAGAAAGAGGAGGAGGTGGCGAAGATGGAGAAATGGGAGGAGATGACGAAGGTGAAGTCGAGGAGGGAGGTGAGAGTGGAAGATACCACTCAGGTAAGCTAAGAAAGGAGAGGGACTCAGCGGTGTTAGGATGACCAGAGGGAGAACGAGGATAGTAAGGGCGGGACTCATCAAAGGTGACATCCCGAGAGATCCTCATCCGCCGAGCAACAGGGTCATAACAACGATAGCCCTTATGTTCCGTACTGTACCCAAGGAAAACACACTCGACAGATCGAAAGCAAAGGAGTTTGGTGCGCCACGAGGTGGAAGTAGAACATAACAGACACACCCAAAACAACGAAGATGATCATAGGAAGGAGGGGTGCCAAAAAGACGCTCATAGGGAGTGCAACCATTTAGAGAGGTGGACGGTTGGCGGTTTATGAGGAACACCGCCGTAGAGACCGCCTCAGCCCAGAACTGAGGAGCAAGGGCAGAGGAGATCAAGAGCGCACGAGCAGTCTCAAGAATGTGGCGATGCTTGCGCCAAAGAACACCATTTTGAGCATGAGCACCGGACGAGAAAAATCGAGCAAGGGTGCCCCGCCAAAGAAGATAGGAGCGGTGGGCAGTGGAGATGTACTCGCCAGCAGAGTCCGCACGAAAAACACGAATGGGAGAGTTATACTGGGTACGAACCATGGTAGCAAATTGTTGGTAAATAGAAAGAAATTGGCCTCGAGAGGACATCAGATAAATCCAAGTAAATCTCGAATAGTCATCAATGAACAGAACATAATAGGATTGCCCTCCTTTTGAAGTTATAGGTGCAGGACCCCATACATCAGAGTGAACAAGATCAAAAGGTCTCTGGGATTTGGACTCACTAGAGGAATAGGGGAGTTGCAACTGGTTGCCAAGTTTGCAACCCGTACAATGTAGAGCAGTGTCACCAGAAACATGGCCTAATACACCACTACCAACAAGACTGGACAATCTAGCACCAGAGAGATGACCAAGACGACGATGCCACTGGGCAAAAGAGGTAGTGGATGAAGCAGCTGATGCAGATGCCGGAGAACCAGGTGGGAGCAAAGCGGATGAAGGAAGACGCAACCAATCAAGCTCCCATAGGCGCTGTGAGTCCCGACGCCTAGGCCCAGTTCCCACCAAAAGGCCCGTACGAAGATCCTGAACACAACAAGAATCAGACTCAAGAATAATGCGACAACCATGATCAGTAATTTGTCCCGCAGA
The DNA here is from genome assembly GCA_015847255.1 of Hyparrhenia diplandra. NCBI lineage: Eukaryota > Viridiplantae > Streptophyta > Magnoliopsida > Poales > Poaceae > Hyparrhenia > Hyparrhenia diplandra. The sequence goes on along the minus strand of JADLZK010010713.1, from coordinate 68,720 downwards.
AAGAAGTTGCATAGTGAGTTCAGGAACATGCGAAACATTTGGAACCTCAAAAGAAGAAGTTGAAAGAACACCTCTCCCAGCAACAGGAAGAGAAGTGCCATCAGCAGTGCGAACAAGGATGGGTGAATCAGAAGATGACAGGGAGGACAAATGAGTGGTATGGGGTGTCATGTGGAAAGAGGCACCAGAATCAAGAAACCACGGTGGTGATATACCTGACGGAGGAGGAGGTGTGGAAACAGAGGCCTGAGCTGTAGTCCCGTGAGGGGAGGCCTGAGCTGCCGTAGTGAGGCGACGGAACATGGCAAGAACCTCCTGCTCCGCTGCAGACACAGAACGAGTGCCCTGCGGAGTGGAGGAACCACCAGAGCCCGAAGAGTGGCGCCGGTCACGGCCCGAGGTTCTTGCGCCGCTTCTTCACGACAATCCTTCTCCTCATGGCCATAAATCTTGCAGTAACCACACTGCACCCCAGAGGGGACCCCCGCCACCACCGCAGACTGGGGCGAAGGTAGAGAGACCGGTGGGGGTGAAGCCACCAGAACGGCAGGCTGCGGCTGAGCATGGCTCACCCCCAAGTCCCAAGTCGAGTCTCCTCAGCTCGTAGCTCAGGCATCGCCTCGGCAAGCGTTGGGCGCGGACGACGAGTCGATAGTCGTGGCGCGAACAGTCTACCTCACCACTATTGCCTACCTCACCACAAGACGCGAACAGTCTACCTCACCACTATTGCCTACCTCACCACAAGCGTTGGCGCGACGACGACGTCAAGAGTCGCGGCGCGAACAGCCTAGCTCGGGCATCAAGAGGGCCTTACACCACCACTATTGCCTACCTCACCACAAGACCCAAGAAGAACAAGACGCTGAGACGCTACTAAAAATCACAAGACCGCTTGGAACGGAGTTGACGAACAAGGAAGACATTAAGAAAGATTAAAGAAGTTCGCCGCCCCGACCAACCGAACACTCGGACCGCCACTCCAAGAAAGGTCTCCTCCGAAGAAGCGACATGGAAGAAGAAAGAAGCATCACCTACCGAAGAGGACGTCAAGAGTACACCTTCGAAGACCTACCACTACCCGCGTCATCAACAACCGAACAAACACCATCTCCATCGGCCACCTCATCTACGCCACTCGTCCGAGATCATTGAAGGCACCATTTCGCATACCCGACATTCGACGAGATGCCATCGATGACGCACGCCATGGGAGTAAGTACTCAAAACTCTCGCCGAGAGGTAACTCGGTATTTATCCGCATATTTATTTTTCTCGCGACGGCATATTTAAATTAACATATTTCCTTTAGCATATTTACTTTCCTATACCCGCATAAAAAAAAAATCATAAAAATATGTTTATCGCTTTTACGCATCGCTTTAAGCCCCATGCAAGTACCCCTTGTTGTGGCGGCATAAAAAAAATAAAAATCCAAAAATATTGCATTCATATGTTTTTGCATCATCATTCTTTTGCATAGAAAAATTCCTAAAAATATGTGGGCACATGAAGGTCCACGCTTTTTACGAAAGACATCCAAAAATACGTGAGCACATGAAGGCTCACAATATGTTCCTAGAATTTGTTCCTTCGGGTATATGCGGAATTAATATTTGCGGGGAGAACATTTAAGGAGAACCCGAAGGCGAACAATTTCCAAGGATCGAATCAAAGGACTACTTCAATATCCAAATTGGGGAGAGCACCCCCAGCTTATCACGATAGGTATCACTATTCTATCTTTTAAATTATTAGCTAGTTATTATATATGTTTGCTTTGATTAGAGTTAATAAGTCTTAGCGTTTAAGTCTTAAAGTTAGTTCGATTAATTCGGTTAGTTCGGTTTTAGTTAAAATTAGTTTACTTTAAATATTAGGATTCGAATTATATAATAAAGTGCTCTTATGGAAGTCATCCACAAGCCGAAATCAATTATTCTCCATATATTTCGGATATGTTTTTGTCTCCACCATGCTTTGTATGCAAGATAACAGAAAAATAAGTGTGGGGAGATCCTCGACAACCAAACAGAATTTTTCACGACCAAAATCAAAAATTGAACCAAGACGGAACCATCGACTCGCGACGACGAACCGTGCCCCGACACGGTCCGGTGGGGGAGGCCGACCGCCCATATACTGGCCGACCGCCCCCGCCTCGTCCCACGTAGGCCCCGCTTCGTCCACCGCCGGTTTGCTTCCTAAAACTTTTCAATTTTCGCAAATTACTTTCCGTTCCGAATTAAAATAAGTCTTTTTCTCGTTATGGTATGTTTTCCTATATGAAAAAAAAATGTCTTGTTAACCCATGAACAAAGTTTTGCATGATTAAATTCCTACATATACCGTCACTTGTTGGGATGCTTTAATTGCTTAAAACATGAGAAATAATAAAGTTAGAATAATGAGATCCTCTTTCTTTTATCTTGTCTTTGGAGAGTTATTTATTTCAAAATATTAAAATCATTAGTTATGCTTCTCCTTTGTGAATCAATGATACATCCTAATAGAGCCGTAGCAATCACTAAAGATATATCTAATTAATTGTTGCTTTCTTGTGTTGAGCTTTGTCAAAACCACGCACCCATGTTGAAATTTGTCTAAAGTCTAAGATCAAGATCACATACACTTTACTTTTCACTAAAGTATCCATGCTCTAAAAAGTTTTAATCTCTATCTCCCATAATTTTAATTGTTAAAAAGGTACAGCTATGAAAAAGCCAAATGTTCAAAATTCTAAGAGTGGAGAGAAAAGTGAGAGAGAGGAGAAAATGAGCAAGTGTTCTACGGGTCGAAGAACCCCCTCTCTCGAAAAAAAAAAGAAAAAAGGCAAAAATGAAGAGAAGAATAATGGACAAGTGTCCGAGGGTGAGTAGGGCCCACTTCTCTAATAAATAAGAGAGTAAAATGGACAAGTGTCCGAAGGTGAGTAGAACCCACCTCTCCACTAAATAGCCGGTTACCTCGCTTGGAAAATAAATAAATGTTCCAAAAAGGGAGATAGACGATTTTCAACTAGAGAGAGCAGTGATAATAATAATCTTGACTCACATGCACATCTTGATCTATGACTTATGACATCTATCTCCATGGATCCACAGTTGACTCAAAGAATAAATACAAGGTAAGTGTGATACATGTTCTTGAGCTCCACATATGATATAATAAATGAACTGTGAGGATATAATACACTTTGAGAGACTTGAGAGTATCACAAAGGAGTAAGTAGAGCTATGTTTTCTTTTCAAAACTTATGCAAAATCTCTCCAAGTGACTTGGTTTAAGAATTTAAGGTGATCTGTTTCTAACCATTTCATGCTCGATATCCCAAGGTGCGGGTATGACCATGGAGTATAATTATGATCCATTCTTTGTCTCTACGGTTACATTAAAGTTAGACCATCCTTTTATCGAGGACGAGTAAAAGCCTAAGTGTGGGGGTTTGTTGACACTTGTTAATGCATACTTTTAATTATCAACTAAACATGGAAAAGGACTAAAATATAATTAGATAACCTTATTAGGGGTTTCTACTAATGATTTCCATGAGTTTTGGTAAAGTTGTGATTTGCGAGGGACTTAACGTAAAAATAGCGTAATTGATGTGTCATAACGCAACGCAATCCAACTCCAAAACAAGTCTAGAAGGCTCCGGATTACTCCCCGACGTGAACGAAACTTGACACAAGAAAACATCATCTAGAAGACTCCGTGGCCACGACGCATCGCGGGGCCCGGGGTGGGACCCACCACGGGCCGATCGGCCAATAACCGAGCCGATCGGCCCGGCTTGGCGACCAAGTTGCCCCCGTCTCCGGGAAGCTTCCTCCACCGCCTCTAAGACGCAATCTAAACCGGGTCGTATAATGTCGGTTTGATCCAATGGTCATCGCTCATTGTCAAGGCCCATGAAGATTAGTACCATATTGTTTGGTTGAAGCTGAAGAGACATAAGAAGACCCATATATATAGACCCCTAGGCCCCCGGCTTCAAGCATCCGAGATCAACTCATCATCATATCGATCGATCCAAATCTAGTCGACGGCCTTAGCTCTAGTTCAAGAACTAGAAGTAGAAGATTAGACAAGATGTAGAACTAGAAGCCCTAGATTAGAGTTGAGAGTAGAGCTTCAAGTTGAGAGAATTAGAGCGCGTTGAGGCGGAGTTGAAGGAAGACCCGGAGCTGCCGGCGCCTCCATCTTCTTCTTCCTCCTCGGAGTTGGTGCCATTGGAGCGCAACTCGAGATCTTGTGGATTGTTCGACTTCCATTCGAGTAAGTGGTATTGTCTCTATTGTTCTTAAGGTTCGTATTTCTTTGATAAGATTACTTTGATTCTTGGTTGCTCTTGAGTTGAAGTTGTTAGATTAATGTAAGCGTGTTGCTTAGATTGACTAGCTTATTACGAATACCTTCTATAGGCCGGGGTGAAGACACTTGTTAAGGCCGATCGTGGTGGTGACAAATAGCCATTGAGTCCTTTGTCACGCCCCCGCCCCCGTTTATAGAAATCGTAGGAGCCCCTCCCCGTTGTTAGCGTAGATTCCCTTTATTAAGAGTTTCTTCATGACAACCCCTCTTAAGAACAATGTGCAAATGATTTACTTGAAGTGAGAACAAGACCTTCCTAATAGAACTCCTTACCTCTCTTTTTAATCTAGTTTTAGCCACTCGGATTTAGCTATACACTTCGACGTACTCTCTTACCTTCTCCCCGTGGATTCGATATTTAAAGCCCTATTCCCGGGTGAAGTGCTCACCTGGATCCGTTAAACTGCGGATTATCCATCATAATATTCCCCGTAGGTTAACAAATACCAACACCCTCCGAGGGAGCGTGCAAAATCAATCTCGATGCTCGCCAAGAAGATGGCCTTGGCTGATTTCTCCTCACGCAGCCAAGTCTCATAGAGGCCAAGATCGATTGATAGGTCTCCATCTCAGCCTCAAATGCATCAAGGAGAGCATGTTTGGTGGCATCATCGGCATCCGGAGGATAGGTGGGCCGCTTAGGAAGAACTCGGGAGGGGAGGACAGGCCCGGTCCCCCCGTGAAGATAGCCCTAAAGCCAGCCTGTCCGTCCATGTGAACCTCCATATGAAAACGAAATCACCCCAATTTGTGCCATTGAAGATAACCGACACTTGGGAACGGAATGGCACCCGGACGAGTACGACCGGGGACGTCATGGTAGAGAAATCAGCGATGGTTGTGCCGTTGCCCCCCCTTTTTTTTTTTTTTTTTTTTAAGGGGAATGAAAAGGCGAGCAGAGCACGCGAGAGCGCATGTGCCGCGAGTGAGGAGGAAAAAGGACGGCCCAGCGCGAGGGCGCGCGGCGCGCGCGCACGAGGGGGGGGCGGTGGCCGACGAAGGGACGAGCGCAGACGATGCGCGGGAGAAGTTCGCCGCGGGTCGGGCGTGAAAGGGGACGAGCGAAGCCGGGCTGGGTGGCGGCAAGACGCCAGGTCGCCGCTACGAAGCCGGCGGCGCAGCTACGCCATACAAGGCAGCCCTTGTAGCCGGGTGGCGTCTGTGGGGGCGCGTCCCGCCAGGAGGCGCCGCAAGGATGGATGCTTGGGTGGAGGCCGGGCGGGTTGCCCGCCCGCCGGCAGAGAGAAGGTGAGGATTGGAAACCTAGCTCGATACCATGTTAGAATGAATGGCTAACCAAATTGTATTGATAGACCCCAAAGGGGAAATATAAAGTGTGTACACATATGCAAAGAAACCCTCCAAGTAGAGGGAAAATAGAGAAACATCTATACATCTAACAATTAGAACATGTGGTGTGTCTTATTCGGTGAATAATATCAATTTGTTTTTATGGGTTTGGAATGTAAACGTTTGAGGAACATGTATTATTATGTCTTTTCAAACGGTATGTTGAACTTAATAATTCTTGGTGGCAGTCTTAATTTTGGAACCTTACTCTCCTCCGTGGAATGATTTTTCCATTGTTTTGATATTATTTTCTTTGCTGATGAAACATGGCCTTGACAGAATGTAGCTAGGGATATACATACCCTTTTGATGGATTGTTATAGTTTGTAGTAGCTAGGGATATACATACCCTTTTGATGGATTGTTATAGTTTGTAGTCGATATGTATTAGGGGACCATCATAATCATATATCGTGACAATGCAATGCATGTACGGTTAATGAATGTCAATGCAATGCTTATGGTACCCTCCGTGCCTTTATCTTTGAAATTTGAATTTTGTATTTGGTTTCAAATACAAAATGTGTGTAAAATGGTGATTTAGTAAAATATCCCCTAGAGACTCCAATCTCAGGAAACACATTTTTCATATAGGATCCGTGAGCCAAGAAAGAAATCTGGCACTTCTCTTTATTCCCGGTCGAAGTGTTGCTGGCCTGCTGACCTGCTGGCCTCCATATGAAGTGTTGCTGGCCTGCTGACCTGGGAATCTACAAGGTGACTCACCTTTGCTCTGTAAAGTCACGGCGGCTCCCCACTGCTACTGACAGGGCCACGACCACGACCGCAGGGGAATCAGATCCGCTAACTTCACCTCAAACGACGTGTGGCTAACTTTACGAACATCAAACCGTCCGTTCTACATCCAACGATGAGACTCTCCACGCTTCCATCTAGCAGGCTAGTCCAGGCGTCCAGCCCATCGAAGCCCACCAGTCCACTACAGAGCACACGAATTCTCTCTTGAAAAAAATAAACAGAGCACACGGATCTCCCATGGCGACGAGCCGACGAGTCCGATGACTACGCCGGCGACTGGAATCAAATCCTCCGCCGCCGCCTTCCTTGTCGATGGACCTAAGGTGCCGCTATCTGCGAGGTCGCGCATCCATCTTCCTCGCCTCCTCTTCACCTCGTCACTCAGGCAGCGGCACTGCGGCAGGTGCCGGCGCTCTAGGCAGCTTGCTGAAGGTCATTTGGTGACCGCTGCTGCAGGTAAGATGGAGCTAGCGCATCTGGGGATCCACCTCCACACAGTGCACATGGACAAGATATGCAGGCCATGGCGACCACGGTGGCGAGGCACACGGACACCGACTGCCACACCAGCCAGAACGCGTAGATGGGCTGGCAGAACACCTCGTCTGCACCGACAAGACGATGGCGGCGTTGGCGACGTCGACGAGCCAGAAGGGCTCGTAGAAGCCGAAATTCGTGGGGAGGTTGTCCGCCACGGCGTTACAGAAGGCGGCATACCCCATGCAGCCGCATAGCGCGTAGAACACCATGGTCGTGGCGATGCTGGCAAGTCGGGAACTTCCCGATGGCGCTCGGCTGCGGGACAAGCGGCGGGCAAGAACTTCGAGGAAGAAGGGGATGCCCTCAAGGCGTCTGGAGGCGCTCTTGGGGGTCTCGCCGTCGCATGACGAGGAAGATGGCGAGCGTCGAGGAAGACGACGGCGGTGGCGACGGCGAAGTCAGCGTGGGATCCCGTCCGTCGTCACTGAATAGAGTTGGGTGATTTTTGCGTGCCTTGTGTGGGCTTAGATGGGCCACACCATATGTTGGGCTGATGAAGCACGGTCGATCTCCTACAGCCGTTGGATGGTAGTGGACGGTCCGATTTCGGCGACTGCAGCCATACGTCGCTGGCTGTGAAGTCAGCCGATCCGATTCCGACCGGAGGAGGCCAACCACGGCCACCTCCAGCTTTTAGTGGGCCGGCTAGCCTAATGCCGATCTCCACCATCCTCCGCTCCGTCCAGGTCCAGCGGGCTCTAGCCTGCCGCCTCGGCTCCCCCACCGACCCCCACACCCCCCCGCCGCCAGCCCCTGCCTCCGCCTCATGCATCGCCCGGTCCAAACCTTTTTCTGTCCGAAGAATTTCCAGGCTGCAACTGCAATGGTCGACGGACCTAAGGTCGGAGTGCACTTTATTTTCTCCCCTCTGTTTTTTTTTTTCAAAGCCCCCATCGCCAACTCGGACTGCTAACAATCAGACTTTGTGGTATTTAATTTCCGAATAATTTAGAAAACGTATTCGAATCAGATTTGAGGGCTGGTCCGATCTGTATTTGGAGGCACTCACGCCTGTATAAATAAACACAAGTACATAATTATTCCATCTCAAGTTTCAAGGGTTCATAATCAGATTGAAGGCCCCTCCAATCCAGTTGTATTTGGAGGAGTCTGCACACATATATACAAATATAGACACAAGAGTACAGAATCGTTTCATCGCACCATCAATCAACCCGGGTTGAAGGCTAGTCTAGGGTTGTGTTTGGCGGGAGGTTCAAAGGCTTGCAAGCTTGTGTCAGTATTCCTGATGGCACACGACGCGGGACATACCGATGTAAGTTCTATCTTGAAATGTCTCTGTTAGTTATATTCTTAAGGTAATATTGTTCTTCCCCGTATGGTATTATATGAAAATTTTGAATAATTTCTATGTACCAAAGTAAAGCACAAACATAGTTTGTTTTAAAGTTGTCAATTTTTCAAATATATAGCTGCCCATACATACATTATGAATCAGAGGAAGAAGCCCTTTACACAGGATTTAGAATATGGCTAAAAATTGTGTAAGATTGATATACTGTTTTATTGTTTTTTTTTCTACACATTAGGTTTAGAAGGGAGAGTAATTTAGCAGTTGGTCGATAGAACTGATTTTTCAAGTGTGTTTACACCACTTGGCCTGCAGCTAGGGATGAGCCAAAAGGACTTGACACAGACTATAATCAGAAGAGATGAGTAGATATTTAGAGTATAGGGACTTGTTCACACATGGATTATATGTTATTGCTTTAATATATTTTTAATTTTATTGGTATGAATTTACCTGGAAATTTTGCATTAAAATATTAACTGCTTGTGATCTTGCAGCAAGTTGGGGAAGACATTATAAGCAAGTTAAATGACGATGTTTTGGTCACAATCTTAGAAAATGTGGACTTAACAACATCAGTGAGGACAAGTGTCATAGCCACACGATGGAGACACCTTCCGTGGTTGCTTGGACAACTCAACATAGATATGATGGACTTTCTTCATGCACCATATGACAATCCCATACTGGATGATCACATTGATAAAGCAATGTCATCTCTGACAGAAGCAGTTAGAAGCATGTTGTCTCCTTCCCGCAGAAAGACAGTGATCACCAGACTTTGTATTTCACTAATCGTTCCAACAGTTACTCGAGTGAAATCGGTCATCTTGTTAATGATGTGGTTGAAAATGGGATGGTAAAAGATATAGAGCTCACAAGTGGGATTGAGGAGAACCGGTGCGCTGTCAGTCATGATGACATGTTGAAACATGCAAATGATGTGAATAGTTTCTTTGGTAACTATCCAAATATATCTTGTTGCCTCACAAGGCTCCTCCTTTTTAATGCGTCCTTTGCGAATCAGATCTGCATAATCTCATTGCAAATGTATGCACACAACTTCATTATCTTTATCTCAGCTATTGTGGTACTACTAGCTTCCAATCAACATTCAAGATAGACGCACCAAACTCAAAACTCAACATTCTAGAACTTGACCACTGTTATTTTTCACAAGTTGAGTTGCATTGCCTTCCAATGCTAGAGCAAGTCATATTTGGATTTTGGCTAACTAAATGTGTGCCCTTGACTTGGGGACACATCCCATGCCTCAAGGAAGTGGAAGTTTATTCAGCCATGACACCTCATCAGGAACAATTCAAGCTAAGTGAGTTTTCTGTGTGGTGCGGCATGTATAAATACTTTATCATTGGATTTTCTCGGGCAAAAGGTAATACTCGTATGTTCAATCACTACTGTCTCTACAGTTGTTATCAGATCTGGACTTATGCCTAGGCATAGTATTAACTTTTGAGCTAAACAGTGTGTTTTAACTTTAGAGCAGAACAATGAGATTATGTTTTTTTTTTTGTGTCTTATTACTGTTTGGAAGACTTTGTTTATATATGTTTCTTTAATTACATTGAATGATAATATAGAATTGATCGATTCTGTTATCATTCATTTAGGGAGCATATACTTGGCCACATACTCGCATAACATTTTTGTTTTCTTCTTTAATTTCACTAACTGATCATTTTCCCTGTTTTCTTTCTTTTGTCAACTCTCCAGATTTGGCTACTACCTGAAAAAGATAGACTTTCCTCAGCATTTAGCAGTTTGAGGAAATTGTGTATATATGATATCTTTGTTGGATTTGGCCTTTTGTGGACAACAGCTCTTCTTGAAGCCGCGTCATCCCTTGAGATACTTGAAGTTGAGGTACTTTTGCACGTTTTGCTGTTTCTTTAATAATAAAATTCAGCAAAACCTTTTTATCAAGAAAAAAAATATCCAGGGACCTTTATGCCTTTGTCATTTACGAATATTGCTGAGTGGTTCATGTGGTGGAAGAGTGCAACTAATAGAATTAATGGATTTGGTGCAGTGATACTTACATTTTGTTGAAAATGGTTAACATCATCAATCTTTTTCTTCATTTAGGGTGATCTATTAGAGGTGCAGTTGTTAAGTTGTTAATTGATATAAACGACCACCAAAATTTACTGGGTTGCCAATGGGACATAATGTTTGGTTGCTATTTGTTCAGGTCCAAGTAAGTAAGATTTTGGAATGCCAATTCAAACTTTTTATTTAAACTTTGGCTGGCACATGTCATAAATTTGGATTCATCTCACAATAATGATATAACATCACCAAATGTTTTATTTTTGTTAATTTGAAATAAGCACTGACCAAAGTATGTGTAAAGGAGACCATTCCCATGTTATATGCTGTATAACTGGTAAATCAGATTGGAAATACCAATCAGTAGGCACTTTTCTAAAATTCTCAAAAAAAAAAAAAAAGATATCACCTCAAGAGAGATTATGCAATGCAAGAATTATTGGTAGCTTCACCATATATATGGGAGAAATGAACATGATCCTAGCTGCCATCATGCAATGGCACATGTTTTCAGGCATATGCATATGCTATGTGTCGCTCAGTACTATTGTTTCCCTGCAAATAAATATTTGTGATTATTGAGAAGAACTTAATTCATTTAATCATTTTCACTTAATAAAACATGTTAAATGTATATGCAGGTGTATGACCATCGATGCAAGGGGGAAAGATAATGACTGAGAAGTGTGTTGAAAGAACTAATGGGACATGGGAAGTGTCAGAGATTGCATACCCGAAGCATTTGTCACTGAAAGAGCTTGAAATCATTGGTTTCAATGCATCAGAAGAACATCTAGTGTTTATAGGAGCAGTGATGGAGCGGGCATCTAACTTACAGTCAGTTGTTTTGAAAGACAAGTGCTGTAAGAAATGCGAAGCAACCAGTGCAGTAAAACGTAAATTTCCAGAAAATGAAGATGAACAAGAGCTGGTAGTGAATAAGCTCAGAGACAGGTTCTCCTCCAGTGCTCAGATAATTTTCAGTGACCGTAAGGTTGTCAGCGAATCTGTGTTTGACTGAAATGAAAAGATACTGAAGATTGTTCTTGTTTGACTATATGTATGTATTGCTCGGCTAGAGTATATGGTTTTCTTGTAAAACCAAGCTGCCAACACGATCTATTTCAGGAAATTACGAATGACTAATTTCAGTTAAGATATGAGTGGTCCGTTGATATAGGGCCTTACTTCAATCATTTTGTTCTCTGTTCGTTCCAAGCACATTGTGAAGCCGTGGCCCCAGAAATACTTCGGGTCTAGCAGGCCGCTGCGGTCGGTCCGCCTCCGCGGCCACAACACTGAGACCCTTCGGTCCATTTATTTATAATGTACTGTGCGCTGCCCGGTGAGAAGGCTGGCTGCTCGCTCTCCGCCGTTACGACGGGAGCACTCCCCGGGTCCCTACGAGGCTATTGCGGAAGAAGACTTCCGCCGCTCTTCGCATGGTGCAGAGTACGTCGGCTGGTTCTCTCTGTGTTTCTCTCTCTCTTTTTCCTGCCCCACGTTAAATCCATCGCCGACTCGGACGGCTAATCAGGCTTTGGTTTTGTTGCAGTGTCTGATTCGATTTCGGAATAATTTTCGGGTCGGACTAGATAACCTCTCCTCCCCGGGTAGGAGGGGAGCGGCTCCTGCCTTGATCATCATAAATAAAATCGAGTATCGAGTCTCCATTGTCTCATTTTTTTGGAGAATAACATTACTGCTTCAGAGGAGGAGCATTTGCGAATAAACTCAAGCGTTGAGTTATTTGCGAATAAACTCAAGCTCCCCTGTGCCGCCTGCGGTGTTATTCATCATGGAGCACATTGTGGTAAGTATTCGTCTCTCATCTTTCCCATCTATGTTTTGATTCTTTTGTTATCACAATTGGCTCTACAGAGATAGTTCATTCATGTTTGTACATGCGAGCTGCTTGCTGCATGCTGGACCACTTGAAACAGTAGGCATTGAGCCTACTTTATTAGATGCCAAGAGTACTGTGGACATTTCAAAGTAGTTTCTCACTAACTACATAACGAATCATTAAGAACCCTTTGATGCCAGAGGAAGGCACAAGCATAGTTTCTTTTATTATTGTGAACTTTTCAAAGTAGTTTCTCACTAACTACATAACAAATCATATGTTTTGTTGTAGAAAGCTGAGGATGAAGATAGGCTCAGCCTGCTGACTGACGGTGTTTTATTGTCCATCTTAGGGAGAGTTGACATAACTACGGCTGCAAGGACCAGTGTCTTGTCAACACGGTGGAAGCACCTGCCATGGTTGCTTCCCGAGCTGACCATTGATGCTAAAGATTTCTTACCTGCTCCACTCCCAAACCCCATTGAAGCTGAACATATTGATGCAGCAATGGCCTCGCTGACCAAAGCAATTAGGTGCTTCTTGGCTACCATCAACGCGAAACTACCGTCTCAAGCCTGTAACTTAAGCTCTATTTGTTGGACAGCTACTCAGACATCATTGGCCCTCTACTTAGTGAAGCAATTAGTGTTGGCACTGTAAAAGATTTAGACCTTGCCGTTTTGAGTAAAAAGGAGCCTGAGGACTGCAACAATGAAGATATGCTTCAGCAAGCATGCTCTGTGGATGGATTTTTCAGTACCTACCCTGGTGTGCTGCATTGCCTGACAAGACTCTCATTATATAATATTTGCTTTGCTGAACGGGAATCACTTTCTATTTGATTGTTGCAAGCAACTGCGGTATCTCTACCTCACCAACTGCCATTCTTGGGGACCCCCAACATGGAAGATACATGCACCAGATTCAAATATTACTGTGCTAGAGCTTGAAACGTGCTACTTGTGGAAACTTGAGGTGTTACACCTTCCAAAATTAGAGCGGCTGCAATGGGATGGCTGGATGTGTCCAAATGCCCCCTTGTCATTTGGTTATGTTCCAGCCCTCAAGGAATTGCAGCTCTTAACTGGAGCACCAACTTATTTTAAAGAATTCAACCTGAGTGAGGTTCTAAGAGGTACCATGGTACAGAACCTAATATTAAACTTCCAAGGAGAAAAGGTATAAATGTGTGCTGGTTCTCTGTGCGCATTTTTCAATATTTATTTATAGATTATTGTTATACTGTAGCTGTGCTTCTTTTTTATAAATTTTTGGACATGTATCTGTGTTAATATTATACTCCATCTGTCCCCTGAAAAGAATCAATTTCTGGAGCAAAAGGTTCTCTCCAAAAGTTGCTAGGAGTTGATTCTTTCGGGGGGATACCTAAATTAATGCTTAAAACATTTGATTATTGTTGTATATATATATCAAACCATTTAGCTTGTGCTTCTCTGCATTTTGTTTGGTTACTCCAAAATGAGACAATGATATTAGTCATTGTACATGAGCGACATCTATATGATAAAGAAATTGATTTTATTGAGCAAGTTGACCTCTATAAGAAGTTAAGTTGGCAGCAACATTTCTCATTCTCAATACTTATCTGTTTTATCAGCTTTGGCTGCTTCCTGAAGGAAGACAACTCTGCACTGTATTCAGTTGGCTAACAAAGCTATGTCTGCATGACATGTTTGTCGAATTTGATCTGCTTTGTACAATAGTTCTCCTTGAAGCTGCACCATCTGTCAAGATACTTGATGTTGAGGTACGCCTATTTGTTTTCTCACCATTCGTACTGAACTTCTCTTTCATAAAATAAGTCAGTTGAAACCTTTCTATTTATTCAATTTCAACCATCATCATGTATATTCCCTTGAAGATGTAGTCATATAAGAACTGATGTGGCCATTTTTCTGAACCAGTTGGTCTAGAGAGTAACAGAAACAGGGTATGTGATTTGAGTTACTGAAAAACTTGTAGACATGTGTTGTGTAACAATATGTTTCCACATAATACAATACCGCCACCTATATAAAATTCCCCTTATTTTACCTCATTCCTATCCTTCTCTAAGCCAAGCTAGGATGGTCTCAACTTGCCGGATGCAAGATGTATGGCCTCATCATTGACAGGCCATCAGCCACTCCTTTTCTTTGCTCTGCACCAATTGAAGCTTAAAATGAAGTGAGGGTGAGATATCCCTAGGGTTTCACTAGAGAAGGTGCTAACAAGTCTAAGAAATGAAGAAAAAATGTAGTAGTGTTGTTAACCCTTTTTTATAGTTAGCCATCAAACTCAACTTAGGTGGCCCTCAATGAATCACAATGGCCCAAATCTTCCTCAACTGTTTTTTTTCTCGAATACGCAAAAGGTTTGCACATCTTTTATATTAAGCAGAAAGATAACAAAGTTTACAACGACGCGCCACAAGTGACGCACTAGGGGGGGAAAGAGTTATACAATCAGTTCAGCCCACCCTAGCGGAAGGATATCGAGACGCTATTACTCGCTAATCGAACAACCTAGACGCTTCCGACGATCAGGCGCGTTGGCTAGCGCTGCGCCCCGATCGCCTCGGCGTCCCACCTGCGAGGATCCGCCGCAGCGCCTCCTTATGAGAGGGTTAGGATCCTCGAGGCGCTTGTCGTGACGCCTCCTTCTCCGCACTGTGGGCTCCACTCGCAACGATCGATGAACCCCATCCGCTGCATCGCCAATATTTCGCCCCTGTTTCGCAATCGGGAGACGCGAGAGCGGCTGCGCGGCGATCCTCTTGCTGCGGTGTGGAATCGTTGGCGACGGCGACTTCTGCATGGGAAGAGGCAACAACGGCGACGACACCTTGCGCATCACCTTCCCTACGAACCGCTTCATCCTCGCGGTAAGTGTGTCGGCTGATGCGACCGCATCCACGCCAGCAGGGGTCGACACGGTATCCACGACGCCGTGCTGACCTTCCGGGGGCAGCGGCGCACTTGGCTCCGCCTGCATCGGTCCGAAGCCGGGTGTCCACTCCAAATCGTCCACCGTGGCTGCCTCAACGCCCGCTTGGTTCGTCGAACACCAGCCGCATTGGCGTGACCGCGAAGACCCGGTTGTGCGGCCTCCTCGAGCATCATCGGTCGTCTGCGCAGGTCACGTCCCTCCGCCACATCCATACGCAAAGCCACCGACAGCGGGGTCAACCTCGGCCCAAGTTTGTCGACTCACGATGCGGGGACATTGCCGAACGCCCACGGTGCATCCGTCACCACCGGTGGCGCCCAGCCGACGCCGTCGTACCGCCGTCCTTCATCGCCGCCCTCACCGACGCCGCGCGGCCGGCCCCGGGGGCTGGGCTTGAGCCCGCCGCTCCATCCGGCACGTGGCTAGGCGGAGCTACGATTGTACCCCAGCCCGGCCTCCCGAGGCGACGATCCGAGCCGGGCGCTACACTCGACCAAGTTGAGAACCGCCGCCCGGTTGACTCCGGCACGCCCGATCTTGCAACCGGGGTTTGCTTGGCGCCCGTCAGAGCACCAAGAGGCCCCAACCAAAGCCGGTGTGCACCGCGATCGACGGACCCGCCACGGCGGGTCGGCCCTCCTCCGAGGACCGCGGTCGCCGCCCTCGAGGCAGCTTGCAGTCCCCTAGCAAGGTGGTGGAGGCCGCAACGCTGGCGATGCCTTGGTAGCCGACAGGATGCCACCGGTCGCGAGTAAGACGGGCGCTTGAGGCACTGGCGTGAAGCGCAGCGAGGGATCTTCCGGGGAGGTGGTCGCGGTTAGCTCTCCGCTGGGGCCGTGCGGCCGCGCCGCCGACGGGAAGGATGTCACGCCACTCCTCCGCGTTGAGGGGCGGACACCCTTCCACGGCGACCGAGGGCGGCGGGCGGGAACACGACCTTCCACTGGGCCGAGCAGAATGCCGCCACCGGCCGTGCCCGGGGTCTCGCGACACATCCCCCGCCTTCTTCGAGGCCCGTGTGCCAATCGGGCACCTCCGTATGGCACACAACCACCGCGCAAACCCGGCCCGATAGCGGTCATTGTAACACCCCGGTGTTATTTACCAGTTAAGCTATGGTTTGGACAAAAATAAGTTTAGTTATGTTTGGTTATGTTGTCGGTCGAAAAGACGCGAAAGAATCGATTCCGGAAGTTATTCCCCAGTCGGAAAACCCCGATTTGAAACCCTAGTTTGTCCCCTTTTCTTTTATTCAAAATTTATCAAGAATTTGAGGGTGGTCACAAAGGGAAAAAGGTAGAGTTTTCAAAGTTGAGCAAAGTTGGTATTTTGAGTTTTCAAAGTTTAGTTCAAAATTTTAAAAAGTAATTTTGAATTCGACAAAACCCTAATTGCCCCCTTTTCTCTATTTCAAAATCTAAGCAAAATTTGACAAAACTTCCAAAAGCTAGTTTGTAGATCTTGTTGAGATGAACAAAAGATATGTACAAAGTTTTTCAAGTTTTTACATAATTTTAAAAGTAATTTTGAATTCAAATTTCCTACTTTTTGACCCCATTTCAAAAAAGTCCAATTTCCAGGCCGAATTTGAAAATGTTCCAATTATGAAATTTGTAGATCTTGAAATTTTTAAGCAAACTTTGTTTTTGGAGATTTTTGAGTTCAGTTCAAATTTTGAGAGTAATTTTGAAATTAGGGTTGAAATCGGCCGCTACAGTTTTTTGGGAAAAAAGGGGCTCTGCCTATCCCCGGCCGCCACCGCCCGGCGCCAGAAGCTCGCGCCCCGCCCACCGCCGCCCGAACCCGACCACCACGGAGCCGCCGCGAAGCTCCCAAATACCTCCCCATTCCCTCCCTCTATAAATAAGACGGCGGGTCGCCGTTTTCTTCTTTTCCAAAACCGCCGCCGCCGAATCGCCATCACCCGCCGCCGGCGGACGCCGCCGTCAGCTCCACTTGCCCAAATTAACCGTCCCACGAGCTCGAAACTCCCTTTGTGCACCCGTCTTCAACCCACTCGCAAGGCCCGAGTCCACTGGAAACGCCCATGCGTGTCGTCGTCCTCACGGTCCGGCCGGGCGCCGCCGCGGGCTCCGCCGCCGTCGCCAACTCGTTCCGGCGCTTTAGCTTGCGCTTGCTCATGTTTTGGCATTACCTCGTCATCCTTTTGCTTATGCGCGTCGGCCGTTTTCCAGCTGAAGCTCCGACGCCTGAACGAACGCCGTGTCGAGCCGCCGCCGCGCCATCGCCGCCCATGACCTAGCTCCGGTCCGCCTCGCCCAAACTAGCGTGCGATCACGTCATGATGAGTTCCTAGCCACGCCCGTGCCTTCCTTTTCCATTTGGTCCATTACCGCGGCGAACGCCGGCCGCCGCCCGTGCGGCCCCGCCGTGACCATGCCGTGGCCACGCCCACGAGTGGCAATGCCACAAAGAGTGGCGTGCCGCAATAGCAAAAAGTAGGCCCTTGAAGAGGAATAGTGATGGGCCGAATCAAATCATGGGTCAAAATAAAAATAATCCGCCCATGGTGAACAGTATCTGGGCCACTCGAACAGTATGGCCGCACAGTGTTGGACTGGTTTCGCCCATGTGCCTTTTTCCTTTATTCAATGCTTTATTCAATTTCAATTATTTGAATAGTGTCTGATTTTCCAAAATTCATATAAATTCAAATATGGGTTCTAAAAAATCATGAAAATTTTTGTGTAGCCTTCCCATCATATTTACTATCTAGGAAAAATATGAAACTTGAATTTTAAGTAGTTTGGGCATGATTTAAAAATACAATATTTAATTGAAAAATGCATCTTCCTTGATTTTTAATAATTATTTTATTTATCCAAAAATCATGAAAATTTATTTGGAACTGTTTTATGCTATGACCTTTCTACATAAAAAGTTTGAGATCATTTTGACAAAGTTTATGTATTGTTATTTTATGCTTTATTTATTTAATTGTTAAATGTGATGTTTAGTGTATAACGACTTAGGTTTTTGTGTGACTTTTGGGTTGCTTTGTGAAACTTGGATCATACCATAATTAAGTGGTCCTTGAGAACTCCTTAGGCAATGGTGATGATATCTTGTAGAGTAGTTCAACAAGTTGGTTTTGTTGGATTGCAACTTTATCGTGAAGGAAAGTTATACTCAAGTGTTTATCATTTCATGCATTCATCAAACATCATGTTTACCATTCTATCATGCTAAACCATGCATCATCATCTACGTGTAGAATATACGAGAATGAGTCAGATCGTGTTGATGAAGCTTTGGAGAAGGTGTTGATATGGTTCGCGATGATCAAGCTTCGGAGAAGATCCGTCTGTCGACAAGGATATTATCAAGTTTGACATCGACAATCTTTCTATGGAATCGACTTTCCACGCCACACAGCAAGCCCGGTTCATTTAAACATCCCTTGTGTTTTACAAAGCTTTATATCACTTTTGCTTTATACACTGCATTAGGTGATAGGAGTTATGTGATAACCTAATTGATGCATTACCAATCCTTGATTATTATGATATCTACCTTGGCAACCCGCTTTGGTAAAAATACTTAGAAATGCTTAGCCGTGCTAAACTAGTTAGACTTTTGAGTCAAAATGTGACAAGTCTCTTATGATAGCCCGAATGGGCATTTGATGAACAAGGATGTTATATGATGAAACCATACTGGGATATGGTGTTGAATTTGAGACCGGTCGGGTAATTTGCACCGAGAATGGAGTTTCAAAGGTAGTATTTCGCTTGTCGATTAAGGACCGCTCGCTTGTAAGCAATGTGGATCGAGACTATGGAACGCACCGCGTCTCGAGGTCTTTTGACCAATGGCACGCCCGTGTCTCGTCCGCCCGGGACGATCAAAACTAGTACTGACCACATACTTCGGAAAGCCCGATCTCGGGGTGTCAAATCGAAACGCATAACCCAAGACCGAGTGGAGAGATGGCGGGAGTAGCGTGTACACTCGTGGGTTAAATTCCTGGATGCCCGTGGGTTAGATTCCCAAGGTGTGAGGTGTAATCGTGTTTCGGGTGGCGTGGGACGCGTTCTTGCTTTTGAGTATCCAAGAAAGGGTTGATATATGCAAGCTTAAGTGCTACATATGTCGTGTGGAAAGAACTCCCCAACCGTTAATCGATTTCAAATCGCCGTGCTTCTCGGATATGGAGACTTGGTTTCCCCTTTACATCGTAGATTAATTATGAGACAATGAAGAGTAGGAATAAGTGATGGAATATCTAAGAAGTGTGTGTTCTAGTGTAAGATCACCTAGAGTAGGTGAGACACTAAATTGGGATTAAAATATTGAAAGTAAGGATTCACTACTAGTAAGCTTTTCTTCAAAAAAAGAGTCCTTGATTCTCGCTAAAAGCCTTACCTTGAATCCTATTAGATCAACATTCCCGAGTCTTCTCTATTTTTCTTTAGTCGGGTAAGTCTTGTTGAGTACTCCCGTACTCGTGGGTTTGTTAACCCTTGTTGCGTAATTGACTCGTCTTTGTTTAACCAAGGTTATGTCGGTGGGCTCGACATGATCTGGTGTCTTCTAGTTCTACCTAGCTTCCACAAATAAGTTAAGTTTACTCAAATGTACCTTATTCACAATTTGTAAAATTAATGTTATTATTCTTCCGCACTCGATCTATATTTTTTTTTGTAACAAATGTTGTAATGTTGTAGTTACTCATTTGTTGATCCCGGGTATGAGTTATCAACAGGGCTTCTTAAGTTATCAGGTGTATCCGCACAAATGTCGCCGAGGTCTTTGGGACAATGACAAAAAGTGATGGCCCCGGTAATTAGGAGGTTCCCATTCTGATTGGTATCGAGCTCATACTTAGGACCAGCTACAATATTACTTTTGAAAACTTCAAAATGATTTTGTAATCTAAAAGTTTTTGAAAGTAACAACTTAAAAATAATCTTCTTTCTTTCCTTATGCTTGCCGGAAGCTTTCGTGAAGATTTTTCCGACGAGTCAAGTAAAAGATTTCAAGAAGTTTTATGTCATCTTTGAAGAACAACCGGGGAGTCAACTTCACCGACAATGTTTTGCTAAGTACTTTTCAATATCTCATTGGTGCAAAGATGAAGGTAACGTTGACCACCGGTCCAAGCAATTTATGCCGCCATTGTTGGATCGAGAGGACATGAAAGATCGGAAAGTTGTCCTGTTTCGACAAATTTTGTGCTACCGCCATTTGTATTTAATTTTGATCTATCAAGTTACAATTTACATCCGACGTTTCCGTGATATTGTAAGGGTCATACAAAATTATTCAGTTCGACTTCAAATTTTTTTCGGCCCTGCGCCAGTTGGGATCATCAGGGCATTCTATTGCCGCCACGTGTCTTCGAACGCCGTGGGAGCATCTTACCCCCCTCTCGCCGCTTCGTGTTGCGTCTTGCTGTGCCCGCACTCACTCCGCTCGGGTCACGCCTTCTTTTGCATCACGCTCTCTTTCTTCCTTTCTTTGTGCGCCATGTCCGCCGCCGCCTCGCCATTCTTGGCGCATCGGGACCCCTCCATGGCTTCGGTCCACCGCTTGTCTCCACGCCGCTGAATCCCGTCACCCTAAGCTTGAGCACGTAGCGCACCATAGCCGGTGGCCGCTCCACCCGTGAACTGCTTTTGACTCTCTCTCGCCTTCCTCTTCCTCGGTCGCCGTAGCATCTCTATCCGCTCCTCTGCGTTATAAAACGCAACCTGGGTACCTTGGTTCGTCACATCCATCTCTCCAAAACCCATCGCAAATCTCCTCTTAAGAATCGCAGAGTCGATTTCCTCCTCCTAGGTGAAGCGGTCTAGCTCAAGGAGAAACTAAGCCAAAAAAGAAGACGTGAAATCCAAAGGCCGCAAGATCAAGCTCTTACTCGCATTTCGTGTCGCCGTCAAAAGGGTACTACGCATCTCGTTGAAGAAGAACTCCGCCATCCTAGAAGGTCGAGTCTACATCCAGCTAACTTATGGCCCTAGGATTCATTCTGTGCCTTCTTGACATGTTGTGCCTCCTCGATCCCATCTGTTTCTGGATCTGTTGGGGTCCTTTTGCACTTTGGTCGCTTATCTTCTTAATGTTTCTTCTTTGTCCTCGTCTGTCGAAGTATCTGGAGTGATGCTTTGTTATGTAAATGTGATGTGTCCCTAGTCCTAGAGAGTAATCTTTGTACCCTCTTTATAACTCCAATGATTTTGTAATCGTCTATCGTGTGGACAAGTTCTATCATCTTTAGTGCAGTTTTAAAGCTATGGAAATCTCTCGTCGCTTTCTTGGAAGTTCCGCCCGAATCTCGGGGACGAGATTCTCGATAAGGGGAAAGGTCGAACACCCCAGTGTTACTTACCGCTTAAGCCATGGTTTGGACAAAAATAAGCTTCTTTTATGTTTGATTACGTTGTCGGTCGAAGAGACGCGAAAAGAATCAAGATCCGGAGTTGCCCCTTTTTGTCTTTAAACCCTAAACCCTAACTTTCTTTACCCCTTTTTGTTTATTTCAAAATCTATGCAAAATTTGACAAAACTTCCAAAAGCTACTTTGTAGATCTTTTCTTGATGAACAAAAGATATGTACAAAGTTTTTCAAGTTTTTGAGTAATTTTAAAAATAATTTTGAATTCAAATTTATCCCTTTCTCGACCCCATTTCAAAAAAGTCATATTTAGAGGCAGAATTTGAAAATCTTCCAATTGTGAAAATTGTAGATCTTGAAAAATTAGACTAAGTTGCTTTTTGGAGTTTTTCGAGTTTAGTTCAAATTTTTGGAGAATTTTGCAAAAATCCGAAAGTTAGGGTTTGGGTGCTACAGTGTTGGCACAGGGTCGCCCATGCCGGGCTGCTGGCCGGCCCCCCGCCGTGGGTCGCTTCTCGCTGGTTCCGGCGAGAGCGCCGCTGGAACAGCCGGACGGCCACAATGCCCCGCCACCTCATCGTCTTCCCTTCCCTATAAATAAGACGGGGGGTCGCTGCTTTTCTTTTTTTCCAAAACCCGCCGCCGCCGGAATCCGCTCCGTCCGCCGCCGACGTGCGTCGCCGAAAGCATTCCCCTCGCCGTTCCAACTAGTCACCGGCATCGCAACTCTCTTGCGCCGCCGTTTAAGCCAAGAATCCTAAGCTAGCATCACCCGTAGTGCCCGCGCGGCTGAGGTCGTCTTCCCCGCCGCCGTTCGAGCACCGCCGCGAGTCCGCCCGCCGGGTTTCTTCTTTTCCGGTGAGCCTCCGGTTGCTTTTTTTCTTCGTATTAGCTCTCCTTTGGCACCGTAGTCACGTCCGATGTGCTCCTTTGTCCAACCGAGGTCTCCAGCAGAACTGAACGCCGTCGTGCCACCGTGTCAAGCCGCCGCCGCCGCCGTTGCCGACGACGACTCACCTCCGGTCTATCTTCGCCACCTCCGACCTTCGTTCTAGCATCGCGGTGAGCTCCGAAACCGCCCTCCTTCTTTTCGTTTTTCGTTTGGTCCATCGCCGACACGAACGCTGCCACCCCGCCGCGCTGGGTGAGCGCCACACAAGGCTTTTTACCGGGCGAAGCTCACCTCGCCAGGGCCAACATCAACAAGCAAATGTGCCGCACTGCATCGCTCATAAAACCACCCCAACACTCGTTCTTTTGGGCCAAGTCCATTACTGTTCACATGGACCAATCAATAGTGCACAGATGGCGGGCCATGAACGATCTTTGGGCCATGCAAATGTCGGGCCGATTCAACCCGAAACCGTTTTTTTTTTATGAAATGTTTTATTCAATTTCATTTGTTTGAATAGTGTTTGATTTTGTGAATTTCATATAAATTCAAATACTTGCTTATAAATTCTGAAAATTTTTTGTGTAGCCTTCCTGTGATGTTGTCTATCCATGAAAAATTTGAAACTTTGATTTTGAGTAGTTCTTGCATAATTTAAAAATACAATCTTTAATTGAAAAAAAATGCATCTTCTATGATTTTTAGAAAATAAAATATTTATTCAAAAATCATAAAAATTGATTTGGTACTGTTTTTATGATGTGTCCTACTTGTATAAAAAGTTTGAAGTCGTTTTGAAATGTTTAAATTATTTTCTATATTATGCTTTAATTTATTTATTAGAAAAAGCTAGTGTTTAGTGTATAATTAGTTAGGTTTTGTGTGTGATTTGGGATTGCTTTGTGAGTCGGGGATCATACTGCTTCAAATGGTCCTTGAGAACTCCTTAGCCAATGGTGATGATATCTTGTAGAGTAATTCAACAAGTTGGTTTTGTTGGGTTGCAACTTTATCGTGAAGGAAAGTTGTACTCAAGTGTTTATCATTTCATGCATCCATCAAGCATCATATTTATACTTCATCATGCTAAAGCATGCATCATCATCTACGTGTAGAGTATACGAGAGTGAGTCGGATCGAATTGAAGAAGCTTTGGAGAAGGTGTTAATGTGGTTCACGATGGTCGAAGCCAAGAAGTTCCATCCACCAATGGTGTCGTTGTCAAGTCTCGACTCGGATGATCCGATTGCGGAATCTAACTTTCCTCGCAAAAACGTGCAAGCCCCGGTTACATTAAACCCTTCCTTGATATTTTAAAAGTTTTATAACACTTTTGTCTATGCTTTGTTGCATTAAGTAATTAGGAGTTGAGTGATAACCTAATTGCTGCATTATCATCCTTGTTTATTTCAATACCATCCTTGATAACTGTTTCATTTCGAAAAAGCTTAGTGATGCTTAGCCCGATTAATTAGTTAAGCTTTTTCATCAAAATGTTTTATTTGAGAAGATGGTACCTGCTTTTTCGGAAAAGAAAGAGATGTAGTGATGAATTTGAGATCGGACGGGGACGTAGGTTGAAAGCCGGCGCGATACCTAGCCGTGCTTGTCCCGTGTTGGTCGTTTAAGGACCGTCCATTGTTTGGATTGTTAAGTTCGGGACTTTTTGAACGCAAGTTGCGCCCGAGGCCGTTTGGGTCAATGGCACGTCGATCGGCGATCACCCTGTGTCGACGAAACTAATCGCCACATGCCCCGTAAGCTCGATCTCGGGGTGTGCCAAATCGAACGGACAACCGCCAAGACCGGGAGTGGAGAGATGGCGGGAGTAGCATGTACCCACCCTATCGGTCAAACCGTCATTAGGACAGGGGTAGGGAGGTGGAGTACTGTGCTCTCGTGGCGATGGACCCAATCCCGCTTTTGACGAAACTGAGTGAGGGTTGATATATGCAAGCTTAAGTGCTACATATGTCGTGTGGTTAGGGATCCCCAAATTGGTATTAATCGGTTCATGAATCGCCGTTGCTTCTGGATATGGAGACCCGTTCTTCCGCCCATTCATCGTAGTAAATGATGGAATATGTTTTTGAGGAAAGAGAGTTGGAATAAGAAAATATGTTTGCTCTAGAATAGGATAACCTAGAGTATATGAGTTACTAATCTAAATTAAAAATATTGAGAGTAAGGATTCACTTATAGTAAGCTTTTCTCGCAAAAGAGTTCTTGATTCTTGCTAAAGCCTTACCTTGACTCCTAAGACCAAGATTCCTGAGTCTTCTCCTATTTTTCTTTAGTCGGGTAAGTCTTGTTGAGTACTCCCCGCATCGGGGTTCTTTGACCCTTTTGCTGCGTGTCTTGACTCGTCTTTGTTAACCAAGGTTATGTCGGTGGGCATGACATGATCCGGTTGTCTTCTAGTCTACTCAGTTTCCGCAAATAAATTAAGTTAAGTTTACTTAAATGTAACTTACTCACATTTTGTAAAATTAATGTTATTATTCTTCCGCACTCGATTATTTTTTTGCAACAAATGTTGTAATGTTGTAGCTACTCCTTTGTTGATCCCGGTATGAGAGTGGTGTAATCGGGGTTTTCGGATGACACCGATGCTTCTTAAGTTATTGGGTGCATCTCGCACGGTATTGCCGAGGTCTTTGGGACAATGATAGGTGCGGTGGGCCTGTAATTAGGAGGTTACGTCGTCACAAAGCCTTACCTTGAATCCTATTAGATCAACATTCCCGAGTCTTCTCTATTTTCTTTAGTCGGGTAAGTCTTGTTGAGTACTCCCGCACTCGGGGTTTGTTAACCCTTGTTGCGTGTCTTGACTCGTCTTTTTTAACCAAGGTTATGTCGATGGGCTCGACATGATCCGGTGTCTTCTAGTTCTACCTAGCTTCCACAAATAAGTTAAGTTTACTCAAATGTAACTTATTCACAATTTGTAAAATTAATGTTATTATTCTTCCGCACTCGGGTCTATATTTTTTTTTGTAACAAATGTTGTAATGTTGTAGTTACTCCTTTGTTGATCCCGGTATGAGTTATCAACGGGGCTTCTTAAGTTATCGGGTGTATACGCACAAATCGCCGAGGTCTTTGGGACAATGACAAAAAGTGTGTGGGCCCGTAATTAGGAGGTTCGTTACATAGCCATGCCTCCCGAGATTCGGCAGTCGCGGCCCTACGGCGAGTCGACCTCCAAGTAGGATAGCGGAAGATCATCGCCGGACGCTCGCCGCCGTCCGCCCACCGCGGTACTTCGAGCGCCCTACCGAACGGCCAACGCTGGTGGAAAGGCGCGGCAAGGGGCGGCGGGGTGGACGATGAGCGAGGGCGGGGGCCGACAGACGAGGAGACATCGAGGGCGCAGGTCATGCCGACCGCCCCTTACTACCCGTGGCGAAGACCCCGAGTGCTCCCCGACGGGTGTAACCTCGCCGAAGCGGCCGAGAAGACGGTCGCCGAGGGCCTCATCGCCGCCGGCCCGTAGCGTCCCTCGATGCGCATCGCTGAGCCATCCATGACTCAAGGGAATGCCGACGGGAGCGCCGCAGGCGTGACGCCGGGCGGCGCCGCTTCAACCCCGTCACGGACAACTTGAAGGGGCGATTGCCTCAACCTTGGTCGAGGTTTCCCCGACCTCGAGGCCAAGGGAAGGCCGCCACCACCGCCGGGCTCGGGGGGGCTCCACCACGGCCAGCGGAGACATCGGCGTGCGCCGGGCGCTGGGCGCCTCCATCACACCGAGCGCCCACCGGAGGCACCGGTGACCGCGCCAACACCCGGAGGAGGCGAGGCTGGACGAGCAGACGAGCCTGGTGGCACGGAGCCACTACCGCCGCCACGGGCCGGGCGGCGACGACGGAGGTGACGGCCGGCGGTGGTGATGGCGGCGCGCCGATTCGATCCGGGCGCGCACCCGTGGCGACACCGGGCTCCAGCCGCGGAGGGGATGGGAGGGGGCGAGGGGCGGAGGGGGGCTGGGCCGGGCCGCCCTGACGGGCGAAACTCTGCCGCCGCGCCGCCGGGCGGCGGTGGCGGCGCCGGTCCCCAACCCTAGCCCGCGGGCGTCGGAGGCTCGCCATGGCTCGCGGCCGACTCTGCAACCGGTTCGGGGAGGGAGGGGTGGAGAGGGAGTCGAACGGAGGCGGGGCCGTGGGGCGGCGGCCGGCGGCGGCGCGGGTTGGGCAGCAGGGCGGCCCGGGTCGGGTTGGGTCGCACGCAAGCACTTGTCCTGTCCCGCACTGTTAGTGCTCTAGTGCTCTCTTCTTCAATTGTTGCAAACATGACTTTAGTCCTAGGAAGCTTAAATAGTTTACTGGTTGTGAATTTACCTTCGTGGACAGTGTTTGGAAATTTGAGATGTTTTTCTGTAAAAAAACTGAGACCCAAAAAATAGTCTTCTATAACGATCTGTTTGCTTTTGAATATATAGATATGGGAACATCCATGCACATTCACTCCTGAGGCAAGAGGAAGAGCTTATGGTGAGAGGACAAATCCTTCATGGAAATTGTCTGAATTCACAAATGGTAAGGAGTGGCTATTGAAAGAAGTACAGATTACTGGATTTAGTCCGATGGATCAACAGATGGAATTTATTAGAGCTGTGATGAAACGAGCTCCCAAGTTACGGACTCTTGTCCTGAAAGATTACTCACCTTGTGAGGACTGCGAGCGGATGGGTGTGCTGCCTCGCTCTGAAAGATTACCAGCAGAACGAATATACCCGAAGGGCAAGGAAGAGCAAGACATGGTAGTCAACCAACTTATTGGACATGGCCTGCTGCCACGTTGATATAACTTTTGGTGTCTGAAAATACTGTCTCTCTTGTACCTATGTCTATGTGGCACATCATGCATAGATTCTCTCTAACATTGGATTTATTTGGACAAAATGTAATGCAAAATCATTTTCGGTAACTATGATCATCATTATTTGTTGTCACGTACTTTTGCTTTTTATGCCCGTGCAAAATTTGATACGTAGTTATTCTCACACTGGTTTATTTGTATCTTAATCTTTTGGAAGGCTTCGTTGTTGGATGGCTTTGTTGACACAAATATTGCGAGAGAGATGTGGTTCACCGAATCTATCTGAATATGAAGCTTGTAGAATAAAAGATCGAGTGGTTTAAGGTTTTCAATAGTCAAAAAATAGGGACATGTTGGCTCTCTACCCTTAGTCTACTCCTAGATCGCTCCAATAGTTCATGCCTTTTTGCACCATGGAATATCTGAAATTAATTACCAAAGCAACCAAATTACAATAATTTAACAGCTTCAAACATCTCAAGAAACTACGTACCATAACAAACCTCCATAACTCCAATCACCCAGCTAGCTATAAAAAATAAGGGTAAATTTGTTGTAAGTCAATGATGGTATTTGGTAATGGATACTACTCAATATTATCTTTGCTAAAAGACATTATTCAATTATGGTAATTGTCTCTTGGACATTGCATAAAAAAAAAACTTGTCTTTTCAGAAAAAGTTTCCATAGATGAGCACACGGAGCAATGAGCGAAGGAGTTTCTGGAACCTTGCCTTTCGCTCTAGTCTATACTCCTCCGTCCCCAATCGAGTTTGTCACCCTTGAATTCCGTGCCATATTATTCGATACTTCGTTTTATTCAAATTTTTTACACAAATATAATTTATTTCGTTACGACTTATTTTATCAATGAAGATACTTGAATATTGATTAATTTATTTTATAATTTGCATAAATATTTTGAATAAGACGGATGGTCAAACATAAAGTTCAAAAAGTCAAAAAACGACGAACTCCATGGGACAGAGGGAGTAAGCTCTTCGCCACCGAAGACTCCGTAAATAGCGAAGGCAGCAAACTTACTTCGTGACCTGCGAGCCAACAGCAGTTCAAGAAAAGCAACACTTTCGCCTTCACCGAAAAGAAGTCTGACCTGATCAGACCTGCATGCGAAATAACGGAAACACCTTTTAGCCTTTCCTGCTCGCATTGTTTCACCTCTAGCAGTTAAGTTCTTCGGAGCTCACGCTTTGTTTGATTTAATCCGAGTATAAGCTCTGTTTCACGTAGAGCGTATTGGACAAGCAATCAGCCCCGTGATACAAGCTTTGCATGGTGCCCGTGAGGGAAGGTATGAAGACACACCACGATCATCCACGACTACTTCGACAACACCAACCGCTATGTCTACCTCGACTGCGTTGCGAGGAGGAAGCAACCAAGGACATGACAAGGAGGCACGAGCGAATGGATCCATCGAAGACTAGCCGAAAAACAAGTTGAACACTATCGAGATATAGAGCACCCTGAAGCTATTCATGTGTAGACGTAAAGTGTGTACCAGAATCTAAGTTGCAATTAGGGCGCCACACCTTGTTGTATTCAGTTATTGAGTTTTGTACCTTCGCTCAAAACTGAATAGGGATACTTGTTGGGGGTATGTTATGTGTTGGAAGTGTTTTAGACCCGATTGAACAACTTGGGAGTTAGCTATGTAAAGTTTAGACCCATTTGTAGCCCATATATAGTGATATTTTTGTCAATGTTAGCCTTTGGGTAATAAAGAGAGCAACTCTTCCCAGGCTCCCATAGCAATGACGTATTTCGGTTCGAGCATTTGCTTGTAAGAGAAGAGAGGGGGAGGAGACTGATCATTCATTTCCTTGTTTCTCTTATTTTGTCATCGTGCACAAGGTTCAAAGGCTCAGGGCACGAACAACACTTTATATTTTTATATTCTCCTGTAACTTTTCTATGTATTGTTTAGAGAGAGAATTCTGTTTTTTATCTTTCATGAACAATAAATCAAAAGTAGGAAATGTTTAGACACCTAATTAAAAAAATCTATACGAGGAGATGCTAAAAAAAAAAAAAAAAATAGACACATACACGAAAGTACACAAAGAATAGGATAGAACGGTGCTAGCAACCACTTCACACAAAAGACCCCATAACAAAAACGAAATTACATCACATTCTCTGTATCCGTCATCTTCTTCCTCACAAGTCACGATCTCTAGACGCCAAATCGCCCAACGCCCTCAAATCCTCGCTCTCTAATCATCTCATCTCGACAAATCGACCCACACCTCACTCGCCACCACCATGGACAATTAAGTCTCATGCCCCCAATATGT
Organism: Hyparrhenia diplandra; assembly: GCA_015847255.1. Taxonomy (NCBI): domain Eukaryota; kingdom Viridiplantae; phylum Streptophyta; class Magnoliopsida; order Poales; family Poaceae; genus Hyparrhenia; species Hyparrhenia diplandra. The sequence goes on along the minus strand of JADLZK010010713.1, from coordinate 39,131 downwards.
TTGCCTATCATTCTAAACCAGTCATACAAAATCCTATAAGGAAGATACTAGGCAGGGCAACAGGCCCACCCATCTGCCGCCCTCGGTGTTCATCAGCTCAACCTCGGCGTGGGCATGGGCAGCAGGCCTCCACCCAGTTGCCAACCTTCCTCTGCTATATATGCTACTATCTCATCCCAACCTTTTTCTCCTCAAAACACTTCGCCTTTGTCATCGCCTCTAAGTTTTCTCTCCACTGCTCCTCTCCTCCCGGCATTGGGTCGACGGGGTGGGTCGGGGCGGTGGTAATTAGGGCTCTTGAAATATGGGTAGTGGCAGGTTTGGGGCGGGTTCAATCCATTAGCAGGTGTGGTTGATGGTTGTAATTAGTCATCGTGAAGTTGATATGCAACTCTGCCTTCTAATTGAAGCCCAAGTCCGGACGTCAGACTTTAACTTCTTCCTAAAAAGCAAAACAAAGCAGTAATCAAAACCGTGATCAGATCCACATCCAGCATAGCAACATGCAAACAGCTATAAACAATACCGATGCGAGTGGAGCATCGGATCGGGGCAGAGATCGGAGGTTGGCATCGGTTGGAAAAGCGTGAGAAGAAGAGGGTTTTGGGAAGGTTTGGGAGAACTAATAGCGTAGGATGCGGTGTAGTGCGGGTGCCAGCCTGCCACGGATCTTATCGAATAGACCAAACTACCCTCATGTATTTAAAATCACATCAAAGGAACGTCCGATAATATCTGTACGTGGGTACGTCTAAGAGTGGGTACGCAAAAACAATTACGGAAATACCCCTATAAGTATCAACTTGATGCTTCCTTCCTTGACCCTCCCGCGTAGATTGCACAACTTTCTCTAAACACCGGCGGCACGTCGGCTCTGGCCACCTGGCCACCGCGGGGCGTCTAGCCGGCCTGCCAAGCTACTGTCGCACAATGTTATGCCACGTTAAGCCTATGGAATCAATTATTTCGAAATTTTTTTGAAGTGCAAATGTGCACTTGAACTCAGGCAAATAAAAAGGAAAAAAGTCTAAATTATTACCCTATGTTTTCACTCAAGTCCGGATAACCCCTAAGGTATTGTTTAGTTTATTTTACTTGGTAGTTTTGCAAACCGGTGCACTTAACACCTTTTTGGCACTAATTTAATCCGGTTTTGGTGACGTGGTTGTTGTTTTGCAATTTATCATGCCACGTAAGCAAAGTTGACATGGCCGTAAAGACACGCATGCATATTTGCATTCATGCGGGGGGACAGCTGCATGCATATAATTGTACAAAATCATATACGTCTTCGATATATGTGTGCTCGCTCAGTCCATCTATTGGGATTTTAATAATAATTTCCTTATGCTCTACGGCATGTTTGCGTTAGTGAGCAATGCGAGAGACCGATCGATCACTGCTAGCTGCTGCTCTCGCGCCGCATTACTAGTCAATAGATGCCCGACCGTAATAATCGCTGCTGGTTGCTGCTCTCGATCAGTATTTTTTTTAGAAAAGGAGGTACGTATGCATGGAACTGAAATCAGAAATGCTATGCAGGGCCGTGCTGTTAGTACCACCATTAACACGATGATTAATTCACTCGAGGCCGCGGATGGATGGAGGCCGCGGATGGATGTGCCCCCACGGTCCTGTGTGCCGTGATCACCGCCGGGTCTTCGGATAGAACTTCCGCGTGTGTGCAAGGGAGTCGTGGGAGTCACATACAAGTCGCGGTAGCACGTCGCAAGGGAGTCATACTCTAGGGAAAATAATTTTCTGCCCATGTCGGCAGCTTACGTGGCATGATTAATTGCAAAACCACCTCCACGCCACCAAAACCGGATTGAATTAGTGCCAAAAGGTGTTAAGTGCACCGGTTTGTAAAACCACAGAGTAAAATAAACTAAACAATACCTTAAGGGGTTATCTAGATATGAGTAAAAACACACGGGTAGTAATTTGGACTTTTTCCAATAAAAATCCATTCTAAGCAACGTTAACAAATAATAGTTACATTAATTGATCATGGGAGGTTTGTTGTGTTTGTATTTATCTGCCCATTTTAATACAATCCCATTTTTATCAATAATCAATTTTGAAATCCACCTCTCCTTCTAATTTTACTCCCTCCGTTCTAAATTATATTTCATTTGACTTTGTTTAACCTCAAGTTTAACCACTCATACTATTCAAAAATTTACGAAAAATATCATTTTTTTTATTGTTTGGCGTGCTTTACTAACAAAAGTTACTCGAGAAAGACTTAAATTTGATTATGTTTGCATGATTTTTTTTAATAAGACCAGTGGTTAAACTTGGAGTAAAAAAAGTCAAACAAACTAGAATTTGGAACGGAAGAAGTATGTGTTATAGAAAAGTCATAAGCTATTTGGTTGAACAACTATAAAATCTGCTTTCCTCAAAACTATGAAGTGTACTTAAAACAGATAGGAAACATATCTCTATTTACACCCATCTAGAAGCACATGAATCCAAAATCAAAAAGGAGTGACCAAGGTGTTGCGAAGATTATATTGCTTGAGAGCAACGACTTCTGAAAAAACAATTTTCAAGTTCCACTCATTTGATTGACGTCTTTTTTACAACAGAAACACTTTCCCATAAGCATTTTTCTTCAAAAAAAAAAACCAAACATAACACTTTCCTAAACTAAACCAAGACGTGCCCTGTTCGGCTAGTCGTTTTCTAAGGCTAATAAGCTAGCTGATGTTGTTTTGTTGTGAGCGAAAAAAATAATGTATCGTGGCCGATAAGTCAGGTTGCTTTTGTTGCCTTTTGTCGACCATAGACCAGAAATTAAAACAAACAATCTAATTGTTCAATTGGTTTATTTATAAGAATACACTAGGTATGTTTGTTTGAGTCGTAGCTTTACTCTTTTTTTCTCAAACAAAATATGAGTTTCATGGTTTTTGCTTTTGCTTTTTTTGTAACAAAATTTTAGCTTCTCAAAACTTAGCTCATCACGCTTTTCAACTTTAAGTTTGTGTTCGGTCCAGTTATTTGTTCATATACACGCCTTACAACCGAGAGAAGCAGTTGGACCCCAACAAACGTCTCGCGTCGGTTACGTGAACTAGAGCAAGAGCAACTTGGGCAGTGTAGGATGTGCTTACGAGAGAAGCACTTCTATTTCTATTTATTTTTAAAACCAAAAGTTCAAAAGGGTTTGTACCTGAAACAAACAAGCGTGAACAGCGCATTTGTTGCGTCAGCCAAGGCCGCAGCTCAAGTCAGCACGCGCACGTCGAAGGTGAAAACCATTTCATTATTACCGACCCAAAAGGCCAAGCCGCCGGACCAAACAAAACCATATACGCCACCTCGTTGGCTCTTTCCTCCTCGTTATTCGTCATAATATATCTTGGTCTCCAAATTCCCCTAAATCGATCTCCCCTGCAATATTTTCTAGTATAGATTGTGGTACTGCCTCGTTGGGAGTTGGTATAAGGTGGTAGGACGGTCGTCAGCAAAATGGTGGTTTAAAAAGTGAGAAAATACCAGTGGTCCAACTCTCTTTCTCTCTGGGCCGAGTCGGCAATTCCACAACGGTGAGCGGTATATTGCCTGCTACTCATCTCACCTCAAACCAAACATACCATTAAAAAAAATTCTGCTTTTTCATTACGTTACAACGTCAAACCAAACAATACCCATGATCTGTAACTTTATCACCGATAGCAGTGCTTTTTTTTTATTACGTTAGCGTTTGCGTAATGAATTTAATATATAAATTTACACTGACATATTTTTAATTTCATAAGAAAATTGTATTTAAACATTATGATATCCAGAGCAACCGGCAATGCGAAGGTCTCCGGTTTCCCCTCCAATCCGATTATTGTATTTAGAGGAATCTGCACACCCACCCATATACAAACATAGACACAAGAGTACATATCGCATACAATTGGATTGAAGGCTGGTCTATGCTTGTGCTTTGTAGGGATCTACTCAACCCTATATAATTAAATGCAAACATTTTCTGATTTATTTCATCTCAACTTCAAAGGCTTGCAAGCTTGTGTCGTTCCTGATGGCATATGAGGATGGACATACCCATGTAAGTTCTATCTTCAAAAATCTCTGTTACTAGTTATTTTGTTAAGGTTATATTTGTTCAATTGTTCTTTCTCGTATGGTATCATACAAAAAGACAGACCAAGTTATGGCGGCTCACACATGAGTGGGTCCTGTATGGAAATTTGAATAAATTTCTATGCCTAGATAGAGACGATTAAGATATGTCCTCTACTACAGCTCTGCTTGTTATAGATAAACATACTTTGAAGCACTTCTAATTATGGTAGTACCTCACTTCTGCATGTTATTGTCATGACTCAGAATTGGGCCAGCCCGGGGGGCTAAGTGGGCCGACGCAGCGGCCACCGGCCCAAGAGGGGGCCCGGGGCCTTGGCGGGCAGGGCCGGCGCCCCTGGCTGCCGCCGCCGCCTCTCTCCCGTACAAGTCCGACTTTGCTTCGTCTTCAAGTTAGGATTATCTTAGGAATTTTGGTGTGTAAAGGGGATTTCCAATCTATAAGGAAGACCCTTATTAGGAAATAAATAAATATTACTTGTAAAAGTTATTCCGATCATATAAAGAAACTTTATAGAGATTGCTTAGATTACAAGTCCCACTAGCCGGGCTATATAAGCAAGAGGCATGTTATCTCTAGGGGATAAGCAAGCAATAAAAATTAGTATCCATCTATTCGGTCTTCACCCCACCGCCGCCGCCTCCCGCGCTCAGCGCGCACCCCACCCCACCCACGCCGCCGCGCGCCGCCGGCCGCCCCCCCTCCTCCTCGTGGCCCCCTCCCCGCTCCTCGCTGCTGCTGCTCGCCGCCGCCGACCGAAGCCGCAGCCCCCACGCCATCTCGGGAGCTTCAGCGGTCGACGAACACGTGTCAATTCCGCCCAATCTAGCCGAATCGACAGTTATGTACATTCCGTTGCTGTTAGTTCTATTCCTTATTCTAATACAGTACTCTACATAAGAAGACTTTTAAGCATGATTTATAAATAAGGCTGCAAAGTGTGTTTAATTGGTTTTATTTATGTTCTGCTTTATAAGATACTACATAGCTGCTCAACATAATTATTTTAGAGTAAAATACAGCGATGGTCCTCAAACTCGTATTGCGATGTCATCCAAGCCCCGGTGATATTATTATTTAGTGTGTTATGAGGTCGAATCATCCTAAACAATAGATGATTACCTTCTGTAACTTCTGAACATTAAATAAATGTAAGAGTCCTAACTGACATGGAAGTTAATCATATGTACAAGATATATCCATACATGAAAAATGTTTTGATTTGGTAGAGACATGACAAAACAAAGGTACTAGAGACAGAGCATTCCTAGAACTATCCATGTATAGACGAAAAGTGTATACTGAATCTAAGCTATAATTAGGACTACAACTTGTTGTATTCAACTATTGGGTTTTGTAACGGTGATCAGAACTGAATAGTTGAGGGGCTAGTGTTGGGGGGTGTGTTGTATGTTGGTGACCTCATCGTCGTATTTCGGACCCAATTGTATAACTTAAGGTTCATCATATAATGTCTAGGAGCCATTTGTAGCACTCCGTGGCATCTTGTGGAATCCAAGCACCATCAGACCAATTTGTAAGCCCTTAGTGATATCTTTGTAAATAACACCACCACCCTAGGTAATAAAGAGAACCACCCCTCCGACCTTACCTATAAAAGAGTGAGGGAGGGAGGAGAAGAGGCTAAGTCGGCTCTCATCTCTTCTTCATTCTTTCTCTATTCATCATTAATTATCCTACTGTGAGCATCAACTATTTGTTTTCACCAAAGCTGAGTAAAAAACAATATGGATAATACTTCAAGGTTAGATATTCTGGTGTTCACCAAAGCATCAACTATTTGTCTATAAAGATTTTGTTAAATCACCAATTGTTAGATATTCTGGTGCTCAAGGATTGCCTCGACGCCATCGTTGTGCTGGAGTGCCTTGGCGGTGACGGCTCCGGGAGCGTCTCATCACCGTCGTCATCATGGTGCCCCGGTAGCACGCCGTCGTGGTGCTCTGATATCACCTCCTTCTCGGCGCCCTCCGTCGCGGGCTCCTATGCGTATCTCTCGTGGTCGGTGCTAGTGAAGTCCTACGCGGCCTCAATGTGGAGCTCACGTGAGAGAAGTCTCTCCAGGAGAAGTGTTTCATCATCTGCCGATGCGGTGGCACGGCGGCGCGAGCATTCTCTCATGGTCGGTGCTAGTGAAGTCGAGCAACTTCCACTTCCACCGGTTTAATGTTCCCGTAATGTGGAGCGTTCCATCATCTGCCGCGGAGAGAAGTCTCTCTTTGCCGTCGCGAGAAGATCGTTCCCATTTTTCATCTGCCGAGGTGCAAAAAAATGTGGAGATTGCAATAGCACGGCGGCGGGTTATATAGATATTCATATACACAATGTGGTAAAGCCGGTCAACTTAACCGCAATTTGGTTTGCCAGCCAGGCTGGCAAGCTGCATGCAACACAAACCCCCTACGGACCGTGAGAGATCGTCGTATTTTGCCCATTTTTTCTCTGGAGGAAACTCTATCTAAATTGTGCGCAAGAAAATGTGTGCAAAAAAATGTGGAGATTGCAATAGAGGTTCTGATGCGGCTGACGGGTTATATAGATATTCATATACACAATGTGGTAAAGCCGGTCGGTAACACGGGTTTGCCCGGCCCAGATATTCATATACACAATGCACCTTGTAGGGTAAAGTCAGTCAGGCTCTCGTCTACACCTTTTTTTTTTTTTTTTTTTTTTTGAGAATTACACAATTTGGTTTGCCACAACAGGCTCACCCCTATGAACACACGCTGCAAAACCCTACCCCTATGAGCACCTCCGGAAGGCAAGCTGGCCGAACCCACCATACGGACCGCAATGCACGAAATCCTTGGGAAAATCCCAGGGTACACGAGTCGGTGAGTCAGTCCAGGCTCGTCTACACCTAGGCGAGTTAGCTAAGTCCTCGACGGCAAGTCGTATATTACCCACCCAAGCCCAACCCGGGCCAAAGAAAACCACACACCACCGGTTTGTCGGCTCATCATTGGCATCATTTCATCTCGAGTCTCCATTCCAGCCTCCCCAAATTTCCCCAAATCGGCTCGTCATGGTGGTGACTAGGAAGGTGGTTGCCGCTACAGTGTGCAAATTTCAGTTTACTTCATCTTTCATTTGCCAACGAATTTCAAATAATATTCCAACAATCCTGGGCTTTAACTGAGCTACTTAGCGCTAGATTTAACAAATGGGCACCGCATTGTTCTCATCCATACCCCCTACAGTACGGCCAAACAAATTCCTAAACTAATCTAAGTGCCTCTCAACACCAAATGACATCTAGAACTAGTCCGCCCTTGTCGGTCATTCTTTGAAAACCGAAACGATTTCCATCCAGGGGCATGAATAATACCATATTGCCCAAACCATGACCTAACTTATAATGCCTCTGCAAAGCACACATTAGTCACAATAAACTTATGTTGTCATTAATCACCGAAATCCAATGGCCTTGATGCTTTCAGTTGGTGGTCATGGCAGCGCTCTCGGAGCTGGTGTCCACATCGCGGCAGCGGTCCTAGAGTCGGCGTGTGACGCGTGTCCTTGCCTTGGTTGGTGGTCGCCGCAGCGGCCATCTTAGCCATGAATCGAACCCCCATCTCGGGGATGAATCGAGCCCAGTCCGCCTCCTAAAGCTTATCATGCCCGGTCATTGTTAGCATGACATGACGCTGCGACTTGTCGGAGAACCCCCGACCCTTCATGTCGTGCTTCGTCTTCTTCTTAAAGCCATATTAAACCGTAAACAATAATTAGATCCACATTTAGCATTAGGGAGTAGTAATAACTTTGAACTATACCGTATTTAGTTCTTATAAGCTTAAGTGCACGTTAGCTTGAGGTGTTTCTCCATGCTTAAAATTTATTTTTGTAGCAACAATAAATGTTTGAGGTCATCTTTTTGCATCATTGTGTTTTTCCTAAGACGCTTTGGGTGTTCTAGATACATTGTTTTTATTACTATGTAATCTAGACATAATATATATCTAAGTGCATGTAAAAAATTATGTATTTAGAAAAGTCAATTTCTTATAGTTTAGAATATATGTAATTATGATTGTTTCTTTAAGACATCTCGAATGTACTACTAACTCCATTCCAATTTATAAGACATTTGACTTTTTTACTCTAAGTTTGACCATTTGTTTTATTCAAAAATTTTTGCAAGATGTTACCTTTTTTGTTGTGGGTTGCTTTATTAATAAAAGATATTTAAGAATAAATTAAATTTGAATTTTTTACCAATTTTTTAAATAAGACGAGTGGTCAAGCTCCTAGCTCTCCATAGATTATGGAACTGCCTCATTGGTGGTTGGTAAGGTAGTAGGCGGATTGTCGTCAAAATGATGATTTAGAAAGTGAGATTTGGGAATACCAGTGATCCAACTCTCTTTCTTCTCCGGGCCAAGTCGGCAAGTCCACAACAGTGAGCCGTATATTGCCTGTTACCTATCTCACTCTCACCCCAAACCAAACGAACCATAAACTACCTTACAACTTTTTCTTTTTCATATCATAACGTTGCAACTTACAACGTCAAAACCAAAATAGAAGTGTTTACATCGGCGTTTGCGTGACGAATTTAATATATATATTTATAATAACGACATATTTTTGTCATTTCATAAAGGATTATGTATTATTTAAACATTCTGATATCATAGAATAAAAAAAATCCTCAAACAGGTCCCTACCGCAAGCAAACTGGCAACCAGCCGGCTACGCGCGGTCGCCCACGGACCGGACCGCGTGGTGCACGAGTCGGTGACTCCAGCAACCTTCTCTCGTCTCCGGGCCGAGTCGGCAAGTCCTCGACGGTATATCACCCACCCACAACAAGCCCAACCCGGACCAAACAAAACCACACACCATCTGCTCGTCGGCTCGTCATCGCCATCATTTCATCTCGAGTCTCCCATTCCATCCTCCTCCCCAAATTTCCCCAAATCGATCTCCCCGCACCTCCGAATCCCCACGGTCCCGCGCTTGAATCCGGCGCCCCCGCCCCGATCCGTCCGATCCGCGCCGAATCGCCGCCGCTCGGGGCGGAACCCTAGCCCGATCTCGACATCTCTCCCGCGATGGGCGCCGGCCGTGTTTGTCGCGGCGGCCCCTCCTCCGCCCACCCGCCGCCGGCGCCGCCGCGGGCGACCGTTCCCGCCGCTCGCCGCGTCCTCCTCCGCCTCCCCTTCCTCGCCCCCTCCGAGACGGCGTCCACGTCGGTCACCAAGACGGTGAACGGCTCCCACCACTTCAAGATCGCGGGCTACTCCCTCTCCAAGGGGATCGGGGTGGGGAAGTTCATCGCCTCCGAGTCCTTCAACGTGGGGGGATTCGACTGGGCGATCTACTTCTACCCCGACGGGAAGAGCGGCGAGGATGGCGCTGCCTACGTGTCGCTCTTCATAGCCCTCGCCAGCGAGGGCACCGATGTGCGCGCGCTGTTCGAGCTCACGCTCGTCGATCAGAGCGGCAAGGGTCAGGATAAGGTCCATACCCACTTTGGGAGGTCGCTCGAGAGCGGCCCATACACCCTCAAGTACCGCGGCAGCATGTGGTGAGTCTTCCTCAGACTGTGCATGTGTTAGATGGGTTGTGCATGTTGAATATCTTTGTGGTGCCTGCTAAATTGAACTGACCTGTCCAATTGGAATGTGCTAATTTGATCAATATCTTGAGTAGGAAGTGATGTATGTGCTCTAAGAGACAGGTTGCCCCTTAAGTTTTGTTTAGTCATTTTGTATTCACAAATACTACTGGTTTGAGGCGAAGTACATTCAGTTTTTATATGTTCTTATTATTAGTTGCATTTATCTTATCGTTAATGTCACAAAATTCAAAACTGAGTTGGTTCCTGTTACTGCCATTAGGTAATGCTGGACTTTTGCTTTCTGTTTCCGTTACTCCTTTTGATGATATAAATGATTCCGTTGTATGGTTTGCTGTAAAAATTGTGTTGGATTCAGGTTACTTGCAAAGTTCAGCTAGGCGCTAGGCGGTTTCTAGGCGGCGACCCATAGCCTAGAGCCTAGGTGAGCCTAGGCGTTAGTAGGCGTTTTTCTAGGCGTTTCATTTTTGTATACACATACATATAGATTACCTTAAATTAAATGAAGTAAAAGAAGAAATAAGAGACCACTGGACCTAAAGTTGGAAGAAAGGCCCAGCCCAACTTATCCTGGCACCCGTTCTCATCCAGAATCCTCCTCCACAGCCGCACTAACCTTATCTGCTTCCCGTCTCCCTCTGCCGCACGCCCTCTGCTTTCTCGATCCGCCTCCCTTTCTTCGCCCATCTCTGCTGCCCCCACGCTGTGCGCCTGCGCCTCCTGCCCCATCTCCAGTGATGGGTGCAGTGCGCCTCCTCCCCCCCCCCCAAGCTGTGCCCCAGCCTCCGCCCCAGCCTGCCTTCTTCCCAGCCGTACCCCAGCCTCCACTCGTCGCCTGCCTCCTGGCCGCGCTGCCGGCCCGCTTTCCTCCCATCAGTGCCTAGATGTCCGCCTACCCCCATAGGCGAGGCGGACACCCTCAGCCTAGCGACTAAGCGCGCCTAGGCGTCGCCTAGCAGAACACAGGTTACTTGAGATTATTCTGCATGCCTTGATCTTTTAGTTATTACATGTGAACTTGGCTAGTTGGATTCATGTCGTGAGTTCATTGACTGCTGTATGATGGAACTTGGGTAGTTGGTTTCATGTCATGGTTTATACACAGAACTTAATTGTCTGTTTTTGCCTCATTAGTTTGTGAGCAAATGAGGTGACAAGTGCTGTAGATTTATGACGTACCCTGCCAATATTAACTGGTTATTGGAATGTTATTATTGCTTCTTGGATATAGCTGCATGCCTGCATGTTTTGACCCTTGACTATTCTTTCCGTTCACTAGTTATGGCTTATGAGGAGTAATTTATCTTTCTGTCCATGCAGGGGTTACAAGCGTTTCTTCAAACGAACTGCCCTAGAAACATCAGACTATCTAAAAGATGATTGCCTTTTAGTGAACTGTACCGTTGGTGTTGTTCAATCACATACTGAAGGACCAAAAATATACACAATTCCAGTACCACGGTCCAACATGGCACAACATATTGGTCACCTATTGACAAGTGGGAAGAGGACAGACATTGCATTTGAAGTTGATGGAGAGATGTTTCCTGCCCACAAGGTGATTCTTTCAGCCAGGTCTCCTGTTTTTAGGGCACAACTTTTTGGTCCGATGAAGGATAAGGACATGAAGTGTATAAAGATTGAAGACATGGAGGCTCCAGTATTCAAGGTGACCCTGACATCCGGTTGTACTTGTTTTTATGCCATCTTTGGTTATGTTACTGCCATGTCTTGGAGCATCTGTCCCATGCTACTATCTCTGTTATATTTGGTTAAAATACAGTTCATGCATATTGATATCGAATAGCATTTGCGGAGATAGGTGCTGCAGCGGATCTCTTATCTTGTCTCCTACACCTGTAATTTTTAAGGGATCTCCTAAAAGAAGCATCCTTTCTCCCAAATAAAGGAGTCAACCCCCTCTCCCCTATCCCTAATGAAATATAGGAGACAAGTTTTAGGTAATCTGCTACAACAATGCTCTCCTATATCCTAAATTGATTTTGAGGCACTCTCCTTAAACAAACATATAGGAGATGCATTGTAAGAGATCTGGTTGAGATGCTCTTAGTACCTAGTAGGTCAAGTTCATCTAGTGTCACTTGTTCCATTGTATGGTACTGCCTCCATTTCTCTGTATATAAGACATGCACATATTTCAAGATTCAAACCTTGTAATTTTCAACAAATAATTAACATAAAATGATGTAGATTTTATTATTAAAAAGTGATATCATTAGATTCATAATTTCATATTTGAAAGTACCATAATATGTGGTTCTGATTTGTCATACCATAAGAGAAATTATTGGTCAAAGTTAAATTTGAGTATACACTGTTAATTGGTGAGATGTATGTTCGCTAAGTTTTGCATTTGCATTTCCTTTGCTGTCAGAAGCAATTTTCCTGCTTGTAAAACATCTAGCATTTATTAATTCATTCTGAGTTTGTACACATTGAATTTTGCAGGCCTTGCTCCATTTCATGTTCATTCTGAGTTTATACACATTGGGGCCTTGCTCCATTTCATGTATTGGGATGAGTTGCGGATATTGAAGAGCTTACTGGTGTAAATACAACTTGGGTATCCACCTTGATGGCTCAACATTTACTTGCTGCCGCAGACCGTTATGCACTCGAGAGATTAAAGCTGCTCTGTGAACGTAAGCTGTGTGAAGATGTTGCAATAAACACAGTGGCAAATACTTTGGCACTGGCTGAACAGCACCACTGTCATCAGCTAAAAACTGTTTGCTTGAAATTTGTGGCTCTGCCTGAGAATTTGAAAGGTAAGTGCAATATTCTATGTTATCCTGATTTTTTTTATTGATTGCTCATGGAAGCTGTTGGCTCTAGAAGGTCATATTGAGTATATACCTGCTCTAGTTGTTATTTAGTTTTATGATCATATGAATAGCCAGATTTATTCTAGCATCACATTTTGCACTTATTCTAGGATCACATTTTGCTGAAAAACTGCAACTGTAGCATTACTTCTCTGCACTGGTCTTTGAAAACTATTTTAAGGCTTAAAACTTGGAGAGTTGAGGGGCCTAGGCTTATGACTCATAATTTCCTGGTTTGATTTTGTGCACTTTAGCTGAAGTTATACGGGCACACTTCATTTTATTCTTAATTTGGCTGGGTAGTAACTGATGTGGAATGGTACCTTTATGCTGGAACATAAATAGATGCAGTACATGCTTTCATATATCAACATCTGCTTAACCAAGTTTTTTTTCTTCTCAGCTGTCATGCAAACCGATGGGTTTGATTATTTGCAGCAAAGCTGCCCATCCCTCCTGACCGAGCTTCTCGAGTATGTGGCCAAAGTAGGAGAGCACTCCGTGAGCCCCTGCTTGTATTCAACTGAAGTCCTTGATGGTGGCGATGCCAATGGACGACGCGTGAAACCAAGGATCTAACGGCTGCCCAGATGAGCCTAGAAGAGTTCCTCGTCCTTTTTTCCGTTGTAAAGTGTTTCCAATGACGGGTGCTTCTGTGGTGCCATATCATGCATGTTGTAGTGCGTGGGTTTGTGTGTGTTTCCATCCCTCTCCCCAGCCTTATTGCTGCTACTGTGGAGGGAGCTGTGTCTAATATATATCCTACTGACTAGTGTATTGCATTGCTGCTGCAAAGCAGGCTGTCATCATAAGTGCACACAGATGGCGTATGGCAAGGATGGTCTGGTTCCAAGGTTTGATCAAGGGAAATAATGGCGCAGAATGTGTTTTGCAGAAGTTTTACCTTTTGCTAGGCCAGCTTTGTCGATTAATGGCCGTCTGTATTGACTCTATTCAATTGAAATGGTGAAATGCAATGAAATGTATCTTGGACATTCACTTCCCGTACTGTCATACTGATACGTTCATCTTTACTACCCTGAAATTATGAAGTAGTACTACCATTTACCTGTGTAAAATACCCGTCTGATTATCTTTTTACCTTTGTGAAATACCCATTTGATTCGTGACAGGAAATTATATATGATGAAACGGCAGGCAGCAGAAGGATTTGCACCTTTCGTGGTTTCCAATCTTTGGATTGCCACACATATTGATTTGTACCCCGTTCTTATTTTAACGAAAGTAATTATGAAATTTGACCTGATATTCAGGTGCCACCAGAAATATGACTTAGAATTCGAATGCCTTATGAAACATGACCCATATCATGCGAATTGTTATGAACTCTGGACTTTTCAGAATTTTCGCAATTTCTGTAACTTCAGAAAATTTCTTATACTGTTTGGGTATAGGAAATAACATTTTTGTCCATTAGTCTTTCCTCCTTTCTTCGGCTGATGGTCCGATAGTCTCGTTCTATTCCTTGCCAGTTCATCTCGAATCACCTAGAAACATGCATAATTTCAGATAAAGGAATTCCTTTTTTGTTCTTGCATGCATGCACACTACTACTGTACTGCGTAAAATTGTGCAGATCGATCGTGTAGCAGCTAGATTGAATTCGTTCTGCAGGAGATCGAGCTGGCCATGGAGATGGACATCGTCACCGTTCCACTTCCACCCGCGCCCCAGCCGCTTCTCCTCCTCCGCCTGGAATTGAAGCCATCAGACGGCAGCCGGGCACACATACAATCGCACAACTAAAACTAATGACAAGGACTCATCGCCGGGCGGCGGCTAGTTAGTTAGCTCGGTGAGCATCTGCCGTGGCCTGGGTCCATCACGAGTCGCAGTACCGGGCCAGCTCGTGGTCGTCCGGAGGATCTCGTTCAGCAAGAGAGAGAACGAGAGAAGAATGAGGAAAGGGTAGATGGGTCTTTCTCCGTGTCCCAAACAGCGCAAGACAAATTCTCGAATTACGTAAATCCCAAAAAGTCAAATTTGATAACAATTCGTGTGACATGGTCATATTTCATAAGACATGCGAATTCCGGGTTATATTTTTAGTGGCACGTGAATACCGGATCATAATTCATAATTTCTCAACACGTACTTCCCAAAACTATGTGTGGCAACACATATATCCTAAACACTAAACACTACACCTAAACACTAAATCTAAACCATAAACACTAGACCCTAAACACTTAAGACTAAACACTAACACTACACCTAAACACTAAACACTAGACCCTAAACACTTAACACTAACCCTAAACACTAAACACTAACTCTAAAAGTGAAGTGGGGCCCTTTTGTCATAGAGACAAGGAGGTTATATGCGTGGCCACACATAGTTGTGGCTTTGATTTTTCCATAATTTCTTAACAATGCAATAAAAAAAATCCGTTAAGCTAGCCGAGGAGAGGATTCAAGCAATATGTAGTTGAGCTAGCTAGATACTTGATTTGTTTTGTACCTCCTTCGTATTAAGCATGCATCCGCCTCAAAGTGGGGGCAAACCCTCCCTAAACCCATCCCACCCCAGTAAACAAGGAGTCAGTTACCCGCTCCGCCCCAATAACAATTTGCTCAACCCGCTCCGCTCCCCAAAGTGATCTGCCCAACCCGTCCCTCCCCGACGGAGGCGGGTTAGCAGCGGTCGTCTTCTACTTTTTCAATCGAGAGCAGTCACAGGAGACGCCCCAAGCAGGGCGGAGTTAGAGCAAAATTGAGGGGGTGTATTTGCTTATATGAGTGCAAGAGTTTGTAATATGTGGATGTGGATATATATGGTAAAAAATTTAGGTCTATCACTGTTTTTTCAAAAAATTATGGGTGCGGCTACACCCACAATCTTCTATATAGCCCCGCCCCGCAAGATAGAAAACTCGCACCGCCTCCACACCGCAACACGTATCGCAAACTGTCCCGCTCACACCGCAAAAAACCTGTTTTAACCCGTCGTACACACTCCATATTAGAACTCGTCCCAAAAACCCTGTTTTACCCCGCCGTGTTAGCAGGCGGAAGCCTGCGATCAAAATAACAAAATTCAGTTGAGCTAGGAGAAGAGAGAGTTTTCAACAGATACAATGCAGAGCTAGCTGCTAGGAGAGAAGACACAAGACAGGAAACATGCTCAGCTGCTCTCTCCAAACGAAGCCCGACTCCCCGACCCCCACAACCTGCTTTGCTTGCTCTGTACTCCGCTAATTCCTTCCGCGGCGACGCGATCCCGAGCAAGAAATCCAGCAGCAACAAGTGCAAGAGGCGGCGGCGGATCTCGTCGGGCGGCGGCCGCCACTATGATGAGCGTCAGCTCGCCTCCGCCGCCCTCGCTTCCTGCCGGGGTACACCTCTCCCCATCTCTCTCTTCCCGCCGGGGTATACCCCTCCCGTCTCTCTCTAGATCTGGGAGTAGCCTATTTGTTTAGGGCGGGCGCCATGAATCAGGCGACCTTGTGATCTGATAATATCTGCCGTGTCTAAGATTGATTCGGCCCCAATGCTTTCGCGCGTGCTGCTCTCCACAGGCTAACCAATTTGTTGTTTGCTATTGTCTGGCGACTGAATTATGCTTGAAATTACTGTATGTCTCATCCCGCCCTTTGCCACCGATTAGTTAGATGCCGTGTGTGTGTGTGTGTGTGAATGGAAAATAGTTCTCTGATATCTGGTCTCGCCAACGAATGCAGAGTGGAGGCTTCTTCAGGGGGTACACGAAGCTGTGCAAGGGCCTCGCCGTCATATTGCTCCTTGTGCACCTTCTAGTCCAGCTGTTCCCGTCCGCCGTCACCTATCTCGCGCTTATCCCTGGAAGGTAGAAGCTCGGATCTCCACTCTGTTGGAATTCTGTATCCAGAGCAACATCTTTTACTAGTTGCCTGCTTCGCTCCTAGTTTTTCCTCGATCTGTTTCCTAGTTACCACTGTTATTTTGGGTCTCCACTGGATGGCCAAGTTGTTTCATATTCACCCTGTGAGGTGAAATACTTGAAATCTTCTGGTAGTACTGACTGTTATGTGGAGCTACCGATGCTGGTAACCAGAACATCCATTTGAAATGCCGGTTTAAGCTGCTGAGTTATTGTAACTGCATATTAAAATTAATGACATGTTGCTCAGTCGGTCTCATGGTTTCAACACTAGATGTCTAGGCTGCATTCAACATTGCATCAGGTTTGTTTTGTCCTATGTAAATGATTTACCAAATATTCTATTAAGAAAAAACCACTGAACCAAACATATGTCTTGAATATTCAGCTATTTGATTTTTATCCGCAGGAGGGGCGATCCCTTTTGCTTGGAACCTGATAACTGCTGGCTATGTCGAGCAGACAATTCCAGGGGTAATTTTTTTTTTCTATCCCATTATTTATTTTATTCTGTGCAGCCTCCTCATATATGCATGTTTATTCATCCACTTTTATGTGAAAGAAAAAGTACTTCCAAATCATGGCAGCAAGCTAATTGTGTTTATGTGTAGTTAGCTATTCAAAGAAGCAGCTAACTCAAAACAAGTAATGAAATGGTTGAAACTCAGGTATGGGGTAGAGTATAGAACAGTTTGCTGGTGCCTGCTTGTTTGGATGTAACTTATGTCATGGAATTAATCAAATTCAAATGAATACTGACTTAATTTAGCTTCTAGCTTTCTCTTATTACAGTGGCGGAAATATTAGCGTGGTTCTTGTTAATCGTTACTTAGAGTTCTTCTAGATGTTTGTTGTACACTTGAATGTCACCTTAGGCAATGGAGAAATACTAGCATTCTGTTTTATAGATGTTTTTCCCTGCAGCACTTGATCTGTGTTTGCTGTTTTTGTGCAAAATAAAATATAGCATCTCATTTGTTAATGCATCTGCTTACTGGTCCTTTCAAGTATTATAAACATTTTGACAAATATGTCATGTTTATTAACATACCAGAGTTCCTTCAACTCTACATGACCAATATTTCTGCAGGTGGTTGTCAGCATCATTGGTCTTCTTTTATTTGGGAAGTTGTTAGAACCTTTATGGGGTTCAAAAGAGTTATCAAAGTTAGTCTTTATCGTCAACTTCTCAACTTCTGTTTGTGTCTTCATGACTGCTATCGTGCTATATTATATAACTCAGCAAGAGATCTACCTGTAAGTACCATATTTCTCTTATTTCTACAAATAAGTAGTTTGACATTTCATATTAGCTCCAGCCTTGGTGTTCTTACAACCTGTGTTTTCAGCTATACTCCTCTTTCTGGATTTTATGGGGTTCTCTCAGGATTGTTGGTGGGCATTAAACAGCTTTTACCTGATCAAGAGCTTAATCTTTTTGTGTTAAAGATTAAGGCAAAGGTCACTCTCTTTGAATATCAATAGAGTAACAGTAATTTCATGCTACCGTTATGTTTGCTAACGATCTTATTTTTTCTGCCTACACAGTGGATTCCATCTCTTGTTGCATTGATCTCCATTGTTGTAAGCTTCTTCGTAAATGACTTGATGTCTTACCTCCCAGTTCTGTTGTTTGGCATTTATATGAGCTGGATCTATCTCCGTTACTTCCAAAAAGAGACTTGAGACTGGCCTGAAAGGAGATCCAAGTGAGGAGTTCTCTTTCTCAAGCTTCTTCCCTGAATTTGTAAGGTATTCATTGTCCCTAAATTGAAGCTCTAGACTCTTCTGCAGTTCTCTGAAGTATATTCTGAGTTCTGACAAATTTATCAAAACATGCAGACCAGTTCTCGATCCAATAGCATCTGTATTCCATAGGCTACTTTGTGGAAGATCCGAAAGAACTGATGCCAGGGGAGAAACATTAGATACCTCACCACTGCCTGGTTCAGATTCGATTGAGGCAAACAGGAGGAGGTTAGCTTTCATGGCTTTGTCTTCAGTTTTATCAGTGCATAACTTTTTCCAGCTTTTAACATTTTGTTCATAATAAGCAATCCTTCAGTCCAAGCAAAAGCAATATTACTTCTATGCCCTGCTTTTTTTGACAACAAATGTACTGTATTCTTCCTCATGGGTTCTAGACCTTCATGTTTTCTGTTGTCAAGTCAGTGAGCTATTGGAGTCACACATTATTCCTGTGACTGTCATGTTTTCTGTCACACATAATTCCTGTGACTGCCATGTTTTGTCACACATTATTCCTGTGACTGTCACGTTTTCTGTCTTTGTTGTAGCTATTGGAGCAACCAGCTCTATTGGGTGCTTTCATATCAGATGACCTGTTGGCACTTGCTAGTTGCTAGTTGTGTGCAACTGTGGTTCTATTCTGTCAGTCATAATGTTTGTTTGCACCATTGTAGAGAGAGGGGTCAACGGGCGCTGGAGCAAAGATTAGCCGAGAAGCTGGCTGCGGTGAGAAGTTCAGAGGGGGCATCACTGGATGCCGCTGACAAAGTTTGAGTCTTCTATGCAACGAACAACGAGCTGTGCAGTTTGTGAATTCTGGCAATTCGTTTCTATGTGATGTGATTTCCTGAAGGACTGGTCGACCGCGAATGTATCATGTACCTTCAGCAGCCCCAGCCCCACTGCCAAGTGCTTCATTTTTTTTTTTTGTTTTTTCGTGTTTTTCGTAGTTATCAGCAGGAACCAACTAATGAAGCGTTGCGCCCCATTTTTTTCCATGGTTTCTCTGTAATCAACTAGTGAAGTGATCAGATACTAAGCAGTGTATAATGCGATGCTCCGTAGGACAAGAACTCATCTATTTTTTTTTTCTAATGGTGGGTTTGATATTTGATAGTAGTTGACACGAACAAAATTATTTTTGAAATCTTTTAGAACTTTGTATCCATTTTGCTCAAGGTAACTCTGATATTTACCTGTCGTCGTTTCGACTTCGGTAGCCAAGGAAGATGAACCCAGCACACTTGGTCCATTGACCTTGCCCGCTTGAGTAGACGCGATGGAATCGCCAAGGTTACTGGCGTAATTAGTTATCATAACAATCACTTTTGCTGAGTACTAGCTTTGTCTCTTTCTGTTTCATTCTCATTTAAAAATTGGTGTTCCTTTTGTCTTAATTTAGACTCTACACTCGATGCACTCGAGTAGTGCTTGTCACGACCAAGAATTTTAAATCACGGTTTTCTCAATAAGGTTTTTTGCCTTTTTGGATAGCTAATTTGGAACCATTATCACAATCATACACCGTATCGTATATCGTTCTATACAGAAATACAAAAACTTCATTACAAGTGCCTAACGTACGATTTACTCTATTGCTTAAAGTGGCTATAATCATCTATCCTTCAAGATACCTCAAGTTCAAGGGCGTGATAAGCCTTTAGGATTCTTGCTTGCCAGCAAAAAAAAAAAAAAAAAAAAAAACTCTTTTCTTGCCAAAAGAAGCTCCTAAAAATACATGACAAAACCAACATCAAAAAATAAAAAATAATAAAATAAAAATAAGGTTGGAAAAGAGCGCCAGTAAAATCAAATCGGAAAGGGAGAATCCTCGAAGCCTAACCAGGACTCTGGCATCCCACTCCGGCGCCACATGCCTCCTGTCTCCGCCGCCGCCACCGCCGCCGCCGCCGCCGCCGCCACGAACTCTGGACCCGCTTCCACGCCTTAAGAATCCGGCGGCGCTGCCGCTTCTGGTGCTAGCCGCAACGGAGCTTCCTTCTAAGCGCCGGTGGCGGGTGGGCGGGAGGGTCAGCGATGCCGCCGGCCCGTAAGAAGCGCGGGGCGGCGGCCGCCGCAGCCGCAGCTGCCGCGGCGGCGCAGTGGAAGGTGGGCGACCTCGTGCTCGCTAAGATGAAAGGCTTCCCGGCGTGGCCGGCCATGGTGAGTAGCACTGGCCACTTGTTCTCTCTGATCCGGCGCCCCTGGCACTAATTTAGGCATCACGCAGTTTGGGAATTCTAGCTATAGTTGGAGAGCTTGCCTAGGGTTCGTCGTTTGACGAGAGCAGTCTTTTTTAGGGTGCTACCACGGTAATCCCTACAAAAGTTGAGGTTTCTATGGCTGCTCATTGTGATTTGGCACACCTTTACTATTATGTTCTAGTTTATGTGCTGCCTTTAGTAAGGCTTGGCATGTTCAGGGGCTTCTCGGTATATGAGATCAGTGGTGACCAACTTGCCGTGAATCTGTTCTGACCAGTTCACAAGTTTCCTCTAGTTCAATGTCCTAGATATGATTTCTCACTGCAATCTCATATTGTTTCTCAAATATTGATTGCCTTGATAAGTGAATGGTTACTGCAATTGAGATCTTCTCCTTCTGCTAATCGTGGTTGTAGAGTTTAATCGGCTGGTGTATGGGAGCTTGTTTACCTTTGATATTGATGAAGATGTGCTAGATAAAAAAAAAAAAGTTTGTTGGAGCAAATGTTGGTTAACAGTTCCATAAGTTTATGACCAAGAGTTGTATAGATATATTTCAAGTAAATCAGTGGTGCTAAATGTTTGCTTGTTAGTGGCAACGTGTTGGTTTCAGTGTTTTCTGGACGGTTTACGCGTTTGGATGCAACATGGTGATTTTCTGGTTGCGGAAGAACTGTGCCAGCTTCTGGGGAACCAACTGGTGTCTCTCAGGCTGTTGTTTGGTTCCATTCACTATGATTCTCTTTAGAATCCCTGTCCCATGCTTGTCTTTCCTCACCTCGGTATTCCCTGGTTGGTCACGGTGCCAATGTGCAATTAGCTTGGGCATATGGAACTGTGAAGTTTCAAATGGTTCTTTGATACTTGTTTACTTGGCTTTGTTATTTCTGAATCTGATGCTATATATTGTACTTGAACTGGTGAAGATTATACATCAATGGTTGTCTCAGAGCATGATTTGACCTGGTGATTTTGGTTCTTAAAAGGTTGGTGGGCACCATGAACTTGGTTGATATAATTCTTGTTTGCTTTCTCATGAGTCATGAGTGTGGGATTTGGGAATTTTATGATAACCACCAATGGAAGTACTTTCTGTTTTGTTTGTGTTCATTTTCTATAGCAGTTCATGAAATACTCAGTCCACATCAACATTTATAGATCTCAAGGCATAGTGAGGTATAGATGATATGGGTAAGCTCCTTTCGGATGTGTTTTAACATGTGGTATTTAAGGGAAACATAAGTAGGTTCAGTTACTAATTGATTAATATTCTGAGCATTGAGGGGCAGGATCTTAATGCTGTTTCTTCGTTTATTTTTGTTTTGGAAATTTCATAAACGACGAAGAAATGAGCTCTATTGATTGTGAAATGATGCATATAGGTCTCTAAAGTTCAGCACGTCTCTAGAATTTTATGCAGATTGTTCTGCATTTAAATTGAGGTGTCTGCTGTGAACATGGATTTCTCTAGACATTTCTTCTCTTTCATATATACTCGTTTCTCATTTTCTTGCAGTTATATTTTTAGGGCTTTCTTACTTTTGTGTGTTATGTAGTATTACATAGGTGTTAATGTGCATATGATAACATTCTCGATCACCGTGAACTTTGATACTAACCTATAGTCCTAGATTTTCTATTGAGATTTTCATGGTCGTAACTTCGTAAGTGATGGACACTTTCTCTCTTTTCTCATGCTCTTCATCTATGGTGTACTCCAGCCATCCAAATTCGGCGACCACATTTGGTTTTGCTACCATGACCAACCACGGCATTTTTGTTTTTCATGAAACCATTTTTGTTTTTCATCTGTATGGCATGTTTATAAGTCATACTTCACATAACCATGCTATTAAGCTGAGATTTCCTGGGAAAAGCTGCCTCTAATAATTTCCACCGCTATTCATGCACTCGTAGCCTTTTTTTTTTTTAACTCTTGGAGATGCGCGTGGTTGTAGAGTTGAAACTGAAAATATCCATGTTGAGGATCTCAGTCCCTGAATTCCCATACTGTTACAGATAACTGAACCAGAGCAATGGGACCTTCCTGCAGCTAAAAAGAAGTTTATTGTAGCTAAAAAGAAGTTGCTGGTCTACTTTTATGGAACTAAAGAGATGTGAGTATCACTTTGGATTTATGATCTTCCTTGTTGATTGATATTCTCTATATGTTCCTCTTCATCCCATGTACATTGTTTGCTTGGACCAGATAGCTCTTTTCTTAAGATGTATATTATTAAAAAAAATAATATGACTGTTGGCCTTGTCGTCACATGAAATTGGTAGGATCCTAATAAATTCGTTTAACCTTTTCTAAGATTTTATTTGGATTTCCTTATTTTTAGTTGAGATGAGGAATATATAATATCATTGCAGACTTTTAGGATTTATTTATTTTTAGCGTTACATGTCAGTAGGATCCTAGTAAATCAGTTACCCTTTTCTAAAATTCTAAGTTTTATTTGGATTACTGAGAAAAAATCCTAATGTGATCGTACAAAATTGACACATTTTGCTAAATGTTTGTACAGTTTTACAAATTTAAGAATAAGAATGCATATAAAAAGGACTACATGATGACCACATTCCAAGTTAGTCTCCCAGATGATGATTGTTTATGAAAGGAGCAATAGATGACAAAAGTGGACAACAGTCTGTGAAGAGGTTCTCAGGCAAAATTATTCATGCAATGTAATGTTAGTAAACAACACTAGTTTTGTAATCAACAAATGGGGAATTAAGTATCTAGCTGGTTCGTCATGCTAGATGGGTACCCTACTGAATGGGTTTGTTTGTCCAATTTTTGTGGAGTGCCATTTGTAGTGTGGTAGTGTTGGCATGGTTTCATTTCATACTATGAATCAAGATGATTTTTATTTAGAGTATCTTATTTCCTGGCAACTCCAATCTAGAAGAATAATTTCATGTGCTGATAAATTCAGAACAAGTGAAAGATATGTCCTTTTAGTTTTAGGAATCTTGTATTAATTAATCATCATTTATGAAGTTTAATTCTGTGATCTCTTTTCTTAATTAATGTCGAGTTCTATACTGGCATCACTAACAATTTCTGACACTGAAGTGGGTTAGCTTAAAGACATTAGTAATTTGCAGGAGGTCCCTTGTGGCAGCTATTAGACTTGCATATATTACCTAATTCATTAAATCCCTATCCCACAATATGCAATGCTTTTTCTGACATTAATCTTTTCAATTATATTGTAGTGCTTTGTGCAACTATGCTGACCTTGAGGCATTCACTGAAGAGAAGAAAAAGACTCTACTTGTTAAGCGACATGGGAAAGGAGCAGATTTTGTCCGAGCAGTTAAGGAAATAGTTGAGATTTATGATTCTTTAAAGGAAGACCAGAAAGACATTAATAATGATAATAATAAGAGTGGCTTTACTGAAAATAATTTGAAGATTGATGTCGAGAATCATGTCAATGACAGCAGCAGTACAGAAACTGATCCAGGCAATGACAAGAAAATGGAGGATTGTCCCTCCTCTTGCATGGATCACAGCATGGTAGGTACTCCACGGTCTATTATCAACACAATGGAGGGTGAGCATTGTGTTGTGGATTCTGCAGATGGTGACCCTATTGAAAAGTCATCTATCCTTCATGAGAGTAAGCATTCTCCTTTGCATGATAGTTCATGCTCAAAGAAAAGACAAAAAGATTCACAGAAACAAAATTCTTGCACACATGGTAATTTTGCATCATCATGGAGATCAAGAAGTTCATTAGGCGCTGAACTAAGAACAAGTCAGGATTCTGGTGGTCTGATAAATGGTGCTAATCTGCCTTCTGTTGATTTGATTCCTGGTGACAAGCAAGAAGATTCTGCTCACTCTAAGTGCATTGAGGATGATAAACCAAGCCCGTGTTCTGTTTCTGCTACAAAGGAAGCAGTCTTGTCACATCCAAGTCGAGGAACCTGCAGTCAACTTGCGGTCTCTGGGGATGACGATAAAGGCCCATGTACTGTCATAGATAGTGTACACTGCACTTTTAGTAATGAATTATCTAAAACTGGAGTCAGGGATAAAGAAGTCAAACTGAATGGAACGGTTGATCTTCCCATGACCACCACCGGACTTTTAAAAGAAAAAAGAAGGACAAACACTTGTCGTGCTAATAATCCTGTCAGTAGTGAGCTAAAAAATATGGATGGAGCATTGCAGCCTAAGTCAAGTGGAGATCTTTTATATTCTCCAAATTTAAGAAACGAAATTAACAGATCAGATGGAGATGAACACTTGCCATTGGTCAAAAGGGCAAGAGTCCGAATGGAAAGGTCTCCACTGGAGAATGCTACGATTCATGAGCCTGGCCATTCTTCTGACAAAACAGAGCCAGCTAAACTTGATCCATGTATTAAGCATGGAACATCTGCAATATTTGGGAAGGATCAATCAGCTGATGAAGTACCTCCTGGCATAGATGTTTCACCCAAAACAAATTGCTCTGACCTTCCTGGAGAAGTTCGGTATTCTTGTATGAATAACAGTGAAGAGCAACCAATGGTTTTGACATTGGATGTGGAAGCTGCTTTGCCTCCATCAAAACGCCTTCATCGTCTCTTAGAAGCTATGTCTGTTAATGCATCTGACACTGTGAGTGCTTTGCCTGAAGTTACAAAGTCAAAGGTGGTTACCCAGGAAGGCTGCACTGCTTCAACAGAGAGGCCCCCTCCTAAAAACTCTGCAGATGCACTTGTTGAAAGTCCCAAATCTGCAATGGCTAAAAGTCCCAAGGCTAGAAGTCCCAAGGTATCTTTGACTGTGCTTTCTTTAGATGCCCCAACTGGCCAAAAGCATATCACAGAAGCTGTCATGTTGAACAAGGATGCCCTCCCTCCTGTTTCTTTGGATCTGAGAACTGATGTCAGTGACAGTGTACCAAAGGACAAAGTTTCTGAAGAAACCTGCATAGATAGGGAAAATTTGAGAACTGATGTCGGTGACAGAGTACCAAAGGATAAAGTTGCTGAAGAAACCTGCATAAACAGTGAAAATGTACCTGATTTGGTTGTACATACTGGGATTGATAGCAATGACTGTGTAAAAGGTACAGCCTGTTCCATGAAATTGGAAGAGCCTGGCTTTGCTTCTAAGTTTGATCGACTACCTTTGTGTAACGCAGGTGGAAATAAGCCTATGGAATCCATCGAAGGCTCTACTAATGGTTTTGGCAAAACTATAGATGCATCTTCTGAGCCAATTAGCCGAGCAAATGCTACTGTCTCGTATACTAGCGGCAGTTGGGATCCTGTGTCGCATGTTGGCACTGTTTTAGATGAATCAGTAGTTAGTGTGCGTGACAGAACAAGTGCCTCTTCTTTGGTTTCTAAAGTTCCATGTATTCATTCTGACACAAGCACCAGAGCATTTGAAATGTAAGTCCTATTTAATGTGAAAAAACGAACCTTCAATTTGTTATGTAGGCATGTTTGTCTATTGGCATTACATATTCTTGCACTAATTGATTTACTGCAAATCTTAGAAGCCATATTCTTGTAACTTGCTATGTTCTTCACTTCTTCTCGAGTCTTACGTTCATAATCATGTTGACATGGTCAATAATAGTTTCGATCTTTAATCTTGTAGGCATAGTTCTTCAGTTATTGCACCAGAAGACATTGACCACAGAATAAACCTAAAGGATAAGGGTTTATCTTCAGATTCAATGCCTGCAGAAGAACTAGCTGCTGATGGACATGCTCATATATTCTCTCAATCAAATTCATTCATAGACAGTTCTCTAGATTCAAAAATTGCTTTGGAACCTTTGGTGAATATACCTTCACTCAAAGAAGGATCAAGTAGCTGGTGTTCACCTTCAAATCATTCGATAAGGTCTGCATCAGATAGGGTTCATACTGAACAAGATAGTGGTGAGATTCCTTTTGATAATCTGCAACCGGAAGGCTTGTTAGCAGGTTCTAATGAAGCCCATTCATCACGGAGGGCGTTTGAAGCTTGCGTTGGTACACTAACACGAACAAAAGAAAGTATATCTCGTGCAACACGTCTTGCACTGGACTGTGCTAAGCATGGCATTGCTGGGGAGGTTAGGCCCTGCAAAATCTTCACCTTAACTTTAAAGGCATGCTGTTTCAATGTGGTTTATCTTAGATTAATTTCTTATGGTTTTATTATTACCGCTAACTTGCTTGTATTTGTACATCTGGTAGCTTGATGTGCAACCAAGCTTCGTGTGCAACCTATCGTGTGCAACCTATGCAACCATCGTATTGCAACCTATGCAACCACCAATTAAGACCACAGGATCTAGATCCAACGTCTGAGGTTGTTTTCAGTTAAACCCTTGCACCTGGATACACACGGGTTAGATTTAAACCCCACAGGTGGAGGGGTTTAAATGAAAAAAACCACGGACGTTGGATCCAGATCTTGTGGCCTTAATTGATGGTTGCATAGGTTGCACACGAAGGTTGGTACACATGATACGTTACCAAGTTATTCATCTGATGCCCATAACTGTGATGATATCAACTCATTCCTAGTTTCCCATTACAGATTAACTTTCATGCCAAATGCTGATTTTGTTCATCATAGAAATATGGTCACCATAGCTGTTTTGTCCAGTATAGTTTCCTGTATATCAACTCGTGGCCTTTGTATATATGACATAGCATGCTATTTACAAGCTAGAAAATTAGTGGGTATGT
Source organism: Hyparrhenia diplandra (assembly GCA_015847255.1). Taxonomy (NCBI): domain Eukaryota; kingdom Viridiplantae; phylum Streptophyta; class Magnoliopsida; order Poales; family Poaceae; genus Hyparrhenia; species Hyparrhenia diplandra. The sequence goes on along the minus strand of JADLZK010010713.1, from coordinate 12,040 downwards.
TATGTTAACCACTATGGCACAATCTTCACTAGATTATTTAAAATTTTCAGTTTTTTTGTTTGAGCGCAGTAGCAGCTTTTGCTGCATTTCAATCTTAAAAAGTATGCCCTTTTATATAGCCATTGAACCAATCAAACAGTTTTAAGTTGTGTGATGCAGATGTGATTTGATTCTGTTCTTTTTTTTAACAAAATAATCTAGGTAATGGATATTATTATTGAACACCTGGAAAAGGAAAGTAATTTATATAAAAGGGTCGATCTGTTCTTCCTTGTTGATTCCATAATCAGATACTGTCGCAATCAGAAAGGTATGTGCATAATGTTTTTAAGTTTGTTTCATGTGAATGGGCAGATTTAAATCTACTAAGCTAATCATGTAGGTGGACCTGGTGGTGCTTATCCTTCTCTCATCCAAGCAGTCTTGCCACGAATTATATATGCTTCTGCACCACCTGGAAATTCTGCTTGGGAGAATCGGAGGCAGTGTCTTAAGGCGAGTGATTTCAGTACCTGATTAAATAATATGATTAAGTATAACACTCTTTCACATTTCTTTCACACTTCATTTCTTGGTGGTTAGGTTTTGAGGCTCTGGCTAGACAGAAAAACCCTTTCAGAATACATCATTCGCCACCATATTAAAGAGCTTGAAGCTCTTAATGATGCGTCATTTGGAAGCTCTCACCATCCTTCAGGTACAGAGAGAGCTCTGAATGACCCTTTGCGGGATGACGAAGCATTTTTTGTTGATGAGTATGGAAGGTAAGCCCCTACTTTTGAAGAAGAACCCATTTGTAAGGTTAAAATGAGTGGCTTGTATGCTGTTTATTGCTAATTGCACACAAAATATTCTGCATATTTATCATTTTGGGTTGGTTTTGGTAATCTTACATAGTTTGCAAAAGGAAAAAAGATGTACATGAGTTTGATGCTGATAGCATATCATCGTAGCAAGTAGGTAAATTGTTTCTATTTTCCTTGAATCCAGATTGGCATTATTGGAACTGTCTGCTATACAATTTCAGTGCTTGTATGTTTGGGACCTGTCAGATTGTAGCAAATGCGTGAAAGTATTATCAATACTAGAAAAATCTCTCAAGAAATGTTGAAAAGGTTTAAAGGACATAAATAATAGTCATGACTCGCAATGACCCTTCAAGATTATCTGAATGACTGCTGACTAGTGTTGTTGCTTATATGACTGAACGAAAATATGAAATGTCAAATTTTCAAACAAAAATTTGGATCTGTATTTAAGCGTGGTCTCACTTAGCATATGTAACAAACTGCGTTTATGCATGCTGAACTTCTGTACCATCATTTTGTACAAAAAAAAACTGTTCAGCGTGCCTCACGTTTATATGATTGATTATTCTTCACAGCAACGATGGTCTTGATCTTCAAAATTTAATTTGCACGAAAACTACTTGAAGTTTTGGATGGGATGTCCTCTGAGGAGAGGAGCTTTGAAGGTCTTACTCCTGAACATGAAGTTACTGATGCTAATGAACAAGAGGCATGTCAATTGCATGTGACAAAGCATCAACTTCTATTGGAAGAAGTGGACGGCGAAACTTGAGATGGAGGATGCAGCCCCATCATCTGGAGCTGAAGCCAGTACTGGATGTCAAGGAGATTTGACTAATAAAGATATCTCTATAGGAACTGCTCAGCATCTCAGTTCCGTTCCGCCACTACCTGATGACAAAGCTCCATCCCCTCCCCCATTGCCATCATCACCGCCACCATTACCACGTCCATCATGTTTTGCCTCTCAAGATTCTCAGGTGCAAGGTGCATTGCCTGTGGCAGCCGATTGTGTTGAGCAACACCATCCAGGAGCGAACTATGTATGTAGCTCTTAGTTTGTTTCTGCAGGAAAACTTCTCTGAAATTTGATTTGTGGTGAATATATATAGTTACTCCGTGGTGTTCTTTGCAGAATGTTGAAGGCCAACATCCTTATTCTGCTGCAAACAATCGAGGCAACGTGGATGCATGCATAGCTTCTTCGCAGCCTCCAGTACCATACAATTCTGGATATTCAGGGCATACTAATCAGATATATCAACCGCCGCTGCCGCCACCACCGCCACCACCACCACCACCACAGCATATTGCAACATTCCCTTCTGGGCCCCATGGCAGCTTATGTGGGCCCTCGGTGCCGCATCATGGAAATAACTATCACCATCCACCACCACCACCACCACTGCCGAATAGTGGATACCATTTACAGCCACCGCCACACCCACCAGGTCGAATCAGTTCCCATGTCCACCTGAACCAGAGCAGAGAGCACAGCCTTGGAATTGTGGCCCTCCCGCCCCTTCCTATCCTGAGAGATATCAGTATAGTGGACATGATAGAGGACACCATGGATATGATAGAAGACCTTACTTTGATGATAGGGGGCATCGCTTTGATGGTGGAATGCATCACTTCGATGATAGATGGCACCACTTTCATGATAGGGGGCAAATGCACCATGAAGTTATGGATGGTGGAAGGTTTCCCTCATTCTTTCCACCAGGTATTCCCCTCCTCTTTCTGCATATGCAACAGTTTTGCATCCAACCGGTCCCATTTATTTATGAACAGTTTTGCTGAAGTACCAGATTACTTGTGTTTTTTTAATGAATTAAACTTTTATGTTTATCCAGTTTTGTTCTTATCAGTATCCAGTTGATCCTGTTCCTTTTCAAGCAACGTGCAGTTTATGTTATTTATCACTCATTGCACTGTCTTCTACAATCATTCAGGCCCCCCATGTCCAGATCACTTCGAAGCGCCACCCAACCAATTTCACTGTGGACGACCATTGGATCCTCCACCAGGTCCATGTTCTGGGTGGCCTATGCCTCATAGGAGATCCAAGTACCCTCCTCCTGATTCCAGACACTCAATGGAACCTCCAGTTTCCAATGGAGGAGGTATTCTATCTCATTCTCATGGCAGTCGTCAACTCATCATTATTTTCCATCATCACAAACTCGAAATGTTTTAATAGTCACTTTTTTCATTCTTTGTGCACTTCAAGCTGAATGCTAGTCTCCGTTGTGAAATCAGGTTGGAGGAGGCATGGAAGACGTGATTATGATAGATACCATTGATGACTGGTATCAGAAGTTTTATGTTGGAACTACTGTACTTACACGTTAGCCCCTTTACAAATTTAATAACTTCTGAGATGTATGATATACATTTACTTGGGATAGGGTACTCGTGAAAGTGTGGAATAAGAGCATTCCCCAGTAAGTTTCCTACATAGTATTTCTCTTTTTGCATTATTTCAGAATGATATCGGACTCCTTTGACTCAACTCTGATCATGGCTGATTGGTTGCTAGGGCTGAGTGGTGTTGTGGCAATGTTTATGGTACACATTTCCTCCTTTATAAACTATACTAGTTATATTATTTCTTACTTGGCGCACCTGTTGCCGTTTTCTTAATTGATCTGACACATGTTTTTTCTGCTTATGTTTTCTAGGTTTTCCTTGTCACTGGTGAATTGCGAAGCATTCGTCAATGTCTCCATTCACTGATGTGCTGATGTGCTTAGTGTTAAGTCTCTTGAAAGTTGAAAATAAGAGACGGAACCCACCCACTGTACATATATAGCTGTAGCAGTGTTCTGCAAATGCAGAAACGGGAGCGAGGCCAGTCGTCTGAAGAGTGTGAGCCATGTTGTTAACCTTACCATTCCACCGTCTTGTCGACATCACAGTGTATTTCGTTCCTGTAACCCTGTTGCATCGAACATTCATTTTTCTTATATCTTGTAAAAAAACATTTTTATGATAATTTAGTTTGTAGTTTGACAGTGAAACACATGGCAGAAATTCAAAAAAAAAAAAAAAAAAATTGGGTACTTGTAGACTTTATTCGGCATCTTTTTATGACATAAATATGGCTCAATACTCTTCAGGCGAATGCAGCCGAGTCGCCACACGCTGCGAGGCAGTTTTGGCACTTCTGAGGTCTGGGTTTAGTAATGTACAACTAGTTTTTACTCTGTTCCAAATTATAAATTATCATTAGAATACTGTTGGAGAGTTAAAAATATAAGTTTGACTAAAATTATAAAGAAAACTATAAAGATTTGTGACGTCAAATAGATATGCAATGAATAAGTAATGAAGAATCTAATGGAACTTAATTAGTTGGCATAAAAATGTTTTAACCCCCAAAATTCTTGTAATCGCTAGTAATTTAGGCCAGAGGAAGTACGATTTAATTGCAACTGCCTGGAACAACCTTTCTCGTTCAAATTTATTTCGATCGGTGTTGGTTTCGTCCCTCAACTACTATATTAAACTGGTCATTTGAATCTTTTAGCCTTCCTTTTGGCACAATCAATCAAGTTATTGTACTTGCGTTGGCATGCCACTTTGGCGTGCCAAGACATGCATATGCACGCGTCCCGTGTGCTGAGTCATCTACTCATCATACAGTACATATATACGAGGCCATGAGCCCATGACCGTGCTTCTACTCTGACTTTGTCGTTTGTGTACACTGTACATGGCCATCTGAAAACTAATAACTCTCTAACTAGGCATTGTCAACATGGCGTCATCGCACAGAAGCATGCAGGGACTACAGAGCTAGTAGAGCTTAAGTTCTCCAGAACTTGAGATGAGACAAAAACAAAAAAAAAAAAACAATGTGGTCACACTACAATAAATATGAGATATCATCACTAATTTGATATCACGAAAGATATGATATAAAATTATGCAATCATACAAAAATAGAGATCTCTAATATATATTTCATTTTTTTATTTACATTATATATATATAAAATATAGGATCATCATTTTTATTTACAATTTTATATATAATACAGTTTTTTGTCTTTGTCCTTCAATAGAATTTTTTAATTTATTTATTGTGATTTGTACTAATATATTCAAACCGTTGGATGGAGATCTGATGGTTGTTAGCTATCGCCTGAACAAATGCTATATTTTATGGCACCTCAAATATAGCATATCCCTATTTATTTAATAAATGTAATAATAGCTAGACTAATATATATACTTTCTCCATCTAAAAAAGAGGCTTGCGTGCTGGTTAAATTTTGACTAGATCTGCAAAAAAAAATTAACAATATTTTCATTTTCAAATAAGTTTATTATTAATAAAGCACTGCTAATAGCACTGGTTGAGTCGTTTTTTTTTGACAAAGGAGCCACATCGACTGAGCAAATGAATCGACTCTTTGGCCCAACAATACCATAGGGTCCATAGAAAAATAGAAAACAAAAGCATAGAAATGCCGAGGAGTGTACGTTAGGAAGATTTCTAGTTGCGAAGTTTGTTGGCCTTGGCAGGGCTTACTTCTTGTAGTCAACCCATTAATTAATGCAGCTCGCGGCCACGTGCATCCATCTAAATCTCACAAGATTCGTTTGATGGACTGATGATGATGCACGATACGTACCTAGCTAGGGCAAACTCGTCGTCAGGCCACAATCACTCATCATGAGCACACGGATCCAGCCACAGTCGTAGTACGTACTAGTCATACCTGTCGTCGCGTGTATACTCTGGTACAAGATCTATATATGTACACCAAAAAACCAACATCATCAGAACAATTGTACAAGAAGAATGCAGCCAGCGTCTGCTTGCTTCTCCTCCATCTCGTCGTCACTGCTAGTGATGCCACCAGTAGTAGTCCTCGTAATGGTGCCGCTGCTGCTTGGGCTGCTGTCCACGACGACGCCGAGCCTGGCATGGGCGGCGCCGCCGGTGTCCCGGACCATCACCGTGGACTGTCACGGGCGAGGCGACGTCAGAACGGTGCAGTCGGCCGTGGACTCCGTGCCGGACGGCAACAGCGACTGGATCAAGATCCATGTCATGGCCAGCACCTACTGGTTCGTTTCGTTCTACACTTCTCTCACTCTACTGGCCTGCCCGGTGTGCTGTGCTAGCTAGCTAGTAGTTTGTTTCCTGCTGATGATGATGAAGAAGAAGAAGCGATGAGCTAGCATCATCTAATGCAATTTGTCGGTACTTGGATTTGCAGGGAGAAGGTGAGCATCCCAAAGCAGAAAGGCTACATCCTGCTGGAGGGGGACGGCTCGTCGACGACGGACATCAGCTTCGACGCGCACGCGCACGGCGCCGGCATCGACGACATAATGCGCCGCCCCAACGTGACGATGGTGGACGAGCAGTCACCGACGTTCAGAAGCGCCACCTTCACCGTCCTCGCCGACAACTTCGTCGCCCGGGGCATCGCCTTCAAGGTACGTACTAAGTAATTCTTCATCATCGACGATCTTCTCTTCTTCTCTTGATCGAAGTCGCCAACGGCCAACGCGCGCGCGCTGTGTGCACGCAGAACACGTACAGGGCGCCGTCGGACGACCGGCAGGAGAAGCAGGCGGTGGCGGCGCTGATCGGCGGCGACAAGAGCGCCTTCTACGGCTGCGAGTTCCACGGTTTCCAAGACACGCTGTGCGACTACCAGGGCCGGCACTACTTCCGCGACTGCCAGGTCCGAGGCGCCGTCGACTTCGTCTTCGGCTTCGGCCAGTCCATCTACGAGGACTGCGCGCTCGTGTCCGACATGCCGCCGGGCGCGCAGCCCGGTGGGTGACCGCGCACGCGCGTGTCGGCGCCGGCAGCCCCGGCGGGCTGGTGTTCAAGGGCGGCGTCGTACAGGCGGCGGCTGGCGCGGGCGCGGGCCAGACCTACCTCGGCCGCGCCTGGAACGCCTTCGCCGCCGTCGTGTTCTACCGCACCCGCATGGACGGCGTCGTCGTGCCGCAGGGATGGCAGGCCTGGAACGCCGCCGGCAACGTGTAAGCATGCATCTATCGTCGTGCGTGCCACTGCTGCGCGGCGCCCTGCGTCCGTGCGTGCGTGTGAAATGATTAGTTTTTGTTTTTTCAGGTCGAGCGTCACGTTTGCGGAGGTTGAGTGCACGGGGCCAGGGTCGGAGATGGGCGGAAGAGTGAGCTGGGAGAAGCGTTTGAGCGAGGAAGAGGTGCAGAGATTCGTGGACATGAAATTCATCGACGACGATGGCTGGCTGTCAAACCAGCCATAGATTAACCAGGACTGGAATTAATTAATTAACCATCTTTGCATGCATGCATGCATATTGCAAACAGGCAAGCAGGCCGTTACGAGTCGTGACATGCATGCGCATGCACCGATATGGACATCATCGATCGAATTAATTTCATCTGGAATTTAATTGTTCGGTTTTTTAAAAGATAAAAAAGTCAACAATTTCCTTCCTGTGTATGGTGTGTTCTATTCATACCGAAGTAGCTCGAGAGTTCAATTAGGCTTTGCAGGACATATTTAGAAGGGAGAAGCCTTTTTTTTTTTCCTTACTAAGCTAGGATGACGCCACTTAAGTAAACATGCATGGTTTCTTTGGTTTTTTTATGGCTCATTAGGTGAAACCGGTTCTAAGTATGGCATTGGTTTCTAGCGTAAACCTAATTAACCTAGGCCTTATTTAGTTGACAAAAATTTGTAACCCAACTTCCAAGTTTTTCCACTTCCGCTCCATCACATCACATTAAATACACAAAAAGACATATATGTTTGGAGTATGAAATGTAGGTAAAGTTACTACTTACACAGTTTAGAGATACATTGACCGATTCTTTTGAGCCTAATTACTAGGGTCGGATAATATTTACCACAAACAAACGAAACGCATGGTTTCTTTAACTTTTCGACATTGGGTTATAAATTTTTGCCAACTAAACAAGACCCTAAAATGAGTAGCATCCCCTTAGCATAGTAAGACCTCTAGCTACCTACAAAAATTGACTGTAGGTTCAATGTGTAGCCCTAAACTGTGTGCAGCTACATGAAAAATGCTCTGATTCCTAACAAGCCGATCGAGTGACGGTCTGTGCTTCCAGTGCCACTACTCTGGGTCAGCCCGGTTAAGAAGACCTCTAGCTACCTACAAAAATTGACTGTAGGTTCAATGTGTTGTTGTTATACTATATTTTGCTAATTGATATTCTACAATATCTAACGTCGTCTGCCCCTCATCTTCTCCTTCCTCTCGTCATGAGAACTTGCAGTTCTGGCCCATAATAAATGAGAAAATTTTGAATTGTAACCTCTGACTGGAACGACAAGATTAGTAGACCGAAGGAGTAGAATAGCGACAAGGTTGCATAAATACTAGTTTGACCACTGACTAATAGGACAAAAGAGATGCAAACAATATAGCCAATTATAATTAATACTGGCCGCGTGGTGCATTTACAGTAGGTTAAGTTTATTTGAAAGGTATATGTAGAAATGAGGAATTTTAAAATTAATTGACAAAGTGACAAACTTACGCAAAACTATTTTCAAAGTAAATTAAAGTTCACTTCAATTATTCAAAACATGTCCAAGGTTTATACTTGTTAATTTGTTTGCGTGTCCGGTCATCACTTTTAAGTGGAAAAAGCCCAATGCATAACGACTGAGGACAACATGTTAGAAATGTATCTACTATATGCATGGACTCTTTGAGTTAATCTAAAGCCACTAGATGATCATAAAATCCAATGGTGCTAGAAAAGTCTTAACCTCCATGGCATGTCAAGCGCATGAGTGACTTCGGCCCACTCGTTATTGGGTGGAACGGACGCTAGGCGAAAGAATGGCTCTGCCATATCTGTTATGGGCTCTTTGAACTAATCTCGGTTTGATTAGATTATCATACGATTCAATGACATTAGTGGAATTCTAGTCAACCATATATATAGGAGAGGTGCAGAAACGGCTCAAGCCCAAGTCAAAGGAAGAAACAATAATATATACCTATCAGGGAAGCTTATTTTTGGACAAACAAAATACTACTGACATAGCTAGCTAGCAAACAAATATACAATATCATATCCATGGGGCCAAAACCTCTGCGCCCGCGGATTTGACTTCTTGTTCTTCCTTGTCAAATGGACGTTGTGGAAGGAAAGGAATGTGAGAACCTTGAATAGGTTACCACGGTCAGCGCCACAACTGCTTGAGGAAATCCTAGAGGAGATCTCCATGTGGATTGCGGCGGGCTACCGACACTTGGGAGCTATGGACGCGTTTTGCCAAGCGGTTTGAGTATGCAGGAGTTTGTAAATAGCACCATAATTGATATGAGTTGTTGGGGTCAGGATCGGTAATCTTTGGATTACTGTGTCGGTTAACAAAACTCCTATTCTCAGTTTAATGAAATACATATCGAAGCATGTTCCCAAGAAAAAGAACATGGCCATAGGCCCATGGTAGTGGCATGACCTTAGCAAAGAAGTTTATCTATTGAACAAACAATAGTTTTTTTTTTTAGGGGAACAATAGCTAGCAAACAAAATAGAAGATCATGGCCATGGCCCATGGCAGTGGCATGGCCTTACACGCATGACACACCATAAACGGCCAACGTCGATTAACCCGTACGCACACCACAATGCCACACAAAGATAGGTGTGCAATAAACTAAGCAAGTCACACAAAAGATGATCCATCCATAATAAAGAAGAAGAAGAGATCATCGTAGTCACCGGACAATTTCCAATAGAAGTGGAAGTGTTGGAAGCATCACATCACACGGCGAGCATGAGGCACCTACTACAACTCGCCACCTTCTCCCCCGCCTACTACGTTACTCCCATTCCAGCGCAAATCCAGCAACCATGCAAAGAGAAACATGCATCCATCTCATGTGTGACTTGCTCGATCTATCTCACACACATTCACATCGATGAGATCGGTCCATCCATAAGCGCATATGCATATATATAAAGCCGCGGCCGGCACCCATCTACCATGCATCCAACACCAACGACATTCTTGAAGGATTTATACCCCTTCAATTGTCGTCCCGGCCTCCACCACCTCCACCACCGGCCGAGAGCTAGCTGAGCGAGCGGCCAGAGAGCCGGCGGGGTGTTTCGGGCCATGGCTGCCCCGGCGCTCCCGCGTGGCGATCCTCGCCGCGGTCCTGTTTCTCCGTTCCTCAGCGTGCCGGGCGCCGAGGCGCAGACCAAGAAGTTCTGCCTCACGCAGTTCGCCATCGCCAGCCAGGCCTGCGCCATCCTGCCGCCCACCAGCCCCGAGCACCGCCACCACGACGACGACGACGACGAGGACGAGGATGAAGACGAGGACGAGGACAGCGACGAAGACGAAGACGAGGGCGGTGACGACGGCGGCGGGGACGACCGCCGCCACCGCGTCCAGCGGGACAAGAAGAGCGGCGTCGTCAGTAAACCCGCCGCGTCGCCCGCCAGTAACCCTGCCGTCGTCGCGTCCTCCATGATCACCGTCGAGGCGGAGGTGGACGACGACGACCGCAACGGCACCACCAGCCACTCCTCCCCAGTGGTGGAGAACGGAAACCACACCCGCAGCGGAACCGGAGGCGGAGGCGGCAGCGCGCGACGCCGCCACGGCTCCAGCAGCAGCAGGCGCCGCCGCCGCCGCCGACACCGCCGTGGCCGTGGCCGTCTGCGTGACGGCGAAGACGACGACGGCGAGGCGGAGGATGGGGACGAAGATGAGGACGCTGACGAGGATGAGGACGAGGACGAAGACGAAGACGAGGACGAGGACGAGGACGATGACGATGACGACGACGACGACGAGGACGACCACCGCGCGTACAGGGACTGCTGCCGGTGGCTCAAGGAGGTGGAGCCGGACTGCGTGTGCGAGGCGCTGCTACGCCTGCCGCCCTTCCTCGTCAAGCCGCAGCACAAGTACACCGTCAAGGTGGGCCACTCCTGCAAGTTCACCTACAGGTGCGGCGGCGTCTGATCGATGATGAGCTCAACGCCGTCGCCGGGCACGTACGCACGCACACTCACGTACACAACGTTTAAGGCTAGCTGCTTGTGCTAGTTCTCTACGTACGTGCTGTGTCCATACGACGAATGGCCTTTTCCCCGTAAGTATATCGACGTCCCATCTATCAGCGTTATACGGAGTACCACCATCAACTTTGTGTTTATCAGGTGAGCAAAAAAAAAAAAAAAGTTTGCAAACAATTATTATTAGAGTTTGGCTTATATATATGTAAAACTGATCACTATATATGTAGCCACAATTTGTAATAGTAGTATTGTAGCACGTGTTATATGTGTCGATCGGTGTCTGTGTCGTGTGTTATTATTAGCCAGTTTGTTGTTGTTCCAAATGCTATGTTATACACACGTTGTCCCTAGAGACGACGATGATGTGTTATATATGTGCATATGTATCTATATATATTCATCTAGTGTACAAGCAAACTCTAGCTAAGTACGTATATACATGGCACCGCTCGTCGATCGAGAATAAATTAAAAACGTGTAGGCACTTATGCGTTGTCCTACTTTTGATTTGTGTGTACCATATGAACATAAGTGTCTAGACTTTGACATTGATCTCGAGAAAAGATCATATAGCTAGTGTTTGTTTCAAAATTGCTTCGATACAATTTTTTTTTAAAAAAAGATTGATTTTATTTAAATAAAATTTGACTTTGCCTCGTTCATTAAGTTTGAGTTGAAGTGAATTTTTTACAATTCAAAAGACTATACCAATAAAGTATTGTATATGTCAGCAATTTCCCGAAAAAAAAAAAAAAAGGCTCGAAAAGAAATGTCGCTAGCTCGTTATCCACACTCATACAACCATGCATGCACCCACAGACACATCCATGAGTGTGATTGTTTGAATCGCCTACTATTATTGGAAGCACTAATATTTGCCTAACTCATGAGCACCATAATTTAAATCCGGGTGGATAGAGTTAGAGTCATACTCTCCCGCCATCTTCGCCACATATTTTATCCATAAATAGTTGAAAACACTTTGGCCTGTTTGGTACAAACAACAACTTCATGAATTGTGAGCTGTTTTTCTTTCTAAACATTTTTTTCAAAACAAATTCACACATGAAATTGTTTTTCTCCTCCTATCACAAGGGGATAAAGTGGGAAGGAAAAAATAGTAGCTTATCCCAACTCTTTCACTTAATTAAATCTCTCTCATGCATATCCATGAATGAAGTTATTAGTGAA